>OZ007574.1:24853445-25305945 GCA_963931925.1 Onchidella celtica | reverse complement strand
TTTATTGGAAAATATCGATTTCCTTGTACGAAACTCCGGATATGTTCTGTAGCATCTTTACATAAAGCGACAGCCACTGTGCAGGATAATGATCTTGTCTTAGACACAATGCCAAGTGAAAAACATGTTTATTCCGGTTGTAAAACGGCAGATTGCATCACTTTAGCTGTTTGTTGGGCGCTGGCGCAGTATGTGGAAAATAAGCACTGCCACTTGATAAGGAGAGATTCTACGTAATCCCAGTTAGCTTGTACGCTTAACAGATCTGTGGCTTACTGGTATTTCCGTGTTGAAACTCTTTGTTTTTGGAGGAATCGCTGCCTTAGGCATTTGCATGTCGGTAATGTTGTTTTTCTTCTCCTTTTCCTGTTTGTTATTTTTCTCTTCTGTCCTTCTTTGGCGTCTTCTTAGCCTTCAAAAGGGCGTTATTTTGTAAGCCCTTAAAACGAATGGTAGGGCTGGCGCCTAAAGAGGCAGAAAGGAGTAGAGGAAACAGCAAAGAATTTCTGCATGGAGTGATTGGAGAGAGGGGTTGTGGGGTGATATTTCTGCATACTTTGGGTTTGGCATCGGGAGTGGTCGTGGCTCCGATCATTGCCAGTTGCAATTTGTGTTTCCACTGTGTTCACCTCACCTTTCCATTTTACAACACATTGTCATTTGAGATTCAATATTGCTATACCATGCCACCGACCTGAATATCAAACTCTATGGTGCTCTGCCAGAACTGCAGAAAACCGTAGATTTTATTAAAAGAACAAATCTGCAGATTTAGATTGGTGAACGAAAGAAGAAGAAGAAGAAGCTATACCATGTCACAACCATTATTTTTAAAATTTATCTTTTTACAGAAGCGCGACTTGTGGCTGAGACGTACGACTGCAAATATACAGAGATCTCTGGGGCCCTCAACCACTTTGTCGACGAACTATTGGTTGGCATCCTGACCCAGATTCGGCTGCACATGCGCATACCCTTCACGACCATTTCATTTCCGGGCAAAGAAAAGAAATCCGACGAGCGAAAGGAAAGAAGGAGAGCACTGAAGGGACCACGAGGGTTTTTCAGTCGTCTCTTCAGGAGGAGTGGTCGAAAGAAGAAAAGACCTTGCGAGAATCTGTACACTTTGTAAAGAACACTTTTATGCTGAAACAAACTCCGGTAAAGTTGTGTTTTTATTTTCCTTTAGAGGTGCTGAGGACTGACATAGAGATGTAAACGTTGAGTGGCATGGATGGCATAAGACAAAATAATGATGTTGGTGTTGACATCAGTGTAAATATGTTATTTGCTATGTGAACATTAAACCGTTATACTGAAATGAGAAATCTCTATCATGACATTATCAATAGTTATAACACTGTGAATTCGTATAGAATTGTCTCTTTAAGATGTCAGGCGTTTGTTTGCTAGCTGTTCTTGTTTTGATTGAGAGGGGGTGGGCTGTTACTTTTTGATTCTTCTATTTGTTTAATTATGAATGTGGCATATTTGACAACTGGATCGAGAGCATTTTTAAATTTGACCCAATTTCAGTTTCTGCAGGCGGTTTTTATAAAACCATTATTTTTATGGGCGGGTTGATGAGTTATAGCAGTAGTCCTAGACAAAATTATATCGTTCGGATTGAAAAGATCATGATAGATGCTTTCATCTTCTCGAAAATGATTGCAATGAAATAGTCTCAAATATTACTTACGCTTGAGAGGTCATTTTGTCACGTTTTTCAAACCGGTAGATTTACTGGAATTGTATAATAAAGTCTTATGTAAATATTTGGAAGACAGATCTATCAGGGCTGCCATGACACCCCTACCCCAGACCCTCTGTCCAGAGGAGAATCTGGTCATTAAGGGTGAAGAATAAATTGTCACCCGGGTAGCGGGAAAATTCAGGATTTCCGGTTATTATTTTTTCATTACTCTGGGAAAAGGAATTGGTTTAAAATTGGACCTCAGCTGTCCCCACGTAAACACTTAAATATGATTTATCACTTCGGAAACAGAAATTTATCATTGCAGAATGAAAGGCCAATACCTACAAACTGTAGGAGTCCTGAAGTATACTCAAAACTGATGGAGATGAATATTATTGACGATGTGGAAATTGAGTATTTATTACAAAGTCTTTCTTCTTATTCTTCTTCTTCTCTCTCTCTCTCTCTCTCTCTCTCTCTCTCTCTCTCTCTCTCTCACTCTCTCTCGCGGGCGCTCTTTCTCCCCCCTCTCTCTCTGTCTTTACGCGGGAATTATGAAACTCATAAATTCCGATTTTTCTGAAAACAACATTGCATAAACAAGCAAAAAAAAAAAAGAAATGAATGAAAGATGACAGCGAAGAAACATTTTATTACCAAATTAACAATGTCAAATGAAGCAATACGGGAGAGCTTACGGGAAACTTAGATGACATTAATGTTTGATCTTAAATATTGTAGGAATTCTGAATTACTTAACTATGATTTTCGAAAAGAGCCGTAATTGTAATTAGCAATATTAACATAATAATCATTTCCCAGTGTGATGAAGAGCAGTTACATCAGTGCTTCTCAACTTTTTTTTTCAGGGAATCGCCCCCTTAGGCTTTAGATTTTCTTTAATCTCTCCCCCCCCCTCCCCCACCCCTGCGTTTTTCTTCTTGCCCTCCCCTTCCTCCCACCCCCCCCCCCCTCACAATCTCTATTCAAACCCCAACAGATACATTTCACAATAATACAAACTAAACACAAATTATAATGTTAAGTTTTTCAAAGCCCTATTTGTATCGAAAGGCTTGTTGACTGCTCGCCATAAATCAGAAAGTATTCTTTCCCCATTTCACTAAAAGAAATAGGTGTTTGCTCTTCATAAAACTCATCTACGCGCGTTGTTGAACAAGTCAGTGGCTGCTCTGTATGTGCCCCCAAATCTGCCCCCAAATCTTCCCCCAGTCATGATTACGCCCCTCTTGACTCCCCGTTCCATCGTTTTCGCCCCCTTGTTACCATTTTCTGCTTTTTCTCCCCTCTGGATATCAAACTCGCCCCCCAGGGAACGATATTTCTCACGTTGAGAACCACTGAATTATATTTTCTTGCTGCCGCTTCCAGGACCAACCCAAAAGATGCAAAAGCCATATTAGGCATCTTTCTGTTTCAAACCACAGTGACGTTACTTTTAATATTAATAAATGATTTGTTTCCCGTTCAGTGCTGTGTTTGCGATAGACAAAAATTTAGCAAAGAACACTGCTGAGTGAAGGTTGCCCCTTTTAGACCACAGAGTCAGAAGAAAATCAACCATTAGCTGTGCATGTGTTTCTAATCTGTATGGATGGCAGATTTTCTTTGATCATTAAAGGCCGCAATTCTTAAATGAATAACCGAGCTGTTAATTGCCCAATTAAGAAAAAAAAACGTAATTTTATTGCTTAAAAGAAATGCTGGTTTAAAAAAAGTGTATAAGGAATATTAAGACATTTAACACTCTGAAGATTGTTGTTTTTTTCTACATTTTGTGGCATGAAGTTTGGTGAACATCAGTTTGTAGAAGTTTTACTTTGCAGCAAACAGTTGTTTGTCAAATGCTTCCCAAATCCCCCCCCCCCCCCTTATTCTTCTTCTTATTATTATTTCAAAATTCAGTTATTCAGCGTCTGTTCAAAATGCCACAAGTTACTGAATGCATGACCAGTTGACTACATTATGTGACACTTATTTGTTTGTTGTTGTTTTTTTTTCATAATGTCCATCTCCCGTTATATTGATGTCTGATGTACTGCGTCCTCTTAGGATGACAAGGTTCTAAGTCCCTTTCGTCAACTTTTGACAAATCGATGATTGACGTATCTTGCGATTATAACTTTTGGAGCAAAGAATTTTTTTTTCTTACTAGGAATGTTTACAAATTACACACCGAACCCGCATGATATTTTGACACACAGTGGAGAGAGCCTGCAGAAATACTGTGTAGTGTGTAACTCATTCAGCCTTAAAGTAGAGACAGAACCTTGTCATTCTCAGGGGACGACTTGCTACGCTGTTATAACCATGCTGTTTTGTCATTTGTTATATGTTGTGTCTCATAGCCTAGCGAATATAATGATCCGAATATTTTTTTTGTTTGATGCATTCTTGTGTGACAACTCTTGTATTCACTGGTTCGTGATGTAAATTTGCATTCCTGGAAAACGATGACTTGTAAATAAGAGGTTTGTACAGGTAGTGAGACCCACAGACTAATAAATAACCAGACTGGAAACACAAGCTTCGGGCTGTGTCGTTTTTTACGGAAGTTAATGAGATGCGGCCGCATAACCAACGTGGCCGCCGCTCGGGAAATTCCGATTTTAGTTCTATCTGCAGTAGAAATTTCTTTTTATTTGTCAAGATTGGTTCTACATGTATTGATAATGCATTGTCTTGCCTATCCTTTCATTTTATTGTCTACAGCTGCCTTTTTTTTATTGTTATAAATTATGACCGTCTGGACTTTTAACGACCGCTGCATTGTAACTGTGCTGAAGCGTCGGTCGCAACCGTAAATCTAATGTGGCGAATGGTTCATGACCTTTCGCAGTTTGGTGACGTCACACAATGGGATCATCCAGTCTGTTTAATTTATCAGTCTGTGGTGAGACCCAAACTCTAGCTCGTGATTCCGTTACTCACTCCCCAAGGGGGAACATGATGCAACGTCCATCCGGAGAATGTTGTTAGGGGCGCATAGTGCTAAAGACAAAGCCAGATAGAAAAAATACTGAAGATTATTTCGATACTCAACTCCCCGGGGAAACAACAGCATTTTTTTTAAATGCCAAGTCCCCAACTCCCCCCCCTCCCCCCCCCACCCCCACCCCACCCCAAGTTGGTTAGGGCATACAAAAAGCACCAGTAAACATACGAATACTTTTTTACTCGCCAGTAATCGAATAGGATGTGGTTTTTAATAATGCTTTGCTGGTTAAAAGAATGAAAATGACTTTTTTGTTGTTGTTTTTGTATCCAAAATGGCAGCCTCCATGAGAAAATGCTACATGCATATAAAATATAATTATGAAGGACAGTATTTGAAATGGACTGCACACCAATTAAGAATGACAATATTTACTTTGGCTTAAAAGTAGCCACAAGGAACAATACCATAAATTATCATTGGGTATTTTCCATGTCGTTGTATGCCCTATTTTGTCTTTTAGAGAAAATGAGGATCGAAACTTTGAAGAGTTGTGTATAATCAGAGGACAACACTACATCACAGATATATACCTCGAAAAGTTTTTAACCTATGCGAATGACACGTTTACATAATGAAACCACGAGTGAGAGAAGCAGTTTCACGACAAAACCTCAAAATCCGCAAAATGTTGCATACAACAATATGGCAAATACTCCACGATACTATTTAGCTTTTCCCTATTGGTGACCCCATAATTATACTGTATGTGTTATGCGAACGCGTTCTCCATTGAATATAATTATAATTATGGCCGCATTAGACGGAGGGCAATATTTTGGTACATTTTTTAAAAGCGAGTCTTAAAAGCCAGGAAATACTTTGATTTTTTTTTCATTTATTGTGGGTGCCCCTTTTTGTGGACCCTGGTTCAGCTGCGCCATTTGCAGTTTTGCACCATAATATGTCCATGGTCAATCAAGTAATGAAAAATGTCTGTGGGGCCCCCTTCCCCCATCTTTGATGCCCGAAGTACGTCCTTATTTTGCTTAATGGTTATTCCAGCCCTAGGGGTGCGTAACGAAACTTAAATTTGAGATGAGCTAGAGTTTCCGTCTCAGTGTCTACTAGTCGTATGCCGTGACGTGAGTTTGCTTGTGACTGATTTGTAATGAATGTCCAATGCAAAACCAAAAGCAAGGAGTCCCAGGCTTCATGCATGTATAAATTGTCCATTTTGTCAAACCAAATCTCAAGAAGATTGGTGGGGACTGATAAACGTATCACTTCTGTAACCCATGCATACATGTGATCCGATTCTTGAAGTAGATGTAGATCTGTCATATATATTTATATATTTTATATGAGTATATTTTTCCAGTATGATTTAATCTTGTTTGTCATTAGCTATATCCTGATTGTCATGATTATCTTTATCAATGACTATTATGTTCTGTGACTGCTGTATTGGAAATGTTTATTTTATACATGACAAGTATGGAAACAATAAGACAAAGTCTTCCTCTTATCTTACAGCTTTGTATGCAATATTCTACAATGTCTGTTCTGTTGCGTCCGCGTGTACAAGCCTGTAATCACTGTTGTTCTGAAGAACTATTCTCTCCCATGGTTATGCATTTTGTTGAAAATAATGGGAAAAAAACAACAACATTCATGTGTAGTTGTGCTTTTTGGGGAAGGGCAGAGATGCAGTGAACGTGAAAGGTTTTTGTTTGGTTTACAGGTTTGACTGTACTTGGAATGCGGCAAATTCCATTGAGGGACATTTGGAATCATCAATTTGTAGATACTTCTCGCCCACACACTCCCCTTGTGTTCGAAATCGTGTATGTGCCATTATAAAATCACAGGCTTCTACCAGCATAATTTATCTCTTTCAGGTCAAAGGACTTCTAAATTCTAAATTTTTTTTGCATTCGATTCGATCACCACTTTCTATCCAAATGAAGGCCTTCCAACCGGTTTCTGTATTGCTAAGATTAGTTATCACATAAAACTGTGGACGTGTTGTTGTTTTTTCAAGTGTAACCCCATAGGCCTGTATAGCGTATGCTTGATGGCCATTGTTAGCGAGGATAATCTGACAGGTTTCTCAGTCCCTGTAGGACGCATGGCATACTGGTCGGTTGAAGACACCGGCTGAATACCCCGCAAACTCAACCACTGAAACTATGGAGCAAGTTAGAACCGTTTGCGAACAGAATAGACAAGCCCCACTGGGTTTACTAGTTAAGTTCATTCAAATGTCATGAAATCGCGAGTTTAAGCGGCCAGTATGCCATTGCACTGGTGTAGCCAATGTTGTTTGGGTGAATCTCTTGCGTTGGTGATACTTAGAATAATAGTTTAATTCACGAAATAATGTTGCCCCTGAACAATTCTTTTACTGTAGAATTTAGAGAGCACTTGCAAATAAGATTCTGCTTGGGTGAGAATTGTAAAACAAAAAAATTCCAAGACGTACCAAGAAGCGATGACTAAGTGTGTTTAGAATGTGTTTATTGCTATGTCTAGGTAATCATGCTTATCAAGATTATTGACTGAGCTTTATGGTTGCTATTTATCGTCAAAACATATAGAATGAAGTGTACAGAACTGTGACTTTCTTGCCTGCTCGTGTTTTGTGAATGCGCTTCTTTAGAAAACGTTTATATTTCTGAGGCTGGAAGATTTATGATTGTCGTTGGCAGAACTGGTCAGGTTTAACGGCTTGGGATGAGAAGTGAATACTGATCACCATGTTCAGTGATGGAATGATGTAAATCTGTGGCACGTGTCAGGCTGCTGGTCCACTAAGTCAAGTTTTCTTAGGGGTAAGCCAGACAAAGGCTGGTGTAGGCGCCAAACTGATGGCTCGCCGCCTAAGTATTAAGCATCACACTAAAACATCAATCACTGCCCACACCACCGCGATGTGGACAGTGAGGAGTGTTTTACTGTAATGCATAATAATAGCCGAACACAAAATTTTGGGGAAAAAACCCAAAAACTGAAAGTAGGTCAACCGTAAAAAACAGTGGTAAACCACCAGAGAGGTGAGGCAAACAATAGACCAGGAGTAAATTTGAGACGGATTGTATCAAATGACTAGTAATGTAAAGAGCATTGTTCACTTCGCTTTGCCTCACTTAGGGGCAAGGTTAAGGTTATGAGCCTTGGGAATCTTTGGTAAACCTGGTGAAGTCTATTAGGTGGCGAGGCCACCAATCTGGGGCCTGCACCAGCCTTGGTCTGGCATACCCTTTAGCGTGTGTTTTGACTCAGAGTAAATGCCATGTCTCTTTTTCTGCCAGCTGACTCAAGACAGTTTTGACAGGCCCCTATTAGTGAAGACAGTCTTGTGTCGATCTGGCTAGTGGGCGAGAGGTGCGTAGTTCACCTCCCACACTAAAACCGAGACAATCAGACTTGACCCAGTGCGCCATTAGCCTAATCCGCCAGCTGAAAGATGTGGATATCCTGTATGACTTATAAACCAATTTAGAGTTGTTGAAAGTTATTTTTATAACAAACATTGTCATATTTTGTTTCTCTTCCCGTAAAAAAACCTCTATTGTTCTGTTCTGCTCTTGACCTTGTTGTCACCAAGATGAACCTTGAGCAATACAGTGACCATGCTGATGTCTTTACTTTTATTATTATTATTATTTTGGAAAAACACTGCCATTTGACACTGCTTCTACAAATAATTATAATGGTCGTATTTTTCATTTTGTTACCAAATATATTATTATTCATATTATAATTACACACATACGAGAAATACCATAGCCATTTTTCACTTTCTTGTGTAAACGTCAAAAACAGGTTTTATTTCGAAATTTGAAACACAATTTTTTTTTTTTTTTTTTTGAAACCTTGTATTTGCAATGGATTTATATACAAAATGTGCATGATATTAGAGGTCATTCAAGTACTTGAAAGAGATACTGAAATCAACTCAAGCTGCCCCGAAAATGACTTTGGCATTCATCGCATGAGCCTTTTCTTTTCTTTCTTACTTCCTGCCCATAATTTGTTTACCACGTTACCTAAAGGTCTCACTTTCATGGAGTAAAGAGTACTAAATTTTTATTACTTAAATTATGGTTTAGCTCCCGCCACTCGTGAAGTAGGAAATTGTTAAGTTGACTGAGGCGTGCAGTAAATCCGTGTGCCAGGTTTAGACTGCCCTTGGGCAAATACCAGACTTCCAGTCTTATGTGACAATGAGCGTCATCTGTGGTTGACACCGCAACATAGAAATTCATTATAGCAAAGAATGACCATTTGTAAGAGACCTTAATGAGACAATAAATGCACAATGGGAATTCAGTCTGTGACAGAGATATACCACACTGGTCGTGTGGTCAGTGGAATGATGGGGCTAATTAACTCGACCATCGAACCCACAAGAGTATGTCTGTAACTGGTCATAACAGCGCCCGCTGGCTCCACTTTCTTCACTGTTTGAGTCCATTTGCACGTCACTATCAACATGCGGGCTGCTTTAAATTGAACATTTTTTGCACTGTCGTTGTTTTTTTGTTTGTTTTTTTTTTATGATTTAAATGTAGGAGTAAGAGAATTCAGTGTTTGAGAGCCATCCATGGAGTACGTAAGCTCGGAAGGGAGAGGGAGAGGGGGCTCCCAGCATACCAATATCATACAAGGGGTAAAAATTTGAGGGAAAGGGGTTGGGTTTTGAGTTCGGAGAAGACACGTGGAATCGGTAACGGTCACATTGCGCCAGGAAAAAGCAAGACGATAGACAGAATGTAACGGACTGATAGGACAGAAGGTGACTCGACCAGAAGCTCCCACCAACTACCCGCGCTTCTTTTTTTCGTGGGGACGGGATCTAGTATGAGCACGTTTTGTTTTTTTTTGAAATGTGGTAATGAATTAAAACAAATGCTTTTTTTTAACCTTTCTCCAGCAACTAATCTGCTGGGTTAAAGATCATGTTTCTAATGAAAACGCGAAATAATTCAAGCAAAGTGCCACTTCAAGTCTTACAGCTGAAAGGCTTTGTCATCGATCATCGATATTCAAAATGATAATGGACGTACGCTCGTACAAGATGAGGATGGGGGGGGGGGGGAAGCGTATGAAAGTTGGACGCGGTGGGAGCAGCGGGGGGAGGGGAGGGGGTGGGGGTCAAAATTAGACAAAGGCGACCTATGTACTTTATGTATGGCTCCTTCGGTCAAGCAGTGCATACAAAATGTATCTGCTAAATCAGCTAGGGACAAAACCACAGAAACAGACAGCAGAGTTTCAGCCGAGACACAGAATACCGAGACGAACCATACCTTATTCCATTATATGTCCGCAAATTTGCGCCCGTATAAATACGGTGAGTACAAATCTTTTTCGTTCAATTATGAAGGGGTATAGTGCGAATTGTTGCACTTATGACATGGATGATACGCGCGCAGGTCGACGGACGGAATATAAGGAATTGATTCCTCTCGATATCCTGTGTCTCGGGATTCAGTGTGTAAGGTTTCTTTTTTCAGTGAGTTGTTCTTGTGTTTATATTGTCATTTCAGGAAATATGGTGCTGATTTTCCAACTTATATTTTCATGAATTCTGTCTAGACGTTCATCTCAGCCGACTGTTTGTTATTACAATGGCAGTGAAATTGTTTGACTTGTGTATTATGTATATATTATTATCAAGTACCACGTAATAAACATGCAGAATCTATCGAGTCAGTTCAAGCCTCAAGAGTTGTTCCACTCTTGTTTTATACATGATGTATAAGTCTTGTCATTAAGGCTGCTTTGTGTGCCTGCGAAATAGACAGAGAGACACAAAGAGAGAGAGAGAGAAGGGGGGGGGGGGAGAGACACAGTAATTTGTTAAATGCCGGAAAAAGCAAATCTACTGACCACCTAACTACCGGAGAAGGTATCGAGAGAGAGAGAGAGAGAGAAAGAGAAAGGGAGGGGTGAGGGAGAGCGAGAGAGGGAGGGAGGAGAGATGGAGGAGAGGGAGGGGAGAGAGAGACAGAGAGAGGGAAATCGAGAGACAGAGAGAGAGAGAGACAGAACGAGATAGAGAGAGATGGGAGAAAGAGAGAGACCTCTACCGGCCACGTATCTGGACTATGGAGACTCGCTTCATAAGTACAAATAAAAACAAAGTAATATTAGTGTGAACTCATTTACAAAGTCATCGCTCTATCGTGCCCAGGATGTGCAGGATTGCGAAATGTACGGAGAATTCCCGATTCAGTCAGCAAGAAATTTCAATCAATACAGTCCTGATAGGCTGGATTGTAGCAATAATAATTGAAGACAACGATCAGTCATTTATCAACACAACAAGAAGAGAATGAAACAACAACAACAAAATAAGGAAACTTTTTAAAATTTAGTAACACAACTGAAATGTAAACTGCCCCGCCCCTCCCCCCCCCCCCCCCCAAGTGCGCTTTTCACATTCTAGGTCCACCCCCCCTCTGCCCCCAATCTTCTACTCCCAGAGAGCGGGCATACTGCTTTATGAATGCCCCCTCCCCCTCCCCCCCCCCCCAGGATCCACACACACATCCACACCCCATACGTCAAGACTGTGTCATCAATGACAGATATTTGACATCTCATCTATCTTATTTTCAGTCATACAAACTGTTAAGAGTCAAAAGTGTAGTCGGAAATTAAACCAGAAGCTCATTTTTGGTTGAAACTCGCGAGTCACATACATGTTTGTGTGCTAAAAAAAACAAAAAACAACGAAGATCTAGGAATGCATGTTTCAAGTGCAAAACCTGCTCAATTCACACCTCCCCTGTTAATTTGCTGTTATCCACTTTACCCCTGATATTATTACCCTCCCAAGTGCACATCACCTCTTAGCAGAGAAAGGCAGGTCTGTAATGAAAAATGATGTGTCTAACAGAGCATACTACGTGATGACGTCAGGCTATTGCCTCCCAAATCATGTTAACATGCCTACCGGTGGTTCTGGCACCCAAAAACTGCAGCCAACCTTCAAAAATGTAGACTTCACAATGCTGACAGAAGCCTGCATGCTGCTGATATTTACAAGACACCTCTTTGTTTTCTTTGTAAACTAGACATTTGGCCGAAGTCTGATCATGCTTAACAAGACACCTAGGTATTTGTCGTTAGCGCGCTTGTAATAAATGTGATTCCGTCACCTCAACACTGTGTGTGAGAGAGAGATAAAGAGAGAGAGAGAGAGAGGGGGGGGGGAGAAAGAGGGAGTGAGAGAGAGAGACAGAAGGAGAGATAAAAAGAAAAGAGAGGCAGGGAAAGTGACAGAGTGAAAAAAAAACGAGAGAAAGAGCGACAGACAGAGAAAGAGAGGGAGAAGGAGAGAAAGAAGGAGAGAGAAAGAGAGAGAGAGAGAGAGAGAGAGAGAGAGAGAGGATGGTGTTTGCATGTTATGAACTTTATAAGGGGGCGGGAGATTTATATGTATACTTTAACAGGAGATCAGAAAATAATGAAAATGATGTTATCTAAAAAATGCATAGAATCAGGCATTTCACCTCTTAACAGAGCTGCAAGTACTGGTGGAGGTTGTGGAAATGTTTCCAAGTCGACTTTGCCATTTAAACAGCACATGCCTTTTGTTTCTCCGGGAAACTTAAGAGCCATACAATGAGGGCACTGTACTGTTAGTGTGCCCACGTCACATTCTGTTTGAAATGTTGTTGAGTCATACACAAATGCTCTTGGAAGAGTGGGTATAGGCAATGGAGGAACATTTTCATCATTTGTTGTAAGATCAGGGTGAGCAGGCAAAGGCGCCAAAGGAGGGACATTTTCATGATTTGTTTATTCTTCAACTGTTCGAGTTATTCTTCGTTTCCGCCTCTCTCTTTGAGATGGTGTTAGTGTTCCTACTAATAATCTTCTTTGTCGAGGCACTTTTGAATGTTGTTTAAATAATGTGAACTGAAGTCTCATCTAATTCTTAATGTTGTTTAAATAAATGTGAACTGAAGTCTCATCTAATTCTGCATTATTCTTCGATTTCACAATGTCAATATGACTATGATTCACTTCATAACAACACTTCAGATCTTGGTTACAGATTTCGATTCCAAGCTTAGTTCACAATGTCATACGACTATGATTCACTTCATAACAACACTTCAGATCTTGGTTACAGATTTCGATTCCAAGCTTAGTCACACAAATCTAGACATCTAGAACAGATCCTGCCGTCACAATACGACTACCATACACTTCATACTGAGATCTTGAAACAGAAGATTTCAGGCCTACTCTAGAATAGATCTAGATCTAGATCTAGGAGGACTACGATAAACTTCATAACATGACTACAAAGCAATTACGACTATGATTCACTTCATAACAACATAAATCTAGAAATCTGGATCCTGCCGTCACAACACGACTACGATACACTTCATACTGAGATCTTGAAACAGAAGATTTCAGGCCTACTGTAGAGTAGAGCTAGATCTGGTACTGCGATATAAACTTCTCACGTGGAGCAACTTCTTTTCTCTGTTCGAACTTTCCACACAAATTTAGGGAGTGCCAGATTTTATTTTGTTTTGACACATAGACCTACCAACATTTTATTTTTTTTTTATCTTTCTCTTGCTTAAATTTAGGCTTTCAGCTCTTCTTCAACTGTTCTTATTACATTCTTGTTAATTTTAGTGCACAGTTTTCTTTCTTAAGCAACAGAATTCAAAGTGATGGAGTCCAATTCTTTGGAGTCAAAGTCAAGTAAAAATCTAAACCTAGGCAGGGCTGTCTGGCAATATCTTACTTTAGACAATACAAATGGTGGAAATACTGTAAAACGAAACAAACATGCAAAAATACAGATGTTACATAGCATTCAACATTGTTATTTTTTTAAAATACATGCTTGAAGTAAACAACTTTTAATTATAGCCATCATCTTACTTATCTCAATTGCCACCTTCCTGCCAAATTTAAGTCCTGAAGAGTGTATGGTTTGGTCAGTTAGTGATGCCAAAGGTGGCAAGTTACTGAAATATATAATAGACTAGATGAGCTACCGGGCATTGCCCGGAATAAACAATCATGTGCTCCCCCCCCCCCCTCTCTCTCTAGTATAATAAAAGTAATAAACTACAGTCTTGCTTCAGAACTCATGCGCACCAGAACGCTACGCACCAAACTGAACGCTTGATACGGTTACTTTTTATGACATGCACGGTACTATATATATTACGAAACAAACATGCAAAAATACAGATGTTACATAGCAATAAATATTGTTATTTCTTAAAAATACATGCTTGAAGTAAACAACTTTTAATTATAGCCATCATCTTCCCTTTCTCAATTGGCACCTTCCTGCCAAATTTAAGGCCTGAAGAGTGTATAGTTTGGTCAGTAAGTCATGCCAAAGGTTTCAAGTTACTGAAATATAGAATAGATGTGAGGGGAGGGAAAAGACTTAGAAAAAATATTGAATACACCTCCCTCCCCACTGCTCTTTTTTCATTTAATATTGCAACAATGCCCATCTTCATTTTAGTACAATAGTTCGTGTATGTAGCAAAATATAACCACCCGCTTTTCTAGAATATTTCGTGCTTAATTTCTACTTTGAAATTCTAAACTGATGAAATATTATAAAAACCAATGAAAACCTATAGCAAGTCTTGAAGCAAAGTTAAAATATGGCAAGAAGAAAAAGTTGTAAGTAGCAAAGTCTCGCACAAAGATATAATACCAAAAAGATACTTATATAACCATCATATTAGTGGACCCGATGCGCTCCGAAAATGGAAGTCTGGACTTGCAGTTAACTCTATGTGTGCCATGAATTTTTCCACGTTTGCCAATACAGGAAGGAAATAATGCCGGGGGTGGATAAACATTAAAACAAGATTTAGTATGATTGTGTCTTGGGACTAACTACAGCAATATCTATTAGTAGACAGCCGGCCTTCTTTCTTCCGAAACAACATGACCAGGGGAAGAACCGATACATCGGTGATTGGCACACAAAGAGTTAAGTACTCTTATTGATTTAATATTGTACATTTTTTTTAATTGCATACTTTTTCTATTGGTTCAATTTTCCAAAATGTTATTTTTTTTCCCCTGCTGAAGAGATGGGTGAGATCACATGTTTATTCTGGGTAATGCCGGGTACCTTGTTTAGTCTATTATAAAAGAAAATCAATGTCTGGAGTATTTCACTGCGCAACAATTTTGGTTCTTTCTTTTCCTCAACGCCAAGGCCTGAAGGACAGTTCAAAATTTTTTTAAATTCATTTTCTCAGTTGTCAACTAATCCGACAGTCTCTTTTATTTAGACCTACTGTCGACATTCAAGCTTCTGGCAATTTTCTGTTTAATGTTGTAAACGTAAAATAAAATGATCTCATTTCTTTTTTTTTTTTTATTTTAGTCCTTCTGATAAGCCCAGCTCAATATTTGACACACGTCCAATGTGGTGCAATTTCACTTCCTAGAAATGACATCTGAAGAAAGACTGTATTATTATTATCATGGAAAACGTTCTAGATCAGAGAGAGGGAACGAGAACAGTGGTCTATGCCGGGTGCCACATCTAATATTATAAAACAAACAAAAACATTGGTAGAGGAGAAAGACTAGGGACTCTATTAAGATCGATAATTCGTGCTGGCCAAGCACACTTTTGACAATGACTATCGTTAAAATGTCTTCATCGAACCTCCTCGGCCAGAGGGCTAGAGTAGGCCATACGAAATTACTGGTGGGCGAATGAAGACAGCATCAAGGGATATAACTCAATAATTAAATCAGCACTCATTCAGTAGCCTACCAACAATTATGCATGGCCCACACTGGGCCGCTGGCCGGCGAGGTTCGATGAAGAGATTTTGACGATTTCCGGTGTAAGCCACCAAAAGTTATCTTTCTTTAATGGTTTCCCTTCATACCAATTTTTCGTTGCTATTGCGACGCGGCTGTCTTCATTATAAACTAAACTGAAAGTAAACATTTTCCTTAATTCTATATTATCAATTACTATTATTATTATTGTTTCTATTAGTACTATTGTTATTGTTGTCTTTATCATTCTTCATCTTCTTATTATTATTATATTATCACTCATTATAATCAAACACCTCCTAACTAGGAGGACAGAGACAGACAGGCAGACAGACAAACAGTCGGACATACAGACAGAAAGATAGATGATAGATAGATAGATAGATAGATAGATAGATAGATAGATAGATAGATAGATAGATAGATAGATAGATAGATAGATAGATAGATAGACAGACAGATAGATAGATAGATAGATAGATAGATATCTAGATAGATAGATAGATAGATATCTAGATAGATAGATAGATAGACGAACAGACAGTAGTAGCATTAGTAGCATTAGTAGCATTAGTAGCAGTAGTAGTAGTAGTAGTAGTTGAAATAGATGATTCTACTGAAAACTAGTTTATGTCGTACAGAATCTCTATATTTATCTGCCGCGGATCCGTTTCTTTGTTCTCTAGTGTAGTCACAATATATCTTTTTTGATGAATGGGCGTATTAATTTGTTTTAGCAGTGTAACCTAGATGTGTCAGTTCAAATTCTGAATCGGCGCAGACAAGCTGAGACAGTTTGTTACTGTTGACTAACATGTGTCAGGACATTTAAATGTTTAAAAGCAGGTACATCTCCAGCCATGAGACGTTGATCTAGAGGCAGGGTGCTCGCCTCTCATGCTGAAGGTACTGAGCTCGTTCTCTCTGTCGATGCAGGCTTGCTGGAGATTTTGTGGGAATTCCCTGTCCCTGAGCCTGTGGTAGGTAGGATAGAGCACCCTGTGTTTTGCCAAAAACTGGGATGGCCGGTGAGCACGTTGGGCACGTTAAAGATACCTTGGCGGTTGAAAGTCGAGAAGAACATGCCTAACAAGGCCGCTGCCCGGGCAAAATTTAAAATAATTAAGAAAACCCTATCTCCCCCTCCCCACCCCCACCCCAACGCCCGAACAAGTACATCTATGCAAAGTACAAATTTCGATACAAATGCAAAAAAAGAAGAAAAAAAATACAAGTAAAAAAGAGGTACTAATGCCAGAGGTAGAGATCCCCCGAAAACAAAGAAGCTAAAGGAGATTTCCAAACATGACAGTTACATAATTTGAAAAGAACATTTATTATTAGGAAATTGAGAATAACTATGTTACGGCCTTGTCACTGAGTGAGTCATAAAAGAATACTAGCGATACGGACCATTGTTCATGTTATATCGTAGTTATTATCCTGTTACAAATGTCGCAAATTTAATACACGGCTGTGCTGTATGATTTCTGTTAGCACACAGAATACTACAGTCTCTGTTACTGGTACTTACCTATCTTCCTACCTACCTAGCTTTCTGCCCACCTAGCTACTGCCTGACTACCACCTAGCTACCTACCTAACTACGTACCTAAACAAACCTATCTAGCCACCGGCCTATCTATTCACCTATCTAATTTATCTATCTATCTATCTATCTGTCTATCTTATTAATATATCTGTTTATCTACCTATCTATCTATCTATCTATTTATCAGTCTGTATGTCTGTCTGTTAGTCTATCTATCTATCTATTTATAAATGATCGTGTACCTATCTAATCCAACTGACTAAAAGCCTAGCTTAGTAATGTACTGCAAGTCTTAGTGGTTTATCACATTACAGAACAAACATCCCAGGAAGATCTTCACATCTAACGAACACCAGTGACTCTGATTGACCGTTAAAGAGCAGCCGTTAACTCCGGTACAAACATTCTCCAGTATACATGTGAGCCATGAAGATATCACTGACTACCTGGTACCTCACAAGTGCGGGCAACTTTGTTTGACAAAAGGAGAAAGTTAGTGTGAGTACAGAAAAACTATTTTATTTGAACGTTTTTGTTATCGTCGCGGGTATAGAGCAAAATTGTTGTATCTCCAGTGATATGAATAATGGGAGCTGTCTCGGAAATACCACAATATTGGTCTCGATGATGGCATTTTTAAGGGAGATACAACAATACTGCTTCTCTGTAACTTGGAACTGGTTAAAGACAGCGGAATAACGAAAAAACTGCAAGAAGCAGTTTGTCATTATTACAGTATTGCCATTATGAACCCCAATTCATATCAATGGAGATACAGCAATTTATTTTGCTCGTACCCGCGAATTATGGGAGCGCAAGACTTAGTGCGCCCTTTCACGGTAGGACCAGAGACATGATGAACTAGTTGATCGTGACCTGCACTTTGAAACTTTCCAGCCCCCCGAAGTTTAGATTTGATTATAAACAAATGTCCGTTTCTGTCTGTCAGTGATGAGAATACCGAAAACACGTGCGCACGGCCACTGCCCATTTGAGCTGTAAAATGACAGTTTTATAAATAGGTAAAATAGAAGATTCTGTTCTGCAGGTACACGGGTGTAAAATAATGTGAATTTTGTGGCTGTTGTGAACGGAAAAGTGATGGGTAGATGGGCGGTGAGGAGACTCATGGAATAAATGGCGATTGCTCGTAAATCTTTGATAGTTTTTATCCTGTTGGTGAGTGAATGTGGTGGATTAAGCTCATTGCAAATAAAGAGACAAATACGCAGGTCAGATGCACACTCGCATACCTTGAGAGAACAAAGAGAGGGGACCTTGAGACAGAGAAAGGGAGACAGAAAAAGAGAGGGAGAGAGAGAGAGATGGGATGGTATGAGGGGGGGGGGGTGAGACAAATTGAGTAAATATGAGCAAAGCGCTGCTCAGGGAAACTAATATAACATCGCTTACGGCATTACTTTAAATACATGTACCTAGACTTAAAATCACGTTGTCGTCCCATGAGTTTCTGACTGCCTTTTTATCTTTTCAAGCATAGAGACCAGATCATGAGCTTGCTTGACATTGGTGGAGACCTGAAGTCCGAGAGCGCTACCGTACATAAAATTTCTGTCGCTGAACTGATCACGATGCAGTTACTTAGAAAAGAGTCAGTGTCTTGATCATTTCATATGAAGACAATTATTACTAGTTATACATGAACATGTCGTTCACATAGGCCAAGTCCTGGCAAAAGTAGTCGTCTCCAGACAACATTTTTATAACAGACTACACCTTGACAAATTTGATGATATTTTGGTTAGTCCATTGAAATTGAATTGCAGTGGGGTATTTTTTAACATCGACATCATACTCATATGGAAATGACAGTGAAATACATCTAAAATAATGCGAACGGCCCTGGTTTTTGCGCCTGATGCAGACGATAAATGAATTCATTTTCTGATGCTGAAAGCTAGGACGCCAAATAGGATGAAGGTGTTGGCCGAGACCAGTTCAAGGAAGCAATTATCACACAATAATAATTCGCCTCGATCTTGACTGCTGCTGGAGCGTGTGCCCAAAACCTTTTCGACCTATCACTGTATCAGGAATGTCAGTTAAGAGCTATTAAATGAAACAAAACACTCATGAAGAAATAAATTATCTGCCATAACAGCTCGGTTTTTATTGATTACACAAAGCATGGCCTTATTTAAGCTAAACAACGGCAAACCTTGCCTTGCGAAAGCGAAGGATAATGTACGCATGAGTCGCTAGGAAAACAGTGAGTGTGTAATTTCAGAGAGTAAACGCAAATGCCAAAAAAAAACTTGAAAGATTTGAGTGATTCTCTGATAAAGGCTATTCCTTTCTGTTGAGTACTGGGGCGGCTTGTTTTATCTTTGATCTCGAGACACCAGATAGTGGAATAAGAGGATAACAAACAGCATTCTGGCGTAAAGGATAAAATTGGACCGTTCAAGATTATCTCAGTGGCTAAAGGCAAAACAAGATTAAGCTTGACGAAACTTCACAAACAGATTTTCCACTGAAAATGCTATTATTACTGTTGTTTTTGTTGTTATTGCCGTCATGTTCGACGTTTTGTTTACTTACTTGTTTTTATTTTTCTGTTATGTTGTATTTTATTCAACATTTTTGTCGCATTTCTGCAAGGGACGAGAGTCGTTAATTTTATTTCTTGAAAAAGGAGAGGAATTTATAAAAATCATGGCATTCGAGATCGTCTGAGAACTGACATCAAATTCTTTTTAGTTTGTTGTTATAAGTACGTAAAACTATGCATCCCAAACGTTTTACGCTCGGGGTGCGTAATATACGTACCTATCCCTAACCCCGTACTTATCCTCAATACTAAATCTTGTCGAATCCCAAACCTTACTCACTACCCTTTCAACCAAAGAAGAAAATCTGAAAGAACCAATCATAATTAATTAAGGCTGTTATTAGGAGCATTTAGGGAGGAGTTCTCTAGCTGTGGAGTCACAAAAGGCTTTAAAGTAAGATAAGATAAGATAAATTTTATTCGTCCTTGTACAAGGAAATTTGTTTTGATCATTGAATACGTAACAATACAGTTACAGAAACAGAAAGTATGATATATAGCGCGCATACACACATATATACACACACACTAATAAATAAACAAAATTAACAGTGCACACAATATGCTTCCCTAACTAAAACACATTGACCTGACACGCAGGACACAATTCAAGTATTTCAAGTGCACAGATTACGATCAAGATGACGACATTATTGTAACATCCTAGTTGATGATGGAATAAACGATTTAAAGTAGCGCTCAGTTTTAGTTTTCTTTGACAACAGCCTTAAACTTCTTACAGATCTTATATATTCTTTGTTCAGGGGATATGTTGGGGGTCATTTATAATAATATTAGCTTTTTTAATACAAGCACCAGTGTACAGCTCATCAAAATATGGCAGTTCACAGATACAAATTTTGGATGCTTTTTTAATTAAAATATTGATCTTATTTTTATCTTTTTGTAAGATGTTTCCTCCCCAACAGACAACTCTATACACCAAAACGCTCTGAATAGCCATGGTGTAAAATATTTTCAGAATGCTTTTGCTAACTTTTAAAGAGCGGAGCTTTCTGAGGAAATACATGCGCTGGTTAGCTTTCTTGTATACATATGTTACATGCGCATGCCAGTTAAGCAATGAATCAATAGTGATGCCAAGATATTTGGCCTCTGTGACAATTTCAACCTCTTCATTGTTGATAGTAAGAGGGCAAACAGGATGGTTGTTATTTTTCCTAAAGTCAAAAACAAGCTCTTTTGTTTTCTTAACATTCAGTAGAAGGTAGTTGTTATCACACCAACAATGAAAGGATTGTACAATGTTAGAATATTCGTGGCCAGAGTTAGATAAAAGACCTAAAATAGTAGAGTCGTCGGCAAATTTAAGAAGATAAACGTTGTTGTGCGTTACAGTGAAATCGTTTGTATACAATGTATACAAGACAGGTGACAGCACGCAGCCTTGAGGCGCTCCTGTGTTTGTTGTGAGTAATTTGGAAAATGTGTTGTTTATATCCACAAACTGGCTTCTCTGTGTTAGAAATTCGAAGATCCAGCTCTTTAAAAAAGAACTCACGTGAAGGTTGGTAAGCTTTTGAAACACAAAGTGCGGTTGTATGGTGTTAAACGCAGAAGAGAAATCGTACCCACAGCGCAAAAACAACAACAACAACAACAAAACTTCGGGGAAGTACATACTTGTAACAACCTTCTTCTGTTTATTATAATCTACTCAGAATAGGATTTCATGTTAATGTTTGTTTTAATGAACAGTTTACTTCAGTTAGTTTTAAGAGTATTGAAACTTTGCAGCTTTCAGAATTATTCTTGTCTGGGAATAATGGTTTCAATTCGTGAGGTTTTCAACGTGGGCTATATCGCTCGCCCCCAGGGGCGATTTTGGATTTTGGGGATCGAAAACGAAGATAAATGCAACAACGTGGGCAAAAACGATGGATGGGGGTGATAGAGTAAGAGGGCCGAAAACAGTTATGAATAGAGGACGATTTGGGGGCAAAAGTTGGGGGCGTCCACCTACCTATTCAGCAGCATGCGTACATGGGATTCATGAGCAGAAAAGGTCTGGTTTTTCAGTGTATTTGATCAATGAATTTGATAAGAATGTCCACCAACAAGTCTATACTATCCGCCACCTCTGCACCAAGAAGAAAACACGCTGCATAGCCGTTCGTCCACCCTGTCTCTCCATAAAAAGAGACGCTCGCAGCCGAACTTTCAAGGTATCATTCGCACCGTAGCAGAGGTCGAGGGTTCGATCCCCATCTTGATCACTTGTCTGTCTTGCTTCTTCCTCCCACTCCCCCCCCCCCCCCTCCGCTTTTCTGACATTTAACTAGGCACTACAACTTTAATTCGCCGCACATTTTCGCTACAACTATTACTACTTCCTTTATGTATCTATATATCTATCTATCTGCCTCTGTCATTCTAGTGGCTTTTGATTGATGTAAGTGATCATCATAATAATATTAATAAGAATGATTATGGTAATAATGATCATAACAATAGCAAGAACGGCAACAAAAACGAAGAAATGGGCTACAACGGGTTAAAAATGTTAAAGGGGCAGGGGAGGGAGGCGAAAACATGAATGGAGGACAGTTTGGGACCAAATACAGGGTAGCCATTGTCTTGTTCAACAGCATGCATAGATGGTTTTTAATAATTTATTAACAGAAAAGGCCTATTTTTGTCCAGTTCATTTGATAAAGAATGCTTTTTGAACTAGCTAAAGTACCCGCCATTATCCGGGATAAACCTGTGATCGCACCGTTCGAGCTCTCTCACTCTCTTTTGGTCTAGAAACCTTCCCATATTCTACAGTGTCACTACAGGTTTCATGTGCACCAGAGCAAGGCACTCACTTTTGGTAGGGAAATTGTCCGCATGGAATTGAACGCGTATTTATATCGTTTCTAGTGGAGTGGGCTTACTACAGGGAGTATCATAAAAACCACAGAAAAACTGTGGGGTCGCAGCAGGTTTATAAGAAAAGTCAAAATTGGGCAAAAAGAGAAGGTTGTATGTTGCGAAACCCCGCGTCTTCTCTTTAGTTTGCTTTGTATTGTTTGGGTTTTATTTCTCACGCGGGGTTTCGCAACATACAACCTATTCTTTTTGCCCAACTTTGACTTGACTACAGGGAGGCAAAATAAGATCATGACAATTTTACATTTTTACAACTTCTTATGTAAAAATACCTGAAACTTGAATCAACACAATCGGTTGCTATAAAAGCAATTGGGCTGGATTAGTTGACACTTAAGAAAATTAATTAATTTTATAATTCTTGAAACTCTCATTTAGACTGCAGCGTGAGATAAAAAGAGGCCGAAATTGCACCACAATGAATTACTCCCGCCATTATATTTTTTTATAATAAGATAATCAACATGCCTGTTGTCATTAGTAAGGCTTCGAAAAAAAACAAACATTCGTGTGAATGGGTCTAATTTGTTTTGGTTTGGGGGGGGGGGGGGCGATGACACTGACAGAAAATTTGGAGCCTGAAGGGGGCGATTGCCTGAACAAAACTTGAGAACCAGAGCTATAGATGACACATGAATCTACGGGATTTCGAAAGTGCATGATCCCGTGCACTGGTTCTAAATTGTGTCTGTGGATGTTTGTCCAGCTGTATCTACATATTAATTTAGTGGCTCATTAAGGGAGGGCGGGGGGGGGGGGGCGAAGGGAGGGATGTACACATTTTTTAAGCTGATCATTTAAGTCCCGTCTGTACCTGTTTTATAGAGGATGAACTGAATACAAAATACAATTTTAATGGGACACTAAAAAATAGAAAATTAATTACTGTCATTCGTAAATGTGCATATTGCTTGTAAAAATAATAGTCATTTCTGATAATTACTTTGTTACATGCAACACTCATAAAGGTGTGCAACACTGGAAATGAGAACATTAATTATTTGTGACTGACTTAGAAGCTGCATGTAAAAAAACAACAACAGATTTTGCAGTCGGGATTTGTAGTGGAGTGTCAACGCGAATGTCCACGGGGAATAACCGTAGAACTTCAGGCTTACAAAATCAAAACGTGACCTCCCTTGTTATGCTGTAGCCTCCAGTTACCGTATCATGCCAGAGAATGGGGTGTGTTGAGCTGTAAGTGTAACCCCGGCTGGATGGATGGCTGGCTGAACAGATGGATGGGTGGATAGACGGGCGGTTGGATAGTAGATGGATGGAGGGATAGGCGAATGGATAGATGGATCGATGGACGGGAGAATGGATGAATACTGGGACCTTTTCTCTGACAGTTTCCCAGTGCCAATAGAACCCAAGAACCAAAATAAAATAATAACAACAACCATAGCAAAAAATTGCAGGTCTCGTTTATTCATTCAAGTCTGTGTATTTTATCCAACAGTCTCCACGTTCAAACTCAAATAAATCACCATGCCAAATACCGTCACTATCCAACCCCGCACACCTCATGTAGCTCACTATCGGTATTGTTGTGATCATGTATCGATCGTGTGATAATTATTGAACCGGAATTCATCGCCCGCAGACTCACACTCACACACGGCAGCTCAGGATCTGCATTTTAGTTGCTTGCTATGAGCGAGGGCCCGGCGGAGGTCACGACCCCAGGTGCTGGCCAAAAATTTACCTGCGCTGAGCATGCGGGTGGCGGGAAAAATCAGCGTGTTACATACTGTTTTCAATTAAACACGGCAACTTTAGTTCTTAATGGATCAAAACACTCTTTACGTGATCAATACGACAAAGAACAGAAGAAAACTCTAGGAAAATTGTGTTAATGTATCTTAAATACGGCATTGTTTACAACTCTGTGAATGTGACCAAAAATGCACACAGCAACAATAAATGGTGGTTGTCAAAAAAAAAAAATATTTGACAACTTTCCTCACCAACGAGATAGCTGAGAGTTGGCATGCTGAAAGTACAGACATTGAACACAATGACTCACTTGAAAGCATCCTGTTAGAATTTCCTGGGTCGACGCCGCAAGCCAATAAATTTGTCAGTGCCCCCACCGTCAGTCCACTCAACATCAATTACGTTAAGCGTGGTCCGGTGGACGAGTGTTAATTACAGTAATAATGTCTTGATAACGGTGTCAGATAGCGTGGATAGCTATCTCACACTACTGAAGAAAACTTTTCTGTTCTCTTGTATTAGGCAAAAAACTTTCGCTTGGACGATTCATTATGTACAGTTATAAATAGCATATTTTACATTACACGAAATCTAATGTACACAATACAGTCATTAGACCTAATTGTGAGCATGGCCATTTGTTTGCAGGGTTGGGGTACACTGTAGAATCATACATTCCATAGTGTGTTGAAGTCGGGCGGCATCGTTCCGGATTCCACAGCTTCTTTTCTCGATTTGACGTACAGTCTTGTGTAGGCATTCAAGCCCTTGTTCCCCGTGAAATCCTAACCCTAATTGATATTTTTGGATCCACTCCATGCATGCTTTTCTAGGATGTGGTGTTTAGGGGTTACTTTGTTTGGATATGCAAATCTGCAATGGTCCATGTAGGTTGCTATTGCTTCTTGCCCCATCCTTACTGTTTCTTGTGAAGTTGGCCTGGAGTGTGAAATCAGTGTGTGGATTCTTTGGTAGTTCCTATTTAAACTTTCAAATCTACCCCTGATTGCAATAATCTTATCTAAAATGATCGGATCCGATGTGTGTTGCAAGGCTGTCTGCAGCATTCCTTTGGTTAAAGCTATAATGACTCGTTCTGTTAAGTATTTGTGGCAGTGGTTGCCAATAAAAGCACCACTGTGGAAAGCTTGTCTTACTATTTTGTGGTTATTTAAGACTTTTTCTAGGCTGGCTTTCACAGGACCTACAGCTTGATCTTTCTCTTCCTCGAGTTTTTCTAACTCCTTTTCACATTCTAGCACAGATCTTTCAAAGTGGCGTTTTTCTTGTCTGTCGTCCGAAAAAATGCAGCAGCCTAGAAAGAATTCCATGTTTTCCTGTGTTTTCTGTGCGTTTTCCCAGTTCTTTCCGTACTGTTTATAGAGGTCTTTAGCATTTGCCTTATTAGCTTTATCTTCCGCTATGAGGATATCGATGGTGTCAGCTTCTTCTTCTAATAAATCATGATGTTTTAGAACTATACCTAACATGATATGCATGTATGGTGGGGCTACTTTATCTAACGCAATATTGACTAAAGGAGCATTGATGACGTTATGGAACTTCTTAGCTGTGCTTTTCTTTTCCCCGCTTCTAATGAATCCCTGCCTGTCTTCTGCCATCTGATCAGCTGTTCTCTTTGGTTTTGAACCACCTTTCTCTTGCATTTCTTTCTTCGTCTCGAGACACCATAGGCATGGATGTGTCCCCGAAGCTCCTGACAAACCAAATACACTGCAGAGAAAACTGTAGTCACCACATAGGAAGACAATCAACCTTTTTCCTCTCCAAGACATTTGATTCATCTGATCAATTTGGTTTGTTATCTCTCTCATAATGATGGAAAGGTTGTGGTGGGTGTCTTTGACATGGGCCATCCCAATTAAATGTGTGTTTTGTTTGGCATTTGGTTGAGCAACGTTGCATATTTCAAGTGACAGCTTGAAACTTTTTTGCCCATGGTCACCTCCAATTTTGATCCAGATTTCATCACCAGGGATTTTTTCTTGGTGCCATGTCAAACGTCCCTCCTCCTCATATTTGTCATGGAGCCCTGTGATAAACTGTTGGAGATCCTTCATGGAGCCCTGTGATAAACTGTTGGAGATCCTTCATGGAGCCCTGTGATAAACTGTGGGAGATCCTTCATGGAGCCCTGTGATAAACTGTGGGAGATCCTTCATGGAGCCCTGTGATAAACTGTGGGAGATCCTTCATGGAGCCCTGTGATAAACTGTGGGAGATCCTTCATGGAGCCCTGTGATAAACTGTGGGAGATCCTTCATGGACCCCTGTGATAAACTGTGGGAGATCCTTCATGGAGCCCTGTGATAAACTGTGGGAGATCCTTCATGGAGCCCTGTGATAAACTGTGGGAGATCCTTCATGGAGCCCTGTGATAAACTGTGGGAGATCCTTCATGGAGCCCTGTGATAAACTGTGGTAGATCCTTCATGGAGCCCTGTGATAAACTGTGGGAGATCCTTCATGGAGCCCTGTGATAAACTGTGGGAGATCCTTCATGGAGCCCTGTGATAAACTGTGGGAGATCCTTCATGGAGCCCTGTGATAAACTGTGGGAGATCCTTCATGGAGCCCTGTGATAAACTGTGGGAGATCCTTCATGGAGCCCTGTGATAAACTGTGGGAGATCCTTAATGGAGCCCTGTGATAAACTGTGGTAGATCCTTCATGGAGCCCTGTGATAAACTGTGGTAGATCCTTCATGGAGCCCTGTGATAAACTGTGGTAGATCCTTCATGGAGCCCTGTGATAAACTGTGGGAGATCCTTCATGGAGCCCTGTGATAAACTGTGGGAGATCCTTCATGGAGCCCTGTGATAAACTGTGGTAGATCCTTCATGGAGCCCTGTGATAAACTGTGGGAGATCCTTCATGGAGCCCTGTGATAAACTGTGGGAGATCCTTCATGGAGCCCTGTGATAAACTGTGGGAGATCCTTCATGGAGCCCTGTGATAAACTGTGGGAGATCCTTCATGGAGCCCTGTGATAAACTGTGGGAGATCCTTCATGGAGCCCTGTGATAAACTGTGGGAGATCCTTCATGGAGCCCTGTGATAAACTGTGGGAGATCCTTCATGGAGCCCTGTGATAAACTGTGGGAGATCCTTCATGGAGCCCTGTGATAAACTGTGGGAGATCCTTCATGGAGCCCTGTGATAAACTGTTGGAGATCCTTCATGGAGCCCTGTGATAAACTGTTGGAGATCCTTCATGGAGCCCTGTGATAAACTGTTGGAGATCCTTCATGGAGCCCTGTGATAAACTGTGGGAGATCTTTCATGGAGCCCTGTGATAAACTGTTGGAGATCCTTCATGGAGCCCTGTGATAAACTGTTGGAGATCCTTCATGGAGCCCTGTGATAAACTGTGGGAGATCCTTCATGGAGCCCTGTGATAAACTGTTGGAGATCCTTCATGGAGCCCTGCGATAAACTGTTGGAGATCCTTCATGGAGCCCTGTGATAAACTATTGGAGATCCTTCATGGATCCCTGTGATAAACTGTGGGAGATCCTTCATGGAGCCCTGTGATAAACTGTTGGAGATCCTTCATGGAGCCCTGTGATGAACTGTGGGAGATCCTTCATGGAGCCCTGTGATAAACTGTTGGAGATCCTTCATGGAGCCCTGTGATAAACTGTTGGAGATCCTTCATGGAGCCCTGTGATAAACTGTGGGAGATCCTTCATGGAGCCCTGTGATAAACTGTTGGAGATCCTTCATGGAGCCCTGTGATAAACTGTGGGAGATCCTTCATGGAGCCCTGTGATAAACTGTGGGAGATCCTTCATGGAGCCCTGTGATAAACTGTTGGAGATCCTTCATGGAGCCTTGTGATAAACTGTTGGAGATCCTTCATGGAGCCCTGTGATAAACTGTTGGAGATCCTTCATGGAGCCCTGTGATAAACTGTGGGAGATCCTTCATGGAGCCCTGTGATAAACTGTTGGAGATCCTTCATGGAGCCCTGTGATAAACTGTGGGAGATCCTTCATGGAGCCCTGTGATAAACTGTTGGAGATCCTTCATGGAGCCCTGTGATAAACTGTGGGAGATCCTTCCTGGAGCCCTGTGATAAACTGTTGGAGATCCTTCATGGAGCCCTGTGATAAACTGTGGGAGATCCTTCATGGAGCCCTGTGATAAACTGTGGGAGATCCTTCATGGAGCCCTGTGATAAACTGTGGTAGATCCTTCATGGAGCCCTGTGATAAACTGTTGGAGATCCTTCATGGAGCCCTGTGATAAACTGTGGGAGATCCTTCATGGAGCCCTGTGATAAACTGTGGGAGATCCTTCATGGAGCCCTGTGATAAACTGTTGGAGATCCTTCATGGAGCCCTGTGATAAACTGTTGGAGATCCTTCATGGAGCCCTGTGATAAACTGTGGGAGATCCTTCATGGAGCCCTGTGATAAACTGTTGGAGATCCTTCATGGAGCCCTGTGATAAACTGTTGGAGATCCTTCATGGAGCCCTGTGATAAACTGTGGGAGATCCTTCATGGAGCCCTGTGATAAACTGTTGGAGATCCTTCATGGAGCCCTGCGATAAACTGTTGGAGATCCTTCATGGAGCCCTGCGATAAACTGTTGGAGATCCTTCATGGATCCCTGTGATAAACTGTGGGAGATCCTTCATGGAGCCCTGTGATAAACTGTTGGAGATCCTTCATGGAGCCCTGTGATAAACTGTGGGAGATCCTTCATGGAGCCCTGTGATAAACTGTTGGAGATCCTTCATGGAGCCCTGTGATAAACTGTGGGAGATCCTTCATGGAGCCCTGTGATAAACTGTTGGAGATCCTTCATGGAGCCCTGTGATAAACTGTGGGAGATCCTTCATGGAGCCCTGTGATAAACTGTGGGAGATCCTTCATGGAGCCCTGTGATAAACTGTGGGAGATCCTTCATGGAGCCCTGTGATAAACTGTGGGAGATCCTTCATGGAGCCCTGTGATAAACTGTTGGAGATCCTTCATGGAGGCCTGTGATAAACTGTGGGAGATCCTTCATGGAGCCCTGTGATAAACTGTTGGAGATCCTTCATGGAGCCCTGTGATAAACTGTGGGAGATCCTTCATGGAGCCCTGTGATAAACTGTTGGAGATCCTTCATGGAGCCCTGTGATAAACTGTGGGAGATCCTTCATGGAGCCCTGTGATAAACTGTGGGAGATCCTTCATGGAGCCCTGTGATAAACTGTGGTAGATCCTTCATGGAGCCCTGTGATAAACTGTGGGAGATCCTTCATGGAGCCCTGTGATAAACTGTTGGAGATCCTTCATGGAGCCCTGCGATAAACTGTTGGAGATCCTTCATGGAGCCCTGTGATAAACTGTTGGAGATCCTTCATGGATCCCTGTGATAAACTGTGGGAGATCCTTCATGGAGCCCTGTGATAAACTGTTGGAGATCCTTCATGGAGCCCTGTGATAAACTGTGGGAGATCCTTCATGGAGCCCTGTGATAAACTGTTGGAGATCCTTCATGGAGCCCTGTGATAAACTGTTGGAGATCCTTCATGGAGCCCTGTGATAAACTGTGGGAGATCCTTCATTGAGCCCTGTGATAAACTGTTGGAGATCCTTCATGGAGCCCTGTGATAAACTGTGGGAGATCCTTCATGGAGCCCTGTGATAAACTGTGGTAGATCCTTCATGGAGCCCTGTGATAAACTGTTGGAGATCCTTCATGGAGCCCTGTGATAAACTGTGGGAGATCCTTCATGGAGCCCTGTGATAAACTGTTGGAGATCCTTCATGGAGCCCTGTGATAAACTGTGGGAGATCCTTCATGGAGCCCTGTGATAAACTGTTGGAGATCCTTCATGGAGCCCTGTGATAAACTGTGGGAGATCCTTCATGGAGCCCTGTGATAAACTGTGGGAGATCCTTCATGGAGCCCTGTGATAAACTGTGGGAGATCCTTCATGGAGCCCTGTGATAAACTGTTGGAGATCCTTCATGGAGCCCTGTGATAAACTGTGGGAGATCCTTCATGGAGCCCTGTGATAAACTGTGGTAGATCCTTCATGGAGCCCTGTGATAAACTGTGGTAGATCCTTCATGGAGCCCTGTGATAAACTGTTGGAGATCCTTCAGTCAGCCCTGTGATAAACTGTGGGAGATCCTTCATGGAGCCCTGTGATAAACTGTGGGAGATCCTTCATGGAGCCCTGTGATAAACTGTTGGAGATCCTTCATGGAGCCCATTATGGACTGAAAAGGCTTCCCTAGTGCATTATGAAATACCTTCTCAGTGATAGTAATGCCATTGTTGACAATTGTTTTTGCCTCTTTTCTAATGTAGTGCTGTGCCGGCAAATTTGTACCTATACTCTTCAACATCTTCCGTTGTATTTTCTCCTGGTGGTAGGTCAGGCCAATCGATTCTTTCATAGATAAAGCAAATTTCGCATCGGGTTTAAACTTTAATTTTGCCGCTAATTCCTGCCTTTTTACACACTTCCCGCCGTTCTCCTATGGGCAGTTTCCTCAGTTCTGTGGCTTGCTGTATGTGTGAAGAGGTCTTGGATTTTCCAGCTATTCTATTTCTTAATCTATTGACCATTTTAGCTCTCCTGTGCTTACTTGGTGTTCGTGCCTGTACTGTTGATTTACGAGGTGCTATTATTCTTTGATAATATTGAGGCTGACCTCCTGTTTTAATTTTGATTATGCCCCCCTCACTGGTGGTGTTGTACATTCGTCTAACATAATTCGCTGCCCTGAGTTGTTCTTGTTTTGTTAATGGGCGGGTAGGTGATGCTAGATTGTCGTCTTCTTCTGCCAGAATGTTTTGTTTCTGAGGAGTTTTATTCTGACTTGATTCTCTTGTGCCTTTGCCTTTATCTTTGATAGGAGTGGATGATGCAATCGGAAGCGTTAGTACTGAACAGGTGTTGTCGTGTAGCGCTTGATCGTGTTGACAATTGTCACCATGTTTTGTTGAGTCGATGATGTCTGCAGTCCTGGAGAAAGCGCAGGTTTCTGTTACTGAAGGATGAACATTTCCGGTGGACAAGTCTCTGTCATTCGATCCTAGCACATTTTCAAAATCGGTAACTTCTCTCAATGTGTTGTCTTGTGGCACATATTGTTGACTACTACCTATATCGATAAAATCTTCACTCCCTGATAGCGCATAGGCTATTCGCATTAAGGTATTTCTGTTAGTCAAGTCTGTATCATCAGCTGTTTCTTGTACGATTTCAAAACCATTAAGTTCACCTAATGTGTTGTCTTGTAGCACATATTGTTGTCGACTAGTGTTGCAATTCGCTGATTGAAAGCCTGTGTCGATGTTTGCATTTCCAGATAAACCATCGGCTATTCTCGCTGAAGAGTCAGTATTACTGTTATGCAAGTCTGTGTTATGAAATTCTTGAAGAACATTAACTTCGTTGAAAACCTCCGTCAACATTTCAAGATCAGTTGTAGCTTCTATTCGTTCTTTGGTACTGCCACTTTCGGGTTGTTTACTTTTATTTCTAGACCCATGATTAAATGAAGCATGGTGTGCACAAACAGTGCAATCCTTTGGAGAAACTGACTCATTAAATGACATCAATATGCCTTTGCTCTCTTCTGCACACTTAAGGGAAGCTTTTAATGACGTTTCGCTAGTGTTCCTCTTTAAAGTGCTTATTTTACTCACACAGACACGGCAAATTGTTGTTGAATGTTTATCGGAGAGGCCACTGCTAATGTCAATGTGAAAGAACAAAAGAAGTTCTCTTGCATATCTATCACAAGCCAACGGTTTCTTCTTTAAGTCCCTGTCTCTTCTAGATAAAGTTCTTTTTCCACAAGTACGGCACAGATTATTTAAATAAGTCATATGGGTGTCAAAAGAGTGCTCCATTTCCGTTACCATGGAATAGTATTCCAATTACCTAAAGTTTATAAGGTGAGAATGTCACGAGATCTACAGAGGAATAGAAAAACACTTGAGTAAAAATTCCAGGAATTATCTAAAAAGAGGCTAACTTTTTACTAAAAAGCCAATATCTTTAAAACTTCAAAACCAAACAAAATACCCTTTGAGGACAACAATCTGCAATATTTCTGCTAACAAAAGATGTTTTAACGTTGCAAAAATTTGGTGAGAAGAATACCATAATTACCGTAATTAAAATACACACACCACTGGAAACTTCTCAAATAACATGCACTTTTCACAACACTGTACACATTTTATTTACCAATCAAACACATCGAAACTTCACATATCACAAGAGAAAAGGATGTGCAACATGTCCTTGTAAAAAGTTTTGGTGTGGATGCAGCGGATTCGCGGTAATCTTTGATTTTAAAGGATCAATTTTCGGGTCGCGATGACTGGAAGAGAGAATTAGGGTTCAGGGTGAAGTTACGATTTCATATTGTGTGTCCGCGTTAGTAACTCAGACATCTGAACAATTTACAATCACGAGGTCATTATACATTATCGTCCTCCGACTCATGTACTGCGGTTTTAGTGGTTTTAAGCTCCGGCTACCTTCTCATTGCTTATGGTGACATCTACATTCTGACAAAGAGACGCATCGATATTTTTAATACTTTTTACATTACTACCCCGCGTTCACACCAGGGATCCACTTTCGTTAACTTTACTATCGCACTACTCACGAACGGACGTGGTTTAATCTTTATTTCTCGCCCATTAGTGTTCTCGCTAGTTTGTTGCGATCACTTGTAGGCGAGATATAAAGGATGACGTCATCCGTTTGTGAAGCGTACGAAAGTTCATGAAAGTCGATCTCTGGTATGAACGCGGGGTAAGCAGAAAGGTTTTTGCCACAGGTTTGTCTGTACATGAGAAATCTGGTTCTGACCAGGACTTTGAAATGGCCTCCAGTAAAATGATAGATACCTGAGGTGGACGCGGGTACTATCATGTCTAACACATCGTAAATAACTTTTTTGGAAAGGAAGTGCTTCGATGGAGACAGCTGTCCTCTGGGGTTAAGCCCGGGGCCAAGATTTGGGCATTGATTTGGGTTGTGTTGTCTAGCTTGATGTTTAGGGTGGGCCCAACAACCATACAATGACATATGCGTCGGCGTGGACAATAATGATTTCTTGACTGACTAAAATCAAAGGATATGGTCGGTATCTTTGATTATCCTATCACAGTATGTTATAACTCTTCCATCCATCTTGCCTTTGTCTTCCATAGTTTGTCTCATTCATTGTTTGGTTGTCCTTTTATTTTTTTGTTATTTGCTCTCTCTTTCCCTATCAGGCATCCATTCCACATGTTGCCAAGCACACTAGAATCAGTTCATAAGAAAATGATAATACACTGAGATAAATTACGTTTCACAAAGTCAATCACAAATGCATAAATTAAACAGATTATTAATTTTAGTTCTATAAGATTAATGATCACTTTCAAATGTCTATCTTTCTGCACAGCGAGAATCTATACATTACATCTCATACAGGAACAATAAAACATTCACAGTTATCGCAGAATTTGAACAAGTTACGTCACAGTTACATAAAGATCAAGAATTTTGCATTTACATGTAATTGTATCAAATTATAACCGTCAGTTATCATGAAATGATTATAAAATGAACATCAATTATTATTCAAAAACGACCTGAAATTATTACTCCTCATCACTCGCCAGTGTTAATTCATTTCAGTCACAATTCTAGAACCACCCGTTGGATGTAAATTTTAGTGTCAAACCCATCCATACAATGTTACATGCTTATGTTCACAATCGTAAATCGCAGCATGAAGGCAACAAAAAAAAGAGGACAATGAAAAGCAATGAACTGTACAATAATTGTGAGTGAATTTTGTACAGGCGTCTAATGCTATATTCCTCAGCTCGGGTCTTTAGGGGATAATACTTCATTTATACAGTAAGTTTAGCCTGATAGAAATGAAATTAGTTTGAGCCACCCATAAAGTAGGCGCCTCTGATTTCAGCTATCTTTGACCCATCTCCACTCCCGCCACCCTACCTCCCACATGTACGATTTCCGTAGGTTTAGCCTTAATCTCCCCCAGACACATTGTAGAAGAGCGTACAGCCATCAGATTGGCGAATACCCATAGTGGGACCGCCATATTCTAAATCTAATCTTTAAGTGGCAATTTGCATCGACCATTCGACTATTTCATAAGAAACATCATGTTATGTTTGATTTAATTTTCTTCCACTTCATGGTTTCCTTTTTATACTTTCCTTTTCTTTCTTCTTCCCTCCCTATCTCTCCATTTTTGTTACTAATTATATTTAGTTCATTATTCTAACTGAAAAATAATACCTAAGTTCCCCAGATCCCACCCTCCCCCTTGTACGCCTTTCTTACAAGTGGAGGGCACCTACTTTATGGATAGCTCCTTTCACAATCCTTGCAAACAAACAAAATAATTCAATTTATTTACATAATATACAAGAATTTCACAAGAATAATTTGGCTGTTTGCAAGTGTAAACAGACATAATGTATAAATTAATGTAACTCTACTGACACTATTGTGCTGTTGTGCAGGAACCGTGTTGAATCGAGCAATCTGATGGTTCAAGCAAACAAAAATACGACATCTGTCAGAAAACTGGCTAACCAGTCTCGAATTTTCACCATATCTATTAATGGATTCACTGTAAATTCACATTGTGTATAATTATAATGCTATGATCTGTTTTGCTTTATTAGAGATTTTTGTGTGACTTATTCCTTTTCCACAGAGACCTTCCTGTGACAGTATTTCGTTTAGATAGAGATTTTATCATGATGCGTTTAGTTCTTGAAAAAAGTCCTCACTCCCTCTCTTCAGCAGTCGTCAAAATGACACTGCAGCAAAGCTGAATGACTGAATTTGTTGTTTTCATTTTTGGTCCTTTCCAATCCATAGCAATATGAAAGGTGTAGAAATTTTATACCAGACTGATGTTGGGTTTTGTTTTTTTTTGCATTGCACAATTTTGCCATGGCTGGTCCAGTAAGGATGGCCTAAAACAAAAATAAAACATAAATGAAACAGCGCAAAATGTTGCTTGGCAATAGATCCTTCACATGTTAGCTGGACAGACATGACGCACTGGGAATCACTGGGAATAACTGCTCTTGACCTGGATATTCAGCTCCCAGAACAAGATCAGGGGTAAAGGCAGTAGACAAGGGAGAGTTTATTGTTGAAATATCATTGTAGAAGTAATTGACCTACACTAGAAATCAAAATAATGTCGTCATAAAACTTAAAATATTGACGGCGGAATTCCTGGTACAGGGGAGTATATAATAGGAATCATTTCTGCGAAATCTCGATACTAGGTCTCGGCGGTAACAAGAATTGAAAGGGAAAGTCTTCACCAAAGACAGTGTGCGTACCTGTTTACTGTGGTTTCTTCAATTTTTTGGTTTTTTGAAACTATTTAGCACCCTTTATAAGCTCTCACTCCCCTTGGAAATGTGCAAACATGCACTGTTTACCGCCGCGACCTACTTTCCGTTCATACTAGCAATGGTTTTGCGGAACCTCCCGTGCCGCGCAAATCCACCAATAGTGATTTCTCTCTATACTCGCTGGTGGTGCCAAAGAGTATGCTGCATTGTATTGTATAGACAGGAATCTCTTCTGCCAACTCACAAAACTAGGTCACTGCTGTAACATGATTTAGGACGATCTGGACCACAGACAGTGTGCACATGTACATACTGTTTTTTTTTTTTCTTTTCAGATTTTTTGGGGGTTGATTCAAACTTTTTAGAGCCGTCTTTAAAGTCTCGTACCCAGTACAAAGGGCACTGTTTACTGCTCTATGGGAACAATGGTTTGGCACAGCCTCCCTTGTCTCGCGCTCCAAGCTGATCAATAGTGTTTTCTCTCAATACACACATGCTCGCTGGTGGTACTGTCTTTCTAGATTTGAGCTTATAGGCTTCTTAGGCTATTTTTCCTGGAGAAACAAAATTTAACTCAGAAGTTCTCAAAAGCAGATATTTTTCAGGCTGATAACTAAATCTTGACTGAACGGTACTGTGTGGTCAAAATGAAACCGGATGTCTGAATGAGTCAATAATGAATTGAGAACTTGAATGACTGATTGTCTCTGCATGCGCTATATACAATGATAGGTCCAGGTTCCAGCAGGAAGGGTTCTCAGCCTATACTTCGGTAGACACATGATAGTCGTCCAGGTTTATTACGATTCGCCGACCGCCGTTTATGTTGGGGGAGGAAGGGTTGGAAGTGTCCTGCGTTTCCTCGTCTCTCTGAGCGGCTTCAGTCATGGCAGAAAGTTTGTACTGTCAGACAGACACATATAGGGGTCACCCATTTAATAATGATATAAATAATAATATAAATAATAATGTACAATAATTGTCATAACAACATCATCGTTATTGCATCATCATCCTTAGTTATCATAGTCAACAACAATGACAACAACTGTAACAGTAATTGTGGTGATAATATGGACTACCATCTTATTATAAAAAAAAATAGTGGCGGGAGTAATTCATTGTGGTGCAATTTCGCCCCTTTTTTTGCTCGACTCTACAGCCTAAGCGACAGTTTCAAAAATTATAAAACTAATTTTCCTAAGTGTCAACTAATCCAGTCCAATCGCTTTTGTATCGACCGATTGTGTTGATTCAAGTTTCAGGTATTTTTGAATAAAAGTTGCAAAACTGTAAAATACAATGATTTTTGTTTTGGCTCCCTGTAGTAAGCCCACCGCACCGGAAACAATGTGTTAATACGTGTGCTCTTCCGTGCGCACAATTTCCCTATCAGAAATGTGTGCGTAGTGCTCTGGAGCGCATGGAGTAAGACTGTCGAATATGGGAAGCTTTGTAGACCAAAAAGTGAGAGTAGGTTCACAGGTTTATCCCGGATAATGCCCGGAACTTCATCTAGTTATAATAATAATAACAATAATAATAAAATAACAATAATAACGCAGGAATAATAAAGATAATAATAATAATGATAATAATATTCACCTACTAATAAAAGTAGTAGAAGTAGTAGTAGTGGTAGTAGCTCTACCAGTAGTGGTAAAGTGGTGATAGTTGTAATGATGGTAACTCAGCAGTAGCAGTAATGAAAGTAGTAGTAGTAGTAGTAGTAATAGTAGCAGTAGTAGTAATAGTACTAGTAGTAATAATAATTGTCATAATCATAATGAATAACACTAACATCGACAATGGGAGCGACCCAACACCTATACAATTTTAGCAAAATGATAAAAGCAGTAAAATTTTCACAGTTACATTTTACTTCCTGTGCACCTTTCTCATAAAATTAATGATGAACAAACATTTAATTACAGGTGAGGAGATATTACTGGTGGGAAACATTAAGAAATTCAAATAGAAAATAAAATTCTCAGTACTCCTGTAATTTATATAACAGCCCGACCCTTGCATTGCAGAACTTACTTGTAAGTGTCTATTCCCCAGCTTCATATTACGTTGTTTCAATAGTTCTAGCTGTGTGTAGAGGCGTCGAAATTCTTCCTGGGAAAGACATAATATGAGACACAGAATAAATCATTGTTCGATTAGCAAAATATTGCAGGAGAAATAAACAAAGTGGCGGCTTTTTGGCACAGTATTAGAAGGAGAGAGACAGAGAGAGAGAGAGAGACATACACATAAACACACACATACAACACACCACAAGACACAGAGAGAGAGAGAGAGAGAGAGAGACAGAGAGATAACTCACTGTCAAAAGACTACTACAACAGTAAATCTCAAGGGAACGCCCTGCGGTTTTTGGTTTTTGAACCAGGGGACGTAACCAATAATTATACTTCGCTACTGAATGTTTACTTAAGAGTTATCCTCTCAATCTTTCCGTCGCCTTTGGAACAACTTTATTAATATATTTCTCCGCTGCTTACGTCAGGACGTCACTAAACGTTTCTCATTCATGTCACATGGCACACCAACCATTTACTTGGGCAAAGTGTGACGCACACTTTATCTCTTCATAGTCAGTGAAGGACTGTACACCAGTGCCAACGATATTTCAAATCAGACCGGAGACACACCCGTTCACCCAGATAGGCCTTCAGTTACTGAATATGTGCCTATATCAGATACAGTGAATTGAATACAGTTGAACTTTTCACGTTAATAACCAAAAGCCATGACAGCTGACAATGCACAGGTTTTGAATGCCAGCGTTTGACTGTATTTTTTTTTCTTTCTCTGAAAGGCCAAGACGTAGAAAATCACAATATAAAAGACAGGTATACTACATTTGCTGGTGACAAGCAATGAGTATGAAGATCTGCCTACTGACCACTGAAAGATCTTGATTTATGGCCTACCTGTATATCCTTCTCCAGAAAACTTTCACATTCTTCTTCGTCGCCTAGGTGCATGCTGTTTTTGCCAGTGGTGTTGGTACACTGAGACCGCGGCCCCATGATGTATTTGGAGCTTCTGCTGGCTGTAGTAGTGTTTGACTGGTCCTGGCCCTTACCGTGGTACTTGTACACCAGGTATGCCTGAGGACATAGGTCCGGGGACGGGAGGGGGGAGAGAAGCGGTTACAGTACAGCTTTTTGGTACATTAACTCAGCATCATCATCATTATCAGCATGGTAATAGTAAGACCTCCGCCTCCCTCCATCCTAAAACGGTCATGGATTTACATCCAATTTATTAATTGTCTTGTCCATCTGGTAGTCTAGGGCAGCGTCGTCTGTGACTGTGGAGACCCATGTGAGAGTGGCAGTCTTTCTCGCTGATGTCACATTTATGCGCTGTCTCTGGTCTGTGGGAGCTGATGCGCTCCTTTCTTCGGGCCTGCTTCTCCGTCTCGGAGCATTTATCAGTATGGTAATGATTATGATAGTAATAAAAATAATAATAATAATAATCATAATAATTGTGTAGCATCTGCGGGCTACCCCTTGCCCTCCCCCGGTTTTGTTGTTGTGCTGGTGGCTGAGCATGTGTCCACTACTTTTTCCATTTTATTGTTGACAACCGCCAGAGTGTACTGTACTCCGTGACCTGACCTTCTTTTCTAGTGAGTAGTTTTTTTCCTCGCTCGCTTGTTGTCAGGTGTTTTGACTCGTTCAGTAAATATTAGTATGTTCCCGAACATTCGATAACACTGTGGATAAGGATGTTTACGCCAGATTTGGCCTTGAGTGATGTAACCTGATGACGTATTGATGCGTGATTGGTTAGTTTGTGCGAGGGTAACGTTTATTTCGGGAACTTTCAGTAGAAATGTTTATATATATGGACCTGTGTGAGTGGTTGGTCGGTGAGTAAGTGAGTTTCCTTTTGTGTGGCGTAGATATTTAGTTTCGCTGGTGTCTTCCTAGTAATTTATTGTTCACTATACAGTTATTAAACTTTAGTATTATTTAATCTATCGTCGGATCTCGTGTTTATTTATTTTACAGCTGTAATAGTTTCGTTTTCTAAAGGGTTGTAGTTAGATCAACTAACTCCCCCCTACTATAACGTGCTAGAACAACCTCAGCTGTTACAAATTGTAATATTTATGAGGACGTAAAGTAAAAATTGGGCAAAAAGAAAAAGTTGTAGGTAGCAAAGCAAAGGTAAGAAATAAAACCCAAACGAAACAAAGCAAACTAAAGAGAAGACAGAAAATACACAAATTTTCGGATTTCGCCTTCTTCAAGTAAAAAAAAAAAACTCGAACAATAAAAGATTTCAACAGGAAATGTATAGAATTGAAGCGAAGCAGTTACTTAACTGCGAGTTCTTGCTTCGTTAGCAGCAGCAAAGCTTATAGCCCTGCTGCGACCCCACAGTTTTTCTGTGGTTTTTATGATATTCGTCAATTATGAAGATGTAGCGTTTATATACCGCTTCACCCTTTTAGTGCTCAGGCTCAAAGCGTTATATTATCAAAAATCACAACCAGGACATACATTTTAAGGACTAAACTTCCAGATGACAATCATGATGATAAGACAAAAAATCACTATCACCTATTACGGTATCAGTCAAAAGAAAATCACCCCAACGACTGACCATTTCTCACTTTGGAGCTCTCTTACAACCAACAGCTCAGAGTAAGTCCTGCCTCGTTCTTCTCGGTAAACGAAACTGTTTGGTACGCAATGGAGAGTTTATCTACTCCCCCCCCGCCCCCCCCCCGAAAAAACTCACAAAAACATCCCTCCCATGAGGTCAAAGACCAAATGACATTGCCCGGTTGGTGTCGTTGTTGTTGCTTCCGCAAAAGCTAATTATTATCTTTCCGAGGAAACTGAAACAAATGGATGACCGTGTAGCATTAGCTCGTCCCATCTCCAGCTCGCTCGCTCTCCTCTGTTGTACTCCACAATCAAGGATCTGTAAAGTTATGTAACTTTTTTGGCTAAAAAAGGCATCATTATTTACTCTAACTTTTCTCAAATCCCCAGAGAGAAAAGACAGCAGAAAATTAATATTCACGTCAACTATCCTGTCTCATACGGTCCCTGTCAACACTTCTTAACATCACAAAACACTAGAAAAAAACAACACCGCTCCAGATCAAAGACAGAGGATCATAATGGAACTCATAACCCAGGCAAAACTGTGATTCCTATGAACGAAATAATGACCATAAGGTCTGCAGCAGCAGACATAAAAAAACATGATAATAGGAGCCAAACACAACGAAAAACCTAGATTTGAAAATTACCGGCGGAGCTTCTTTCACGCCCGATTAAGATTAAGAGAAGCAAAAACACATTAAAACACACACAGAACAAAGAAATTAAAAAATCAATGACCTCCAATATCTCACGAAGTTCATCTGGCGTATAATTCCAAAAAACAACACAGAAATAGAAGGAACCACATCCCTAGACAAAAACAGCTGTCAAATACCAACCTTAAACAATGACAGCTCTGACTTGAACAAAAAACACCAAACAAAATATATGGAAACGCCGCCTTGATTGCGAAAACAAGTATGTGAAATAAGGAGCCAGTCAGGCATTTAAATGTGAGCGAGCCAGCGTCGGTTCATCCGGAAATAAAAGGAGGGGATTGATAAGTCTGGTCATGAACTATTGTGACAGGTTTTGTGTTTGGAAATTCTTAATGCTTTTGAGGAGAGTATGAGGGCGAGAAAGTAGAGTAGGGGTGGGCAGAGGAGAGATAAAGGATGCGGGGACAAGAAGAGGACACAAGAACGTGGAGAAGAAAACTGGGAGACAAAGGACAAGAAGAGGACAATGAAAGGGAAGGATGAGGTCGAGCAGACAGAGAAAGTGGAGAGAGATATGATTGGGCGGGGGGTGGGGCGGGCGGACGGACAAAGAGTTGAAATGGTAGGGAGAGGACAAGGAAATTAGGGGAAGGAGAAAGGTACAAAGAGGAGAGAGAGGGAGAGAGGGAGAGTCGGGGGGCAAAACCCCAAACATTGCCTACGCCTTTATCAATCGTGTCCGTTGAAATTTATATTTAAATTAAAAGAAAATACAGAGGATCTTCAAAGGAACGTTATTTCTCTACGATTTCAAGACAAATTAACGTGATCAACAAGACCCCAAAATTCATAAAAGAACAAGTTCCAACACTTTTGCTTTGTTACATCCATAAAACATCCTATAAAAGTATGATTACATTTGGGTATGTGGAAGTTAACATCGCGAGTACATAGATCACACGCTGACGGCATCTCTGATTACTATCATTATAATTATATAATAGTTTTAATGCAAGGAAAATTCAGATCCACCGTTTCTGTTTGAAGCGCCATGTTTTGTCATTTTATAATTTTTTTTTTTTTTTTACTGCTCTCCAGACAACATTATCTGAGACACTACTTCGGTGTTCTTGCAAGAAAATGTAAGCTTACAACTGGTGATCAACATGAAAGCAGCAGTAATTGAAGGCAGACAGATGAGGAAATGTCTGGGCTAAATGAGTAACAAAAAATAGAGGGAAGAGAGGGAAGGGACAGACAGGAATAAATAGAGACTGATTACAGAAACAAGGAGAACGGGTGACCCCACAGCACCGATGATACAAGCCACAATACGTGGCACTGCTCAGGGGAGAGCACCGTGTGGATACCGTCTGGTTTGAGATCTTTGTTTTTTACGAGTATTTTAGACGTGGGCTATTTCACCTTGTTTTCTAGGTTTGATTTGTGTGTTCAATTGTAGTTTTTCTTGTACCTCACTTTGGACACTGCCTGCCTGCAAGCAAGACTTTGGATATATACAGACTGATGTTTATGAAGGGAAATTAAACGCCCCAAAAAAATTGTAAATACTGACAGCAAAAACAAGAAAAATGTCCTCTGCTTTTTGAAGAGTGTTTTTCCCAAACTGAGAAAATCAAATTTTCCATGAGTTACGGCCCCTTCAACAAACAAGTGCACCAAATAACGTAGCGGGAACTCACCTTGGACCCAAATAAAAACGCTAAGGTGACGGTGGTGGTGAGTTGTGTATGAATGAAGATAACCAAATAGATCAAATCTGGATTGGTGGGGAACGGGTGACGTAAGAATATCCTGTATGGAAGAGAAAACAAGGTTAGCCAGAAACAATGTAATATTTTGCAGGGGGGAGGGGGGAGGAGGATGTCTGTGTCTAAAAGGCCAAGACACTTGCAAAGATCATGGTATCTCTGATCAGTTTTCCACGGTCTCCGGACAGATTTAGTGAAAATATCTCACCAACAGTCACAGATGCCAGCTGGTCAAACCTGACCTCAACCCAGCCCTAAATCTATTTAAAGTCAATGATTTGTTTTGGTTGATGAACAGTATGGCAAACAATTTGTCCCGCGGAACAAAATAATGTCCCAGGTGCAATATCCACTGAAATTTACAGGTTTTCCTATAGATGTCTTTTTTTCTCAACCTGACCTTCTATTTCGACGTGCTTTTAGAAACATGTTTTCTGGATCACTGAAGACAAAATATTTCATTCGAACCATCATTACATAAATTGTATATTAATTATTATTATTGCACAATGCTGGCTTTTAACATTATTGAATGGAGGTTTATTATGCTCTCAGAAATATAATTTGCGCAACAAACATCATGTGCCCAATACTGGCTGTGATATCCACGCTTATTATCATCATCAGAAAATGCAACATTCAAATGATACTGAGGAGCAAACAGGGCCAGAATTGAAATAAGGGTTATCGAAGGTAAAAAAAACACAACAACAACAATGCCATACTTACATGGAGACATTGAGAAATAAAGACAACAAGAATTCGTTGTAGATAGCCCAGCTTATAAATCTGCTTTCGTTGAATTCCGATGGTGCTTTCCGCACAACGATACATAGGCGGACGCCCCAAAGTAAGAACAGTAACTCGGCTAAGGAAGGGAGATAAAAGCATAATAAAGTTAAACCTAAAATGTTTATTCTGTGTTTGGAACCCTAAAATCTAATTACACTAACGACTGACTACCTAACGAACATTTATTCCTGCATATTATAAACAAAGACATTAGCAAACATAGCAAGAAATTGCCACAATTAGTCATGTGGATGTTAACGAACTGTTACTTCACAGGGAATGAAGAACACATTGTACAATAAACTGTGGGGTGATTCCTAAATCTCCTTTTACTGCCAGAAGGAAACATAACCCCCCCCCCCCCTAAAAAATACACCCTTTCGAAGGTTTGTCTTTGTGACATGACATCGCAACCCATTTATAATGATACTTCTTCTCACTTCCATAACACAATCTTCAGGCAGATCTACCTTCTACCTCGGGATATAAAACACCAGCAGCATTAATGAAATCTGCACAAGCAGCATCACCAGCAATATTTATACTACACATAGCTACAACAACAACAAACGAGAACACTAACGCTGCCTGACCCGCTAAGCCTTACCTATGGCGGCCGAGTGATCCCACCAATCAGCGTGACATATGTAGGCTTTTAGATCACTCACGTCTTTGCCTGAAGAAAGAAAACAACACCAAGTTTTTTATCACAGAAAGCCAATGCTCATAGTCATACAAACAAAATCTGACCTCGTCATCCAGCAATTATATTTTCAGCATAACCCCAGCTTTATATTCATTTTTAAGTATTCCTGTTGGCGGCATGGAGGGGAAAAGTGCCTTTTTTGTTTCTGGGGGTGGGGAGAAGCAGGAAGAGACATGCAGTTTAAAAGTAACGACATAAAGAGAGGAAACAATTAAATTATAAGACCGCAGAAAGGTCTGTACCGGGCAGACGTTCACATTTCGGTTGAGATACAAGTATTACTCTGCCGGGTCTGCAGAATACTTACGTCAACTGGATCAAGCAAATATAAAAGAATTGTCATAATTTCATGTATCAATGGAAATGTAGGGAGTAACACATAATGAAGATAATGCTCAAATCCAAAAAGGGTAAGGAATGCTTGAATGTCAAATTTCAAACATGCTTATCTCACGTGGCCAATTTTAACAGAACTCGATCCTTAATGGAGAATTTGCATACGTTGAAATAAGTTATTTTTCGCTGCCTCAACGTTCTAACGTCAACTTCTACAGAGAAAATAAGAAGAGAAAGGCACGAAGTGAGAATGAGAGACTGAGAAAGACTGAGAGAGACAGAGACAGAGAGACTGAAAGGGAAAGAGACAGAGAGAGAGCGAGAGAAAGAGAGAGAGAGAGAGAGGGGGAGGGGGATGGATAGATAGAGAGAGAAAGAGACTGAGGTATTAGAAATACAGCAACAGAAGAGGAGCAAGGAAAAGAGGGTTGGGTTTGGGGAAACGTGCAGGAGCGATGAAAGTACGAGGAAATCCAACAAAGTAAGGACTGGAACTCCCTCCCATCCCCCACCCCTCCCGACAAGAATCACCAGACACGAACCAACAAACACATACACACACACGACATTTCAAATAAAAATAAGAAAACACATTTAAATTGAAATAAAGCAAACTGGTTCCCTACATCCAGACACGAAGGTCAACAAAGGAAAATACTTCTACTGCCCCCCCCCCCCCACCCCCTCTCTCTCTGTCTCTCTCGTACAGACACAAACAAGAACATTTGACATTTTACGTCCAATTCATTCTTGTCTCGCTCCAAGGATACTCACACATATGTGTGGACACAGGGTTTCAGCACTAATGGCATTACAAAGCAACCGTAAACTTTGAATTTTATCATAACAATGATCTGTCTCCCGACGGTAAAAGCTGAGCACGCAAGCCTTTGTCAACTCTACTCAGTGCTACATTACTTTGACAAATTATACGGGTCAAATGACGTGGATGTTGTTCGGATTACCAGACCTGGTCTGGAGACAGTGGCTTTTGAATGTAGAGTTTGAAGAAAGCACACCAGCACTACAACGGTCATAATGTTATACATAGTTCCAGGAAGAAGCAGGAAGATAGACCAAATATAACAGAACTATAGAACGGAAGTTGGCTATACCACAAGCCTCCACCAACCATCCACCAACAGACAGTAGAAATGCCATCGAATTCTTTCGTGCTTGTCAGAAAGCTTGTCATCCATCTCTGGTCATTAATCTCTTCTCTAAAAACGCACTGAGTGGCTGGAGGTTTTAAACAGTCTGCATAATTTACGTTCCCCATGCTTTCTCCACAACGATGAGAGCAGCAATGACAACAACAGTGATTTTCAATAAAGCTGATTTTTTTTTTTTTTACCCCACCAGCTTCTCATAACAACAACATCATAATTAAAGACCCCCCCCCCCCCCACCTGTTAATAACAACAGACACAACAACTGCAACAATAGCAGCAACAACAACAACAATAATAACAACTCCTCCTTCTTCTACTGCTACTACCACCACTTACAACATTGGCTACTACAACTACAATTTCTACTATTACCGCACCAACTTTTTTACTAGTATTGTTGCTATGACAGTGGTTGCTACTACTATTACTACTACTACTACTACTAACTACTACGACTACTTTTTACCACCATTACAGCCACCGCTGTTACTACTAGTACTAATACTACGGCTACTTCTACTATTATTTTTTACTACTACTACTACTACTACTTATGTTGCAACTACTACTATTACTACACACTACCACTAATATGGCCACTACTACTACTATTTTTACCAATACTACTTTTACTGCTACCACTAATTTTACTATTACTATTGCTATTTACGGCTGCTACAACTACTACTATTACTACTGCATGAATGTTTATTACTACTACTGTTGCTACTACTATTACCATATTACTACTCCTTTTTTTTAAAAGCTGCAACTTCTCTTTTGTACTATCTATGAAATAGCATGTTGAACAACGTCACTACTATCGCTTCAGCACTATGTTTCTGGAGGTAGACAACTGTGTCTACACTGGCAGTCTCATGTACTCACCCTCATCCACTGTGGGCATTCCTACAATAGTCCTCGCTGTCAGGAAGGCGGTAAAAATAAACACGATGACCACTAGTCGCTTGATGAGATTACCGTCTGAGATTTTGATCCGTTGGGCTGACCGGACACGAAAAACCACGGATATTCTGCAAAAACAAAAACACAAAACAGTTGTAATATTAATGATAATAATAATGAAGATCATTTATAATTATAGCGCTCAGTCCAAAAAATTCGCTCTGGGCGCTTTACAGAAGACTTGTTCTCCCATCTGCAACTAGCTCTCTCTCTCACACACACAATCTGATGCTTGCCATACATACACACACGCACATACTACAGGCACACAGAGATAGATATGGCAGAAATTTAACAGTAAAACAGGAAAAATAAAATGATTTGAGATAATAAATGGATTGGGAATGAGACTTCACAACCGAAAGAGTTTCCAGACAAGTTTTGAATTTTGACTGGGGTTAATGCCTATTGCAATGATTTTGGCAGCGAGTTCCAGATAATTATGTGGGGCATAGGGTGTAAAATTAATGCTCTGCCTCCTCGTTTCTTTGACTTGCAGTTAACAATCTTAAGAAGGCCCTGATCGCTTGATCTTAAAGATTGAGGTAGTGAATAGGGCTCAGACAAAGTGGAAAGGTATGTTAGTGCAGTTAGTGTGAGGACACCAGCATGTAGACAATCCGTAGCCACTAGTGCTGGTGGCGCACTGAGCATAATCTGTTTTGCGTGTGTTTAATATTGTATTTGTATTTTGTATCATTCTTTAATCTCATTTGGGAAATGTACCTTAATGTCATTGCAGAACAGTTACAACCGCAGTAGACACGTCGTCGCCACAGTGCAGCGCCGGTTGGCGTTTGAGGGGTGGGGGTGATTGGGACAAATTTTATTTCATTCTGCCCCGGCAGCGGTCTGTTTGGCCTGCTCTTCTCGATTTCCAACTGCACATGGGCCTTCCGAGGTTTTTAGCCCATAACCGAGCTGAGAAGCCTAGGTACTCGATCCTACCCCCATAGGATCAGGGAAAGGAAAATATGAGTGAATCCCAAAATTCCAATATGCCTGCACCGACTGGGATTCGAACCCGGTACCTTTGGCGTGAGAGGCGAGCACCCTTGACCTTGTGCACGAGATCTCTCTTTCCGCCAGACAATTTTGACGCGCCTGCACTAATCATTCAGACTTATTTCGGTCTCGCCCGTGCACAAAGTCCCGTCTAAATCACACTTTAACCAAGATAAAATAGTCTTGACTCAGTGCGCCGTCGGCTTTAGCCAGAAATTCATGGCTGAGACAGAAATCATACAGAAAAAAAAAATATGGAAGATTTAATTTGTCCAAACAGACTGACAATTCTATCACATTTTCATGAACTACAGATCAGAGATGTAACGACCATGTCTCTTCTTAAATAAGTTGTGATTTCGAAAACAAAGGCATCTTTATTTATCTCCCACCAATTTATCCCCGTTTAGGTCTTTGTTCAGCGAGAATAATATTCGTTTTCTTGCTCAGATTTGCATTGCCCATATTGTGAATCATATATGGAAGATGCTTTTATGTATGTTTGTCTGGCGTAAATTTTATCTTTAATACTGTCCCTGGTCTATAGAACAATATATTATACACATGTCTGTTAGCCAAAGACTCTCACTAATTGGCTGAATTTCGGTGACGAGGTGGGAGAAGAAGAAAGGAAGGGATACATTTTCTTCTATTCATGCCATTACTGTGAACTTCATAATGCAATCATGGATGCACGAAATGTCAGCACTAAAACAACAGAAACACCACCCATGTTCATGACTGTAACCTCTCATTCCTTCACAGTTTCGCTCTAATAATAATTTCGTGGTTATTTCCCTTCCTCCATCCATTTCTCCTGACCATTCCCCTCGGCATCGTTTCTTCTTATATATATCAAAGAGAATTTTATTACAGAATGAAGCTTAATATGCTGATACATGTATTAAACTTCCAAAAAAACAACGCTGAAAATGGCAGATGTATAGCCAAAAGAGATCCTAAAACCGAAAACTGCGTACACCTTTACAGAGATCGAGTAATCAACTAAACACTCGATTTTGTCTACAGCATGAAATCTATGGCATAAATCACTGATCTCCTGTCCAGTCTATCGTATCCTCCATCTTTATTCTATATTGCCATGTTCATCGTTCTATTCATTGTCATCGCCAGCAGTAAGACTAATTGAAAACGTTAGTTCTACACTATGCCTAAGTCCACCTGGACCCCACAACACAAACAGCTATGCATAAAGAGCAGTGAGTATACTGTCCTCTGTGCCAAGCACAATAACACAGGATGATTGTTATTATTAGAGTGAAGCCCCTTGCAGGACCTGAAATTTCCAGAGACATTCCTTGCACGAAAAACAACAACAACAACAAACAAGAAAACAATAACAACAGCAACAACCCCTTTTCGCTCAACGTAGCTTTTATAACTTAGGCACGACATGGGACCAAAAAGACAATAGAAACGAAATTACATTATATATTGTATTCTTGACAGAAAAAGGGGACACGTGGTCAAGAGGCAAGCTGCTTACGTCTCATGCCAAAGGTACTGGGTTTGAATCCCGGTCGGTGGAGGCTTGTTGGAATGTTTGGATTTTTCTCATAATTATTTTCCTGTCCCTGATCCTATGGTAGGTAAGATCGAGCAGCTAGTTTTCTCGGATAAGAACGAAAAACCCGGAGGGCTCGTGTGCATGTAAAGATACCTTGGCAGTTAGAAATCGAGAAGGGCAAACTGAACAGGCCGCTGCCGGGGCAAAATTAAATAAAATACCCCCCCCCAGCCCCTGACAGGCGCTGCACTGTGGCGACAAATTGTCTGCTCTAGTTGTAACTGGGCTGCAAAGACACTAGGGCAAATTTCCCAAATGGGATTAAAGAAGTATACAAAATGCAAATACAGTATAAAGCAAGCCCTTCAATTTTATATACATTTTTCATCACCAGTATCGAAACTGTTATTGTAACCATCGCTATACTGCAAAACCACAATCGCTACTATGGTCACCGATATCACTCAAATCTTCCCGCTGCACAAACACTCCAGTCTGAGTCGGGGCTTCAGGTCTATTGACTTAGACAAATTAGATGGGATTCAAAACCCAATTATCCGCCGCAATGATACTGAGTATTGAACCAAGTGAACTCTCTGCATAAACAAAACGGCAATCCTACTTTGACTACACATGGCAAATTGGCCGAGTACTGAGAGTACAGTCGTCCAGACTCAAAATCAACAACAGAATTATTGGGGAAAAAAAGAAAAGAAAAAAAAAACAACTGAAATCAGTAAAAAGTGCAGTAACGCCTTGGTTCTTCCACCTTTAATTTACGTAGTCGCTGAATTTGAAAAAAATAAAAAGCTGAAAGAGTTGGGTATTACGCTTAGGAAGGATAAAACGGGAGAAACGTAGGGGATGGCATACAAAGGAATCAAAGGATACTCATTGTGGTCAGTGGCAGAGAAGATGGAAATGCTGAGATGTGTAGTTAGTGGCTGCCTCCTTAGTCTACAATCCTTTCCGGTCCCCTCTAACGTGTCCAGAAATATTCTCCAGAGAGATGTCTCCAGCATTAAATCAAAATTATGTTTGACATAATTATTCGTCCTGCCCTAAGACATCAGGGTTGGCTACTTCAGTGTACTTACCTCCATGTTTTTAACAAAAGAGCACCATAAGAGATGGAAAATCCAATCTCTCTAAACCAGATCCTCAGAATACAAGTTAGCGTGCTGGCATCAAAGTAGCCAACTATGGTCTGTAAATATGAGAAACAAGTAACATAATTAAACCATGCATTCAAACCATACCCTCCATGTTCATTTTTTGCTTTTCATTTCCCAGGCTTAACAAGACACGTCATTTTTGTGGTCTCGTTAACAAACAAAGAAACAGAAAAAAATTCTTCAATTCAAGGAAATGAACTCTAGAGCAAGAAAAGACATAAAGGGGAATAAATGTTTGCATAACAAACACTGCTAACAAACATTATGGTTGCGTTCTTTGACACAGACAGTAGACAGCGACCAGGTCTAAAGAAAGTGTTTACCTTATTAATGTCCTTATTATGTTCTTGTGTTGTTTACATGGGTGAGATCTATGTACCTGGCCGCCACAAGCTTCCGTTAATCGACGAATTATTTATTCATGCAATTACTCTTGTTTATTCTATAACATCAGACAAACTATACTAGCTTGACAAATCACTGTCTCTTTCAGAACCCAAGCAGTCATTGCCATTAAATGTCTAGAATTATAATTTTTATATAAGATATAACAAAACCTCGGGGCCAAAGAATGTAGCAGTGCAGTAAATCATTTAGAAAGTGTTCGCCCTGTAATATGCACAATAATCAGAGTTACTTCTTTCTGTAACATCGGCAAGAAATTAGAATTAGCTCATCAATATACTCACTGACTATTCCGCCAACTACTGAGCCCACCCACAAAACACTTACTTCCTCATGAGCCTTCATTCTTTTCTATATTTCTTTGTGTATGTGTGTGTTTGTGGGTGTGTGATCTCTCTATGTCTCTCTCTCTCTCTCCATCCTGTCTGTCTGTCTGCCTCTCTGTACGTGGCTTCTCTCTCTCCCTGTCTGCCAGTCTGTCTGTCCCTCTTTTTTTCTCTCTCTCTATCACTCTGTCTGTCTGTGTGTCTGCTGTCTGTCTCTCATAGTCTCACTCACCGGACAGTACAGGAAGAAGGCCCCCAGTATAACAACCCGCATGAGTACAGGGCTGGCTGCCTTCAAAACCTGCAAAACATTCGGGTAAAAACAAAACAAAAATGGTTATTTAACATAGCTTAGCCGTGGACTAGTCGCTCTGGCATTTAGACCTGTGTATATGAGATGGTCGAACAAATCGTCAACAGCACGAAAGAAAATAAAAATGAAAAAGCACGAAAAGTATCACAGTCAAATAGAGAACTATGAATCCAAATGTAATCAAACGACATATCATCAGTTGCGTAAGATAAAAAAACCTTAGTCAAAATGAGGGGTCTTGAGAAAACGAGAAGAAAACGCCTTTACATCCATATGCTAAGCTCTTTCGATGGCAGATTATATTAGGTACGTCTAAACTACATTACCTATTAAGAACAGAATCATTTTTCTGAAAACGGAATTTGTTCTAGAAACGTGACGTGAGCGATTTAATATTTTAGACTATACATGATTTAGGCATTTATCTTATAAAACTGGCGATTTTGAATGTAGGTTGGTACCCTATAAACAATTTTGTAATTGGATATATGACTAACCCAGAGAATAACTGACTGGATCGACTGAATGAATGAATGAATGAATGAATTAATCAATCAATTATTCAATCAATCAATCGAAAACATACTCCTTCACTCATCCACTCAGACACTCATCGCCCGTTCACTCTCTCTTAATTTCTCACTCACCTACTCACTCACACAGTCAGTCACTCACTCACCCTTTCCTTCACTTACTCATGCAAACACTTAATTCCGCATTCACCAGCTCAGTTAACCCATCCAGCCAGCCATTCATGACAAGGAAATGGACAGAATACTGACCTTGACATTCCTATAATGCACCGTAAACCAGACTAACACCAGCAAGAAGGACATAATGAGGCCAGAGATGGCCAGCAGAATGCCACGTAGTATCCAGTTCAAGGCCAGGATACATGGGGATGGGTCAATGCATACGTCACATCCGACCGCACAAGGGAGACAATCAAAATCTATGTCGTAGCGATTGGGTAAACCCTGACAGGAAATAATTGAGACAATAGGTGAATGTTGGGAGGACGAATAGTATCATCCGAGACACAGGATTACGAGACGGACCAATTCGTCATATTCCGTCCGTCGTCTTGCTCGCGTATCATCGATATCAACAATGCAACAATTCGCACCACACCCCTTCATAACTGAATGAAAAAGAGCAGTACTCACCGTATTTATACGCGCGCATTTTGTGGGCGTGCAGCGGGGGAAGGATTGGTTCGACTCGGTATTCTGTGTCTCGGGTATCATATAACATTAAAAAGCAAAAACCAACTATTAGAAAATCATTTGGTGAAATGAGATAATTATGTATACGATACAAAATTCAGGAGGTACTCCGGAGGTGATCACGTTGCTCTGTGTACAAATACATGAAAAAAAGGGCCAACATTCCTACTAATCTACAGACTTTCCTCCGACCAGGTGAATTATTCCTGCTGGTGAACAAACTCATCCCAGCAAAGTGCTGAAAGCTTCCGTTGTGTCGAGCCGCTACGCCAGGAAAGTAATGGCTGGTCAAACTTACAAACCTGGTCATAGGAACATTTTCGTTTATGGTCAGAGAAATCACCCGTTAAAGGGATTTTGACCATCTGGTCAGAGGGATCACCTCAAAAAGGGATTCTGACCATCTGGTCAGAGGAATCACCCCGTAGGGGATTCTGACCACCTGTTCAAAGGAATCACCCCGTAAAGGGATTTTGACCATCAGCTGGTCAGAGGAATCATCCCGAAAAGGGGTTTTGACCACCTGGACACAGGAACCATCCCGTAAAGGGATTTTGACCATCTGATCAGAGAAATCACCCCGTAAAGGGATTTTGACATCTGGTCAGAGGAATCACCCCGTAAAGGGATTTTGACCATCTGATCAGAGGAATCACCCCGTAAAGGGATTTTGACATCTGGTCAGAGGAATCACCCCGTAAAGGGATTCTGACATCTGGTCAGAGGAATCACCCCATAAAGGGATTTTGATCATCTGGTCATGGGAATCACCCTATGAAAAAGGCAGAATGTGTCTTTATGCCATAGTGGTCATTGTTAGCCGAATGTTCACATCTGGTCAACAAAGAACATTCATCGCCACACCAAGGTATTTAATTCTGTTTCGAATAAATGCGTGCCTGATGCCATGGATCATGGAGACCGGAAACGACTCGTGACATATGGCTGGTGCTAAAAGCACTCAACGCCTTCAGAATGCAGTGAAAAAACATCTCGAACTCAAATCGATCAAACAGTTGAGTGAGTGTTACACCCCTCCCTGTCTTCTGTGAATTTTGCCTCGTTTTTCTTCAGGGCAAGGATTTGATACTGGGAACAAAGATATTTTCATGTCTGCCACTTGATGCAGGAATTTACAATATTATCATATCTCTACATCAGCATTTTTCAAAAACTTTATGGCCACATCCATTCCCTTGACCTTAACAAATGAGAGAAAGAGAACGGAAGCCAGAGAAAATTAATAAAATGACACAGGAAGAATCAAAGAAAACGTCGCACAGTGATCACGAAAATCTACTCACGTAACTAGGATGCACGTGCTTAAATTCAAAATCCGCCGATCATAATTTAACAGAGCGTGGCATTCCATTTGATCAGCAAAACTTTCGCACAGATCAATTATGTGTGCGTCCGGTAAAGCCAATTCTTATTTCATGGCTTTTAACCCAAGAGGGTCATTCCGACCTAAACTCTAACTCAGGGTTTCTCAAGGTTGGGCTCATATCCCACGGGTGGGGCCTGGCAATATTTTGGTGGGGCGTAAGACTTCAGAGGCGGGGGTGGGGGATGGGGGTAAGGATAACATTTTTTGTAGACATGTATAGTAAGTTTGTCCAATCATAGTGGGGCGCACGTTTTTGGAAAATTGAAGTGGGGTGTGGGATAAAAACAGACTGAGAAACAGTGTTCTAGCTCCACTTTGAAGACAACTCAATCGCCCGGGAAAACGTTTTGAAACATTCGGCTCTGAAATTCCCGTCCATACAGATCATGATTGTTGTGTAAAAAACAACAACAAAAGAGAAACAGTTGTAATTCCATGTATTTGGTTGGGTCAGCCCCAGAAATATATGGCTAGGTACGATGGTCAGTGCAAGGAACAGCCGCTTCGCATAATTATTCTGAGCCACATCACTTGGCAGCTAGTACGTCAGTCCGTCTTTTAGAATTTTGGAAATGGCAAGAAAACATCTTTTCAATCTGCTGGCCAGCTCGTGGGTGCTTTTGTTTGTCCATATGTCTGTCCTTCTTCTCGTCCATTTCTTCAGTGATATTGCCCAGATCCAAACCAGGCACTGCCCATTTTGTCTTTCTTCGCATCGTCAATCATGCAGCCACACGACATCTCAACATCTTCAACAGGAAGCAAACAGCCAATTCTCCTTGCCGTAGTGCATTCATCTGTACGTTCAACAACCCAACAGCGAGTCCAGCCACTCGCCGGTGAGGAAACAAGATACCAGCTCATTCACACACAAGACCAGTGCCATTTATCTGTCTATGCAACTGTTGACCAGTGCTCTTCAAACTGTCTTCAAACGTCATCACTGCAGGCTGAAGCGCAGGGCCGTCAACCTGAGCTGAGGGCTCTCCAAACTCCACAAATTAATGCATTCGTAGAGCAACACGCGCCGTCCTGTTTCCGGCCTCTCGTCCCTGTGTCCTCTTCTCCTCCAGCCATGAAAAACCTTCACTGGACACCCCACTCGTCATCTGTCCGGAGTTTGGAGGATGCAAATTACCATCCTGTCTATCGCTTCACTTTGCAGAATGTAATTTCGTCTTTCTCAGCTTCCAGGACAAAATTTCCCAGGAGGAAGAATTCATTTGTTTGGAACAGAGAAGAAAGTGTCATGTGTCTATGTGGACGAAGATAAAAGATAACAGCCGTCGATCCTGATGGCAAACTCAAACTCTCCTCCCGATCTTTTGTTTCCAGTGGACGTATGGTCAGGCGGTGGTAAATTAAATAATGCAGGGATGATGGCCTTGGGGAATGAGGAAAGGAGGGAAGGCCGTATAAAAATAGTCTTTGGAATTGTTGAGGGTCAGACAAAGCACTGAAATGGGTGGAAGAATCTGGGATCTGTGGCCGAAACAGGGAGAAAGGGAAGTTTATCTGAAATAGATGCAACACTGATGTGGTTTTGATCATTATGATCTAGGGAATCGTCATATGCATCTTCAAGCACCTGCTCACAAGCCTCACTTTTACACCAATACTGATAAGCGCGAGAGTCTGTAGATAAGTACTCTGGGATATCTTACAATGTTTAAGAGCTTGAGTAAGTCAGTTGTATCAATGTAAACAGCTTGCTTTCGCTTCAAGCCTTCTGCTCACAGCATCCGGTATGTCCATCAAGTCAAAGTCCTGGAGTGTGTGCGTATGTGTATGGGTTGGGGGAGCTCGGAGGAAAGGGGTTAAGGTTAAATACACTCATGCCTTCTCTGAACGTGTCTTGTTTCCCTGGCCGGTGGCGAATCCGCTGGAGTTGTGGTCTGCCAAGCTGACGTCCTAGCTCCTACCACGTCAATGCAGGCTGCTCGATCTTTATGAGAGATTCCTTAATGTCCGTGTATAATGAGCCAACGATGAACCTTCTGTGATCAATGATGGATGAGTGTAGGTGGCTACGGGGGTGGGAGTACACACTGGATTTTGGGGGGGGGGGGTGTAAAGTTTGGAATGTTTTGTCTTTGCTTATCAACATTACGTTTAACGATTAGGTCCTGTTCGCAGTCATAGATGCTGATTCGAATTAATAGGCTCGTACCTTGTAATTTTTCTAAGTCTAAAGAGCATTGGACTAACCGCTACCAGTCTTTAATTTAACTTTTCAAACCACGGTTTACTAATTTTACCCTATAGAAACATTTCAGAAAGCATTTACTAAATGTTTTTCCTTTACCTTCTTACCACCTCAAGCACACCCGCCCCGCCAGCCTCCCAATTTGTTTGAACTCCGGTCTAATAAATCCTGTATCCTCTCCCTCCTCTTATCCTCTCCGTCGTCTAAAAAGGACATATTAACAGTATCACAATGGTTTTAAGACGACAGAAAATTTATTTTTATCATCGCCTCTCAGTACAGATGTATGCGTACTCAGGTTAGCGTGTCAATACAAATGTCCGTTCTTTTTAAGTCCACAAGAGAAGTCATGCCCCTGATTCATGCCAGCACGAACCCTATTACACCTGAATGCGCTCTGACAGGACCCATAATTATTCTGAACACAATGAATTTTGTTTGAGTTTTCAACCTCTTTTCCTGTCATTTACCGCAAAATAATATAGAAAATAGTCCAATTAATTTGTGATTAGAGCGAAGAGTGAAGAATTTAAAACGATCTTCCAAATAAGCTCTGTTTACTGCAGTTTTCTTTTTATGTTATTTTGTTTTGTAAGTCACTCACGTGTTGGATGCCATCATGTCACTATACCTGCATTTTTGTCGGTTACCTGTTTTGGAAGCCATTCTTCAATGTTCGCTCTCTCACAAGATGATCTTGGTACGTCTCGATTTCTGCCGATTCGGTTACACATTCGGCCAGTATTCGTTCTCACCACTCAACAGTTAAAGAATTTTTTTTTTAATATGTCAAGATGACGTCACTAAAAATATTGCAGAAAGAGAATATTTTTTATGTTTGTTGGGCATCTAAAGCCGTATTTTGTGATGCAGCGTCACGGACGTCGAGATTCCACTGTTTTCACGCCCATTCCTGCAGGACAGGAAATGGAAACACGCAGAGGAGGGAAGTTAATGGACGGGAGGAAGATAGCTGTTAGTGGGCGGGGCTGAGTGGGTGTGACGGGAGGAGGTGGGGGGGGGTGGGGGGGAGGTAATGATAAAGCCAGCAGTGAGAAACAAAATGACATTGGAGCCGAGAGATAAGAAGTTGTGAAGGAATGAAAAGACGAAAAAAGACTAGGAGGAAGAAAGTGGATGGAAGGGAACAGAATGATGACAACTAGGGGCAAAATGAGCATTCACGGAGCTTTAACTTGTTACTTGTACACAACTACTTGTTACTTAATGTGTTGTTTGCAAAAAATGTTCTGGTTGCTGTGGATTGCCTTTAGGTGTTCCATGGATTGAGCCAAACAAGAAAAGACGAGGAGCTGGATGAGTAATGCTCTTCAGAGAAGGAGCTGATGGAAAATATCTTTCAGATCAAAAAAAAGGAATATGTCAGATTTACAAACTGGTATCAGGACACAAATGAAAGTAGCTGTGTGTTACAGTCCAAGCCAGGCACTTACAAGTTTTAACTGTTTAATTACATCACTGCGCTGCAACACTGTAATCCAAATGTGTCCTCGGGCATCCGTTGACCGGAACAATACTACGGAGTTCAGATTAAACTGTCTCGCATCTTCACGATTCACGGACCCTATCATGTGCTAATCTAGCAATCTGACATAGCTACCCACTGACTCTATTGACCATCTTATCTTCACCTCGCTCAATGCCCTATTGCCAAGTGTACTATTATAGCACTTCCGCTTCTCTGGCCTCGTTGTACATTCCGCTCAACATATCTTGGTAATTCGAGGGCAGACAACATCGAACACCCAAATGACGTCACCAACGATTAATTTAGTCATGCCAGATCATTTCCATTTGACAGAGTTACTGCACTTCTCTGATCTTCTCCCCTCGGGCTTGATCACCACAAATTGTAACTTCCCAGAGTTTGAATTACTTGACACATCTTTCCGGAAGGCATACCCAGGGGATCAACTATAAATACGCAGATATAATTAAGAGTGACAAATTCTTTACTGATCTGTCCGGAAACGATTTAAAGGGAAATTGAATACGGTTTTCATGATGAGATAAAACTATATGCGTACGCGACCAAAGGCGACAGCTTACTAGGCTGGCAGACAATATTTACGATCTAAGAACTATCACTGACATCGCACAAGACTTTGTGCTGAAGATTAGAGCAGTCGAAATTCGATACTACCCACAGATCTTGGGCACATCATAATGCAGAGCACATCACAGACCAGGATACAGTCAGAGCCACTGAACAGGACTATTGGTCCTCGTGAGGATTTGCTGATACCCTTGGATCGAAGGAAGCTGATTAGTGTGGCTTGAAATGATGAATACGAGTTTCGAAAGACGATACTCAGTGATGCAGAGATAGACAGCGTAGTGCACATTTTGCAGATGGTCGCCAACCCTAAAGAAACCCGGTGTTCAAGAAAGAGAGACAATAATATACACAAAAGCACGTACGATCTCACCTTTCTTTTTTTCTGGTATTCAAATTCGACTTCGGTCCCATTGTAAAACCTGTTCTCTGCCTCAAGATCCGGGAAATAGAATCCGTCTTTGCATATGCAGTTGTAGGACCCGCGTTTAAACCCTTGATTAGGAATAAACTCGCACTGAAAGAGAGCAAAGAAAATATCTGTTCATTTACAAGCCAATCCACAGTAGCTTAGAATGGCTTAGAGGGTAAATCATTCATACATTCCACTGCAGCATGAACTGATCAATTCAACGTTGTATTATTATGTCAAATGACAGCAGGCGGGCTGATGGCGCAGAAATTGCCAATGAACATCATGCCACTCACGCATCACAAAAGCCTACACTTTCGTTGTTCAGGAGCACATAACACTTGGTGTGTTTGATGCCTGAAAATAAATACGTTGATAAATTCAACCAAAAAAAAAAAAAATAGCAAAGAGATGAAATAATAATAATTATAATAATAGCAACATCAACAACAACCACAACAACAATTTTAATAATATTAAGAAGAAGCAGAAGAAGAACAAGAAAGAAGAAGAAGAAAGAGGATTAAACACATTACCCTCCACAGATTTCAAACTCACATCCTATACTTGTCAACGTTGCAAGAGAGACACTTTTAAACTTTTAGACCACTATGTCTGCATGGGTGATAATCAGTACGTGCCATTCCTACCGCCTCATCCACGCTGAAATAGTACCTATTGTAAGCTTATCTCTAGTTATAAGACAGCCGAGGGGATTTAGATAAACTGTGACAGCACTCGATAAGTCGAGGCAGATAAATCCACTTGGGCCATTTATTTTCTTCTTCAGACTAAAACAAAACTCCAATATGATTAGAATATTTCAGCGACAACAAACAGGACACTATCGCCAAAATATTGTCAATTCAGCTGGATTTGGGACATATCGAATCTGATACTACACTAAAGCGTCGATACTATGTCTTAATGCCTTGAGGTAACGATTCCGGTAAATTTCTTCAGCGACTGGCGTATAAAATTGGCAATCACTTCTTTTTAATATGTACAGACAGATGGTATAACATGAGTGTTGTCTGATACTTTTGTTTTATGATGGTAGATTGTATACTGGTAGGTCTTAACGATAGGAGACGTTATGGTACTCACGGATAAGTCAAGCAATGACGAAACGAAGAGACATACAAAAGAAATTAAATCATGAATTGATAGAAGACTGATAAAACAGGAAGGGAAAAAAATAATAAAGATAAATGAGGAAACAGTGTTCAACGATGATCAGACGAAGAGCATGGAATGGGGAACATCAACAACAGAAGCAGACACAGGAACATGAGAACTTGAGGGTAACAAAAACTTTAGAAAAGTGGAATGAGCGATGAAAATAAACAGGAAAAAAATATTTCATGTTCCTAAATAAATCAATGCTCCTCGAAAAAACATTCACACAGTTTGGAATTACTGCCCGATGCAGAGACGTAAAGACAGATTCGGTGTCGCAGTTATTATTAGGTACAAGCAATTTGGGCGGCGTAACCAAAATACTACTTTATTTCCTGTATCAATTTGCAGCAAACTTCCAAAACGTTACTGCGCCATTTCGCCAAAAAAAAAAAAAAGTTATTGTGATCTGTGAGCCAAGCCTAACTCTAACCCCAACCTCAGTTCTAGCACTTTCCCAAAAATTTACTGCAAAAACAAAACCCAAATTAGCCCCATGACCCAAAATTGTAACTCCGGTATCCTTAAACACACGCATGTTTTCGGTGTGAACACGACGGTTTCGAGTTTCTTGGTAAAGGAATATACGGACACCGCGACTGTCCATCGATAACAGAAATCTGAGCAACCCATTTGCATAAAGGCAGGAGAGGACAGAAGGAGACCCCAGTAGCAATCACCAACCTCCCTTTAAGTGTGTCCAAACGACACCCAAGCCCATGCGACAAACTGGGCCCCTCTATGTATCCACTGTTTTCTCCCTATTCTGCATTATTTCATTTAATTTTGTTTTTGTCCTTTCCCTGAATTTTTTCGCCCGCTGTAATAATCGTAGTCGTTACTGAGCAATGTTTCGGTGTCCAAACATCTTACCAGCTCTATCCATCTGGGTTAAACATGTTAAACCCTTCAGCGCAGCTCAGCTGTAAAATATTGGTAGCGCTACCGGAGGATTAGCGACTGGCAGGTGGTTCATTTTCTTGCCGTAAATTCTCAGCAGCATTTATCAATGCCATCCTGCAAGACCAACCCTGACAGTAATTTTTTATGGTCTAGATGTTTATAATTCAAACTGAGTTTCCTGGCACGCCAGTGCACAATCAGGAAATGAGTTGTACTAGTTAGAATATTATTTTTTTCCCCTTGGACTGGTGAAGTATCTAGTCAATGATGTAGAGTGAGTATTTCTTTACTGCCTACATGATTTATCCCATATTACTAAATCTTGGACCTACTGCCGAGCAATTTCATGTGTACCACGGATTCAATATGCCTGCAGAATACATTACCGACATAATGCTCATTGCCATTATTCATTTCTCATATCCCTGTTTTGACTCTTAAGCATACATATTCCGGAAAAAGTGAAATTGGGTCAGTAGGGAGATTTTGTGCATGATTTATGTCACTTCCCAAAAAATCCTGAAATAAAATGTGTGTCAACCGAAATCGATCCCAATACAAGGTTTCGATTCCTCTCTATGAAAGATGTATAAAACATCTTCAAGGCAGTAGCGATTTCACGGCTCACAAGTGATGTATGAACGCAATCTTGTAACGACACGAGGAATTAAAATTGGTCTGAACAAAAATTGAAATGGCAGCGGAGCACGTGATTGGTTGGGAGAAATAGCATCTGGGCCCAGGGGCTGCAACTCTGTGATCCACCGTCCGGCGAGGCTACTGTGTATGCTCGGAGGGAAACCAATTAGCAGGGAGTTTAAGGCGGTTTGTTGTGCCTATCTCAGTGACTGGGACATACAGTACAACTTGCCTCTGGCATGTCTATTAATTGTACGTCCTTTCCGCTATTTATAACATTATTATCTGGAGAATTGCCTCTCCATCTATCCACCCATCCATCCATTTTCTGTCCGTCCGTCCATCCACCCATGTACCCATCCATCCAACCTTCCATCAACCTCTTTCAGACTTACTGCATGTACATATCAGTTACAACTTTACTAACATTAAGGATGACACTTTTTTGACATCCTTGCCGCGGACATCTCATGTCATGGAAATAAAAATGGCTATCATGCGGGAAAGACCGAGTCCAAGTTACAAAAAAAAAAAAAAAAAACTAAAAACAAAAAAACCAAAAAAAACCCCACAAACTGCGCAAACAATATGGTGACTAATATAGACCCATTGATTTGAAGGGGCAGCAGACACTGCAAGAAACACTAAGCCTTTAAAAGTCCCCTTCAGATAAAGTAAAAGAAAAAATATACCGCATGACCAAAACGATCAAGATCAAAGTTGATAATGCAGGCAATAAGTAGTGACCAGTATCTGGGATATCTACCTATTACTAACAGTCACTACGATCATCATGACAACACGTGTCAAGATCAGCTAGACACCTGATGTCATTGATCTGGTGATGCGAATGTCCCTCAGGTCATCAGACAGACAGCCTTATCTAACTCTGAGGAGTCAACATTAATTTGGTGTTGTTTTTTTTTGTCTTTCTGTCAAGCATTCTCCTTCTATCTTATCTATCTTTCCATCTCTCTTCATGCCTGCCAATTTTTGTCTTTCTATCTCCCTTCTTGCCGATCTTTCTTCGACTTCCTGTTTCCTTCTCTACTGACATTTTTTCTTTATTTTCTTCCGTCCCTCCTTGCCTTCTCCTTCATTTTTCCCTTTTCCTTTATGTTCAAAGCACGTGTTTATCTGTCTTTCATGATTTAAAACAACTTTTTATTTCTATTTTTCTTTTGTATTGCTTTGCTTTTCCAGCTTCGTATTAATTTTACATCTTTAAGTTCTGAGCTTCAGAAACTTCTTCCTTATGTAATGAAGTATTATCTAAATTCCACATCTTCAAGTATTGTGTGCCAACACACCTACCTATGTCGTTAGAAAAGCCCTCGGACGTTCATGGGGGCTAGAGCAATTATCAGTTTCGTCTATGTCATCTGAAGCCGTGCTTGTCCATGCTTATTACGATTCTCGGTATTTGAATAAAACTTGCCACGTCAGGCTGAGTATCATTAAAACATAAAAATTACAACCCACAGCATTTATTTTCCAGGATCTTACTAAATTAACAATGTGTCTGTCTGCTGCCCGCCATCTATATCAGAATGATAACATCAACTCAACTATTTATCATCAGAGAGATGTCATCGTTATCGATTCTCATATATTGCATGCTCTGTGTCATGATTCGGATGTTGTTAGATCTCACGCAGAGCGTGAGTGGTTTTTTTACCAGGGCCATGAGAAATTGGCTGGTGGCCTTGAACGGTCCTCGCGAATTATAGTTGGTGAGTAAATAAATGTAAAGTTAAACTGTTAGATTCACGCTTATCGGTTTTAATGTTCGTGATTAATAAGTAATGGAGTAGGGGTGAAACAAGGTGGGGATAGTTGACATTGTTAATTATGACTAGACAAGTTTTTGCACGTTAACTGGCTGGTAGAATAGTGCAGACGTATTACTACAATTAAAATGGTGGGAGGTTTCGGCCAATGAGATAGCTGAACTAATTGGGCCAGCGGACTAGCACTGCTGGGTAGTTAAGATAGTATAAAACATCGTGTAACGTTCAGATTCATTGAATACAGACGAGCAGAAGCATCGTGTCGTGAAGTATCTCCGGTTGGCCAGTACCTGAACTGTGTGATTTGAAGACTAGAAGTCCTTGCTAATCGGACTGACTGAGCTCTAGAAAGAAAGGTCTGAGTGGGCTGACCTTTAAAAGCCCACGCTGCGCTCTTTTGATGTTCGCGCCTACCAGTAACATATCTTATTTGTCTAAGCATAATAGAAGTTCAGAGATAGAGAGAGAACCACAGCCTCATAGGAAGTCTAAGGAAACCCCAGCTGGCACTCGACGAACGAGTGGCCCGTATTATAGATCTATCTCCATAGTATGATTGAAGTAATATAGCACATTGTTGATGAATTGAATAGTGATTGTGCATATATATATATATATAGTCTTTTGCAACTGCTTAATTACCTACAAGCCGAAGTGTGCTTCTGTAGGCTTTGAACGTACTGGGCTCTCCTAACATTCAAGCCCATATGATTTAGGGAGAGTTTGCCTGGCGACTGGCCAGTGGCGACTCAACTGTCACTTTAGATTGATATCTAGTTTCGTATAATATACCCATTTGCTATTGATTGCAGTACATCCAATAAGGAACCATAGTTACATGAATATCATAGATTAAGTTAGTAATTAGAATTTATTGCTTTGAATATACCTCTATTGTCTTTTGTTTTGTTTATTAATATTTAAATAATAAGATGGCCTGACCGGCCTGACATAGATATACGCTCTAGTTATTTGACACTTTTCTTGTATGGTTGTGTCCGAGTGTGAGTTAGCTGCCTCTCGTGCAGTCATAACATCCCCAAGACCCTAACTCTGCTCGTGACACTCTGATCGGCGTGGTTATCTCCTCTACCCACCTCTCTCAAAAATGTCTCTTTTTCTGTCTGCCCTACCGTACTCCCAAACTATCAAATTGATTACGTCACAAAATACAGTCTCCTAATGCATTGGGCTTGTCGAAGGGAGCGAAGAAGACTTCATTGTATCTTACCATATGAACAACATTTTTAAAAGATTGCCTGAAACTTCAATGAACATAGTAGTTTGGTACAAAAGATACTAAACGTTGAATTACTAATTTTCTGTATTGTTTCACAAGTTACATCCTTTATTCGCAGGAGAACGTGATGTTGGGCAAAGGTTTGCAGGTAAAATCTTCTCTCATGGTCCCCCCGCCCCCAAAAAAAAAAAACAAGAGAGAAAAAAGGCATCGCAACCTGATATCAAGGAACAAGAATATCACCCACACTGACAGATATTTCAGTGTTCCTGACTGTCTGCCCAGGTGTGAAAATCAAATGAAGACTAATTGTCACGGAAATCATGTCTGAGCCTCAATAATCAATTTGGTCATGGTCCTATTTAATGAGTGGAAACTTCATCAGAACACACATTTAATACTCAGCAACACGCCAGTATGAAGAAAATGCACTTACCGTTGATCTATGTCCGATTTTGGAAATGCTAATAATATTTACAGTTGCCAAGTTTGACGTGTCGCGGATGGCATTATTTTAATCACTTTTCAAATAGTTCTAGATGTTGAACAGTTTTATAATGAAAACGCAGAACACATTTTCTCCATCAACAATCTGACACATCCTCTATCGATTCTTTCTTAACCTTCACATGCCAAGTAATTATTCTCCTCTTTCCTCCCCATTCTTTTTTTCAACCAAAGAAATTTCATACTTCATACTTGGGTGACACATTGGCCTAGAGGCAAGATGCCCGCCTCTCATGCCGAGGGTACCGGGTTCGATTCCCGGTTGGGGCAGGCAAGTTGGAATGTTTTGGGGAAAACACCTGCCCCTGATCCTATGTAGGTAAGAATGAACACCTAGTCTTCTTGAGCAAAGACCAAAAACTCGGAAGGAACGTGTGTACATCGTGCGCGTTAAATATACCTTGACAATTTGAAATCTTGAAGAGCAGGCCTAACAAGGTCGGCTGCCCGGGCAAAATCAATAATAATAATAATAATAAACCCTACCACAAAAGCATAAATAAAAACATTAACAAGAAAAGTGAGATGTAAATGCCAAGAGCAGCATAGCAAACCTCCTAAAATAAAGTCCTAAAACACACTTCATACTAGACGGTAACAGGAAAGCAACAGGTCGCTCAGTAGGCATTTATAGGTTACGGTGGCAGCTAAGATGCATTCAGGACGTTTTCTGCCTGTCTGTGTGTCTCCAATGTATTATGCCTGTGAATATTGCTCTACAGAAATTAATATGCCTTACAAATTCCTTGTAGAGCCACCACATATCCCATACAAATGGTACTGGCGATATGGACAGGAAACTAAAACAAAAGCAATATCTCTGACAATATATTTAAATGAAGCATGATATCTAGGATATAGAAATCCCTAGCCCTATTATTATTTCTCAAGTTGCACGTGGGGTGGGGACAGGCAAATATCTGAGTCCTTCATAGCCCCTACCCTTTCCATCACTTCTCTCCAACTCCCAATTCCACCTTGAGTCCAGAAATTCTGGGTACCCGACTCTGCGTCAAATGCCCGACTCTTGTGCGTTTATTGCCCGCGTTCACTCCTCCATCAGCGCGCGCACGAAGCTACAAATCCCTGTAAAATTAATGCTCGTCCATAACGTGACGGCCCAGAAATTCAACGCTAGGGGTCGTTAGGGCCCCTCCGTGTATCATCGAGGCTAATATACCCTGAGTGACCGAATGCCATGTTTTGAAGACAATCGAGTGTCTGTTGTGTGCTCTGGTCACTGTGTCTATATTTTCCAATTTCTCTATTTCTCTCCCCTTGTCTGAAATTCTTGGTTTCCTTTCTGCTTTTCACAGTGTCTGCTATCTCTCCATCACCTGACCGGGTATTCCAGTAGTTTTAAATCGTGATAAACTCACCTTTAAAAAAAATAACTTTAAAAAATACGATACAACAAACCACAAACAGCGAGATAGGCATGCAGTCGGCAGTTTAATACACTATATTATGAAAGTATCGCGGTGCACACATTGGTGGTTGTTCTAGAGTCTTGTTTTCACGCAACACAACCAAGACTCACGTGGTAAACGTCCAGATTTGGGACTTACGAGGTGATAAAACGTTCATAACATCAGTAGGCGGAATCCATTCGTGATTACCTGAAGAAAGTGTTTGCCTAATGACACCATAAAATTGTTCTGTTTCGTGTGCATGTAGTTTTGGCAAAATTTTAGTCTGACAGGGAATTCTATGCCGGATGCATTGCACTCACTGACACTGCAGACTGCGGGATGCATTCCGCTCACTGGTACTACAGAACTTGTTATTGCCCCTTCCAGGGACATCCTGACGTTTAAAGAAAAGAGCCGTGGTCAGGGTCAGGGTTTGGGAAGAATGTCATCTTCCCATCGAGGAAAAGAAAAACAAACATAGGTTTTCATGGTATTTTTGTTGGCAATGCTGAAATGATTAAAGTTTAAAAAATGCTTAAGCCAGCTGTCCTATCTCTCTTTACCTCCTTCTGTACCTTACAGGTCTTGCGAACACGACCAAGCCTATGCCAATGACTAAAACCTGCGATCAAAATGACACTGTCAATTTCTTGCTAAAAAAATTGGGGGTGTCCATCATTATCACTCATCATGTTGCCTGCACTGACTCCATTAACATGATCTCTTACATTTAACCATAGCATATCTTACCTGGGATATAATTTGAGTTATACACAAGGAATACTACATGCTGAAGTAGTATGATTCTGAAAGATAAATTACACTGATTTGCAACTGAAGCATCATTAGGCTCTTGTCGTGGATGAGAACAGTGGCCTTAGTTAACAGCGAAATGTTGAGATACTGGTACTGTTAAATTTAGGAGTGACAACGCTTGATTAATATTAAGTACCTAATTACTTACTCATTTCTGTATTCTATGAATATGATATGACGGGAACGTGAATATTCATGAGCCATAGTGTTGGAATTTACTCTTGAGGAAAAGAATTTGCACCAACTGTCTCAGATGATGTATTTGTTTTTAAAAATGGAAAAAGAACGATTTCGATTATACTTGTATTGTCATGGGCACAGAAAAACAGCTCAGTTCACGGTTTATAAATTTTTCAATCTGCTTTTATCCCGATACCTCTGGTGGCAACATTAAATATTTTGATACCGTAGTCTCAATTCTGCCATGGCAGGTCAATCATGAATCGGTTATTGGAAAGTAGATGGGAAAGTAGATAAACGTAGGAACATCAGTCCCACTTAACCCCGGTCAATGCTGACCCCGGGGACAATCAATGTAGGAGGGAAGGCAGGGGACAGCGGCTGGGTTGGGCTGGGTGGTGGTGAGGGTGGGGAGTAGAGATGAATTCCATGACCCACGAGCAATGAGCCTGTGCAGCCACTGGCCAGGTTCTATATCATCTTTGACTTTGCCGTATTGAGTAGCCTACCACCAGAGCCGGTATAGACTTGCACGTTTGAAAAAAAAAAAAAAGAGAGATTGAATATGAAATACAGCTGAAAGAATTTTTTTATAAACAATATTTATGGACAATGAATATAGATAGATAGATAGATTAGATAGATAGATAGAAAGATAGATAGATAGATAGATAGATAGATAGATAGATAGATAGATAGATAGATAGATAGATAGATAGATAGATAGATAGATAGATAGATAGATAGATAGATAGATAGATAGATAGATAGATAGATAGATAGATAGATAGATAGATATCACAAGGAAGAAAAAATACCTTCCAGAATTTATAAGATCTAATTCTATGGCATTCATTAGCTGTGTCCTCGTCGTCCACAATTCCTTGCCAAAGAAGCAGAGAAATGAATTGCATTAACTCCTGGACTCCCCTCCCTTCTCGCAAACCTTCGTCCCATCCTATCAGCAACTGTCAGTTATAATAATACCTATTATCGACTCAATAAGAAATAATTTTAGCATGATTTCAACCATTACCAGACAGCGGGGAAGATGAAAAGATGTCATGAAATACAACTAACCGTTTGCGTTCATGGCTTAAGAGTACATATAAAGCGAGGCAAAAAGACCGGGATAGAAACGACATCTTTGAGTCACTCATCCCAGCACTTGAGTGTAACTCGGTGAGGTGTCCTCCTAATGCTTAACAGACAACCCAGCAGAAAAGGAAGGATTCAAAAAGGAATGTAAAAGAAAAAAATGAAGAAGCCAAGACTGTGAAAACCGGAGAGAGATGGAATGAAGGAGATTATTTGATGAGCGTCCAGTCCCGCGGTCACCTTCATTATCCACATCAAACAGTAGCCAGTTGTTAAAGGGTGACAATTTTGGGCAACTCGTTTTAAGGCTACATAGGAAAGAGGCATGCCCCTTGATCGATCTGGTTGCTGTTCAAACTACATGTTCATTGGCTGAGCCAACAGCGCTAATGCAGGATTCCACAGCATTTCCTGGCTGTTATTCAGGTTCCATTAATATCTATAGTTTCTATATTATTATATTTATCAATATCAGTAGTTCTCATCTGTTTTATTAAGCTGTTCTTCATGGATGCGGTTATATCAGAGACAAGACTTGGGCTCCCATTAGACAGCTGACGCAAAAATGCCTTAAACACAACCCCGGAAATTAGACAGATTGCATCAAGCTCCAAGTGAGATTCGAGCCTGGATTTCTTGCATTCAAGTCAAGCACACCAATGACTTGGTCACCGAGCTAAATTTTCCGGGGGACCATGCACTATAAAGTATCATTTTGTTCCAGGGGACTCGTTACTATACAGGTTTTGTTACGTGGGGTGGATGGAGGAACAAATTCGCCACATCTGCCACAGAGCGGAAACCATAATAAATTTGTTCCAGGGTATCGTTCACCGTGGTGGAACAAATACTTTGTTATACCGTCAACACTTTCCAGACGTAAACGGCAGTCATAATTTGCCAACTGAAATCGTGAATGTGCGATATAACAGTTTATTTTTTTGTTCTCGTATAAAGCGAGAAGACATCAGGCTTAATTACATTTTGCGGTAATTAAGTTTAGCGATCTTATTGTTGCAGCAAAACGACGGGGCATTTGATATTATCCCTTACGCCGATGACATCCGTTGTGCTCATTTTGCTTGGACCGCGCCCACAAACTGCCTAAGACGTTGACACAGGGAGTCGGACGGTAAATCGTTCCTTCAAATCACCGGACCAAATTAAAGACTAAAGTAGGATTCTGGAGATGGCAGAAAGGATGACCCTTGGGATTTCTGCAGTAGCCCACAGAAAGGCAAACAAAGAGAAGAATCGCCGCTGCTCAGTAGCAAGTCCGGTTAAATCGCTACCAGGCACACAAGTCGAGGGTGAGACGCCAAGGTCGTGGACATTGATATTATAAATGTTAAAGTATGTGAGAGAGAGAGAGAGAGAGAGAGAGAGAGAGAGAGAGAGAGAGAGAGAGAGAGAGAGAGAGAGAGAGAGAGAGAGAGAGAGAGAGAGAGAGAGAGAGAGAGAGAGAGAGACAGACAGACAGACAGACAGACAGACAGACAGACAGACAGATTTTTGCATGTTACAAAGCCCCGCAGATGAAACAATAAAGAAAGTTAAATGAATCAGAAATAAAAGAATAAAAACATTTATTTCTGACTCATTGTAACGTTTCTATAGACTTTCTTACGCGGGGCTCTGTAACTCACAAGCGTTTCTCTCTCTTTCATAATTATGCCAACTTCGTTCTAAGCCCTACTGCTTTTATAATACAATTGAAACTACTCCATTCTCAGCATTTCAGTTGTTAATAAAAATAAAGAACAGGACATGGATAATTATGTATACGCCTATCTAGCCTGAAAGTAATTGCAAACTTTCATAATTTGGTTACATTACTTAATGCAGACTTTATGAAGGAGCCATTTAACAATTGGTTGTACTTCAGATGAATAATAATATTATTCAAAAGCAAGACATTCGAACAGAAAAAAAAAACATGAATATATTAAGTCATGAAACGCATTTGCCCGGCAGATTACTCTGCAGTGGCTTTTTATTCCCCGTCACTGAAGTTCGACCCGAGAGTATGGGGTTGTCACTTGGAAGTGCTAAACTGTCTTTTCTCTACTTCTAATGCCCACACCTCCCCCCCCCCCCAACATTAATGATACTGAATGGAACACGTCATTTATAAACTTTTCTTGGCTCTCATGCAATATACAAAATTGCTGAAACACTTGACCTTCTACACGAAACTGATTCCAGTGCATTATGCAGCCATTTTTGTTTTTCGTGGTTTCTGTTTACAATAAGTTTAAAGTATTCTTTTATGCATGGTAATAATCTCTGTTATTAGTCAACACGACTGTCGACATTAACTATAGGCTAATAAAGATAATAAAAGTATTATATCTCATCTGCGTCCTTCTTGTCCTCTTTTTCCGCTGGGTCTCAGGCGCCTTTGATAAACATACTTTCTAGTCTCGGTGATGAGCTTGAGAACTTAAGTATTTTTCGTCAACTTCGCACTTCAAGACTGTCAAAGTCACGTCCTGTATTCAGAGTGTGGGCAAAACCTGTAGGATATTGAGAAGTCTCGGTAGCCCAGAGTTGATCAAACAGCGGTGCGACTGGCCAGGACTGAACCAGTAGACCACAAGTTGGCAGGTCACCTTTTTGGCGCTGGCCAAATTTATACAACTCTTGGCTAAATTTGACCAGTGATGGCCACCAGCACCAGCCGAGAATGACTCGGAATACATTAAAGATTTACAGCTGCCCGGACCTTCAGCTGATTGATTTGGCGGCTTGGAATTTGCATGACTAACACATCAGTCATTCTTCCATAACTATGTCGTTTGACGGGAAACAGATCTGTGGTCTGTGGTCTGATTTGAGTGTGCAGGCTGAACAGCACGTCTGCAGTTCCCATAAGTTGACCGATTCTTCAAGAAAAGAGGTTAGCTCAGTGGGGTAAGGACTGTTCTACTCTCAGAAATTTCTTCAGAATTTTGCAGAAATTTCACGCCCCTTCAATGGCCTTTCTTATAGTAATTTATGTATGTTGGCACTTTTCTGACAACAATCAGATATCACCTCCAATTAAAAAAAAACAAAAACAAATTCAGTCATTCTCTTCATTAATTATTCTCAGTTATGGCATTCCAAATCAAATTTAAATTATCACCAAGACAAGCCAAAATATAAAAACCAGCAAAATCATGTTTCCATGTACTAGAACGTTGTAATTAACTAATTCTTGCTTATCGTATGCAACTGATAACAACGGCTGATAAAAACTAAAAAATAAAAGTGTATTGTACTTTTTTTAAAATTACAAGTTCACTTTAAAAAAACACGAGAAAATAGAACTTAATCCACCAATCATTAAATTAATTTAATAACATAAATAAAAACAATAACAACAACAACAACAAACTCCACTAATCCATGAGAAACATTAAGCCGAGTGAGAGGGACGGGCTGACCACCCAGATTTATTAAGGAAAAAGACAATTACAATGCGTTATCCAAAAGTCAACAGGAAAACATTGGGAAAAAAACACACATTCCCCGCATGGTTTTTGCTGCCTGAGTGGCAAACACTGGGATGACGACACACATTAGCTTGATATCAACACAGATAAGATTCAGTTATCTCAGATCTGTATGATGACATCAAATTTTCCATTAAGACACGGAAGTGAGACAACACGTCAGATGGAGACAAAACAATGAAGAAAAATGTTTTATTTAATCAGGCACGTACGAGTTTTTTTGTTTTTTTGCTTGGAATGGCATGGCAGTTGTATTGAGATGTAAGGGCTAGTGTATCTGGCAAATTCTGATACAGAATCTGGTAAACATCTTAGGGCATGACAAATAATTATGTTCCTTCATTTTAAAGCAGACAAACGAATGTATAACTTGACGCGCCAGCATCAACAGCTTCCCACCAGTGAACACTGTCACAGAGTTGAACATGTTTGCCACAAACGTTATAGAAACAGAAAACAAAGAACATTCTTTGAACAACGCCTTGAGATATCAGTGACAAGCAAACAAACAAACACACAAGAAAACAAACAAACAAAAAACCCCTCCTCCGTCAGTACTTTCAGTACAACCGACACGCCTATTATGGGTGATGTCATGTTTTTTTAACCCATGCTTTTCGTCTTCTGTCTCACCAGTCTCCAGACTTACTATGTGTGTATTGTAACGGAGAGAAGTCGCTGAAGTCGCTTGGGGACCATACGTTTTAAACACTATTTTTCTTTTGGAGTATTAGCAACACGTACAGTAAGACCTTATACAGTCATCCAACGTAACTGGGTTAATACCAATTTGTTGTGTTGCCCAGAAAATATCCTTCGGAATACTTTTTCAGGGATTTTCACCGGATACTTTTAAATCGATACCAAAAGCATCACATTCACCGTAAACCACTAGAAAGAATACCAGTCTGGCAGTCTGGCCAACCCCGCAATGTCCGCATAATACACTGAAAGTATACCCGTTTGGAGGACAGAAATATGACTTGGTCCATAGATATATACACTATTAAAAGGCTAGGTCAGATATTTTGCAAATTTATTTCATGTGGCGGACCCGCTATTTTCGTAATATTTGTTGTAAACAGCTGCTAACTTGTCTGGTTTGTAAGGTTCTATCGTAAAACATCTTTCATTTTGCTACCCTAATTACTATTAAAGACAATACAATTACATGCAAATCCTGCAGGCACGATTACTTAAAAGGTGTTCGCAAAAACTAAATATCGCTGAATAGGACAGGATCAAGAGCTCCTTGGCTATTGTTTTCAGATCACAAAATAGATCAATTCCGCGTTTTCCTTACAATGTCGAATTTCTGGCCCTGTGAACTATGAGTGTGACCTTCCTGCTGATATTAGTGATAAGCAGTTTAATTGTGCTGTATTGCTCGTCTGGATCCCTCTCCTCCCAACCTTTTCCTCTTGTATATATCCTCTCACACTCGCCCCAACCTTTGCCCCTCAGATATATGACCAACAACAGCAGGAACCAGTTCAGATTATAGCAATACACTGATAGACTCACCTGTGTTGTCCTGTTACGGCAGCGAGAAGACCCAGCGAATATGTTGCCAACATGTGAACCGACTTCCGGACACTGATCTATATCAACTTTGTCCAGATGTATGTCTATACCACTTGTGCCTCTGTGGAAAGGGTAACAGATAAGTTTATAAATAAATAAGTATCAAATAATCCTCTTTTTCTCTCTCTCTCTCTCTCTCTCTGTATATATACAGAAAAAAACAACAGACATACCTGAACAATTATTATTAATTTTTTTTGCATATTCCAAATTTCTCTTTACCCATTCTGGGGTTCTATCATTGTCCGTTTCTATAGCATTTGATCATTTCGTCATGCATGGATCATGTTGGTCCACTCATGATTATAATGAACCGTATAAGGCATACGGTCTCACCGGTCACACCAAGAATGAGAATAAGGATTCTGATCCAAGTCAAACAATCAATCATCAGTCAGTCAATCAATCAATCAAACCATCCATACACCCGTCCATCCATCATTCAATCAACCAATTGATCGACCGATCAATCAATCAATCGACAAATAGATCGATCGATCGGTTATTCCGTCCATCCACCCACCTATCCATCCATAGATCCATCAGTCTCCTTACAGTGACAGGACGTTTTGAAATATTCTTCCCACATCACACAGTCATGTCAGTACACTACAAACACTTGCATGTCATGTACAAACAATAGCATGGGAACAACATGCCCACACCAGGGGCGCTTGAAGACATTGATACATTTAGTCTTTGAGGTCTTTAAAAGGTTTCTGTAGTTTCTCACCATTTAGGCCACTTTCATCATTGCAACGGAGACTCTGTATTGAAGGTGCTATAACCAGGAACGTTTCTCACTTAAGAGAACACTACCAAATTGAGTTGTTTCCTCCTGAAAGCCACATCTCGACGGGAACACTGACCACTGATCTAAAGATCAAAGTGCTTCCCCCTGAATTTGCATCGTTTAATGTACTAGTATATATGGCCTTTAGCGTCTTTACAGACGGTCTTAGCAGCTAGAATATTCACTTTCACTTTGACTGACAGCTTCTCTCGTGGCTTATTCTACCAATGTTTGACCCGAGAGTGCGATGGCAATGATTGCAGGTCAGTCTTTTGGGTTCACTTTGGCGAGTGTTTTCATTCCGCCTCTGTCGTTTTGTCAGGTATGTTTCTTTTGCCTTGAAGTCTATTGCGAGCGTGCCACTGCGCAATTTTTGTCTCCATCTGCTTCGATCATTTGCAAGGTTCTCCCATTCATTGGGGTCGATGTTGAATGCTTTCATCGTGACCTTGCAAGTGTCTTTGAATCGCAGATGTGGCCTACCTCTGGGTCGGTTGCCAGTAGCAAGTTCCCCGTAGAGAATTTGTCTGGGGATGCGATCATTTTCCATACGGTGGAGATGTCCAAGCCACCGCAGTCTTTTTTTGCCTAGGAGAGCCTGAGTTGATGGAATGTTGGCTCGGCTCAGAACTTCGATATTTGAGATCCTGTCTTGCCACTTGATCTTGAGAATTTTGCGTAGGCAGCGCAGGTGGAAGGAGTTGAGGGATCTTTCATGTTTGGAGTAGGTGGTCCATGTCTCTGAGCCATACAGCAGGGTGCTTAGGACGCAAGTTTGGTACACGAGTACCTTTGTTTTGATGGTCAGCTTGCTATTGTTCCACACCCTTTTTGAGAGTTTGCCAAAAGCTGTGGCCGCCTTTCCTATTCTGGCATTTATTTCAGTTGTTATGTCTGTGCTACCACTGATGGTTGAGCCTAGGTAGCAGAATTTTCCCACTTGCTCCAGAGGAGAGCCATTCAGCATGATTGGGTTGGGGTTTCTCAAGCCTTGTGTCAAAACTACAGTTTTTGAGACACTGATCCTTAGCATGAATTTGTCACAGGCTTTGGCAAGGCTATTGATGAGAGCCTGGAGCGTGGTTTCATCGTGGGCCACGATTGCAGCATCATCTGCGAAGAGGAGCTCTTGTAACATAATATGCTCTGTACGAGATTTTGCTTTTAGTCTGGCAACATTAAAAATGGAGCCGTCCACTCTGGTGTTAATAAGTACTCCACCTGAACATTGACCAAAGGCATTCTTGAGTAGGGCTGCAAAATATATACCAAATAAGGTAGGAGCAAGAACACATCCCTGCTTCACACCGCTGTTTACAGCAAATGAATTGGATGTGCAGCCTTCAAAGTTGACACATGCCCTCATGTCAGTGTGGAAGGATGCAATAAGTTTTAGCAATGTTGGTGGACAGCCTATGGATTTAAGGACTGCATACAGGCCAGATCGGCTTACGGTGTCGAAAGCCTTTGTTAGGTCCACAAAGCATGTTATAAGCGGCCTGTTTTGTGCTTTACATTTTTCTTGGATTTGCCGAAGTGCAAATATCATGTCAATAGTTGATCGTTTGCTTCGAAAGCCACATTGTGTTTCTGGTAAGACTTTTTCCGCCAGTTGTTGAAGGCGGCAGAGGATGACGCGAGCAAAAGCCTTTCCAGTAATGCTGAGGAGGGATATGCCTCGATAGTTGTTGCAGTCGCCTTTGTCTCCTTTGTTCTTGTAAAGTGTGACAATTTTGGCGTCTCTCATAACATGTGGTATCACGCCTTCTTTCCAACACTGCAGTAACAGATTATACAGGTGTGGTAATAGTGGGCCTTTTAGGTCTTTTAATACCTCTGCAGGAATGTTGTCACTTCCTGTGGCTTTTCCAGCAGACAGGTGGTCGATTGCATTGGAAAGCTCGACTAAGGAAGGTTCAGCGTCAAGTTCGGCCATTTTTGGCAGTTTTTGGAGGTGTTCCTCAAAATCTGGTGGAATATTTTTCTCAGTTGAATACAACAGAGAGTAATGCTCTACCCACCTATTCAGTTGTTCATTTTTATCTGTGATGGGTTCACCATTTACAGACTTAAGTGGGGCGCTTTTGGTGATGATTGGCCCAAGAGCTACTTTCATCTGACTAAAGGCGGTTTTCATATCTCCCTTTTCATTTGCCTCTTGTATGCTGTTACACAAGTCCGTCCAGTATTTGTTGGCGCAACGTCTTACCTCCAGCTGAAGTTTAGCTTTTGCATTTTTCAAACAAGTTTTTGTACTCTGATTGCAATTTTTGTTATACTCATTGAAAGCAGATTTCTTTTGCTCAGTGAGAGGTAGGAGAATTTCGCTGTTCTGGGCTACCCAGTCGTTGTTTGAAACTTTATGCCGTCCAAAAGACTTGATGGCACAGTCATGAATTTTTGAACTGAGAGTGTTCCATGTTTCATCCACCGAGTCACATTGGGTGACATTATCCATGCTTTCAGCAAATAACTTTTCAAATGACTTTCTATTTGATTCATCTCTGATTGCTGTTACATTGATCTTAGGGATTGAAGGGGCTTTTGATCTGTATATTTCCTTGGCCGAAATTTTGATTTTGCTGACTACCAGTGCATGGTCGGTGTCACAGTCAGCACTGTGGAGGGAACGAGTTATTTTTATACAGCCCAAACTCTTCCTCCTTGAGAGAATAAGATCTAATTGATGCCAATGGCCAGACCTGGGATGGCGCCATGATGTTCTTTGGCATCTCTTAAGGTCAAAGGACGTGTTTGTAACACATAATGAGTTTACGGAGCATAGCTCCAGAAGGCGCTGCCCGTTTTCGTTGATGTTGCCAATGCCGAAGTGCCCAATGCACTTTGGCCATGCGGAGTGATCTGCTCCCACTCGAGCGTTAAAGTCACCCAGAATTAGCAGGCCTTCGGTGAGAGGGATGTTGTGGAGAGTCCTCTGCAATGCCTCGTAGAAAATGTCTTTGGTTTCGTCAGAGGAGGTAAGTGTTGGGGCATAGACACAGATAATGTTGGTAAAACCAGACCGGGTGTTCAGTCTGAGTGTCATGATGCGTTCTGACACTCCAATTGGAGTTGCGATCGAATTGATAAGGGAGTTTTTTACGGCGAAGCCCACGCCGTGGATTCTCGGCTGTTCGCTGCTAAGGCCCTGCCAGAAGAAGGTGTAGTTTTCTTCTTTGACTGACCCGGAGTCGGGAAGTCGAGTTTCTTGAAGGGCAGCGATGTCGATGTTTAGTAGCTGAAGTTCTCGATCAATAATTTGGGATTTCCTGATGGAGTCAATATCAGTGAGATCTTGCTGTTGCAAGCCTGGGCGCATTGTTCTGACGTTCCAGGTACCAAGTTTTAGTATTTTTCTGTTTTTGCCAGGTGCACACTTTACGTCAGCTTTTTGACTTTTGGTCTAGCTCCAACCACCTTATGAAGCAGGCTGACGTGGCGGAACAACACCCAACTGCCTGGGGGCTGCCCAGGTTACGGCGGGCGGTAGTTGATCAATGCAGCTGAAAAGCCGCTCCCACCGACAGAGGGGACCCCTGGCGCTCATCCGTACGCCAAATGGATTGAGCTTATCACCGGTAACTGCCACCTCCCGTGTTGTGCCCATCCGTAACGGATGGCTGGAGTGTCCTCTCCAAATCGGAAATGGGTGGGCTTATAGAGGAGAGACAGACGCTTGCCAAGCCCGAGCAAACGCCTCCTCGTTTTGCTGCCTTGCCTGGGCTATTTTTAAGAGATGGTGCTTTGCCCAGAGGCACCACCCCTCTCTCTGCCATTCTAGTTAAACCCAAGGGAGAGACCAGGTCAATACATTTGGAACTAGTCCGGCTGCAGGAGATGCTGGAAGCCAGTTTGATGCAGTTCTCCCTGACAACCACCTTCGGGTCTCCACTCCTGATTTTCTGTCTGGGTTTACTCCCATAGCCTTTGCTATCATAGCAACACACAAGGCAGTGTGGTATTTGTATTCAGGGTTACCTTCCCCTAGTCTTCCTCTCTCCCGAGATGACCCACAAGACAGTGGGGGTGACAGTAGCAGGCTGTATTGTGTACTGTCATACAATAGCAGAAAACTCTGGCCTGACATACATTTGAGATCGTAGTTTAATGTACTACGATCTCAAATACCAGTGCCCGTGTGCTATCCCATATTGTCTCACCAACACCCCCCCCCCTTTTTCACCTCACATTGACGAAGCACTAAATTAGTGCAGTGGGGCACGATCAGCAATGAAGAGCGTTTTTCCAAAACTGCATGAGTCAAATTTTGCATGAGTTATGGTACCTTTTAGATAGTTATTCAAAATTAGTCTAAGATGTGGTGTAAGTGTTCAGTTACCACTTGTTATGTCCCGTCTTTTATCTAGGGGATAAACGGTTTATAGTGTAACAGTTAATGTCGCTCCAAAGCTTCTATATTATTCTCTGCATCCCCTTTTGTTTAATTTGTCCCGGGGGCTGGTTTCAATGTCCTGCATTTCTTTTCATTTTGACATTCTTTTCTTGTTTTTGTTTTCACAGTATAGTTACCTAGGCTTCTTTTTCATTCGTGTTTATAAAATGCAAATTTTACTTAAAAGCAGCCTTGATCTTACATAGTATCGGTTTCCAGTTTTCAAATGAATGTCAGTAAGTGCGCAAATCGTTTCAATACTGAAGAAAGGTGTGTGATGTTGGAAAGATGTAAAATTGCATGAGGTCTCAGTTGACTCCATCTTCTTGAATGATGGACGACTGAGATGGCACTGTGACAACCATGTATTCATGACCTTAAGACAGTCTCCGTATGTGTGTGTATGTAATTTGTATTCTGACTACTTTTAGGGTGGGAGGTGTGGGGTCACCCCTTTAGAGCGCTTGCAAGGCAGGCACATCTCTTGGGACGGACAGACAGAGAGTTGGGCAGACAAGGAGACAGTCGGACTAGAAAAACCTTTAGTCGCGGCGAAAATATCAACCAATCAGAGTTCAGATACGCAAGACGACAGCTGTCTGGAAACGTGAAAAATTAGGCCATACCCTCTGTGCAGGGATGCCTTTTGTTTTATAACTGGTGACCCTTCTCTCAATTTTTCATCTCTTGAGACGAAAGACGACAGTCGGCTGGAATGGATTGGTAAGGAAGTAGACAAAAATAAAAGTTAGTATACAAAGAGAGGTTAACGGTGAAATATTGCGTCTGGAGCTTTTTTCAAATGCCCGAGGCAAATTGTCAACTTCAGCCTTATCCAAACAGTTGAAATTATTCTCGGTACACATTGACTAGCACAAATTAATATTCCTGTTCGATACTAAATCCTTTAGTCCAGTGTGAACAATCAACTCATTAGAAAGACAACGAGTTGTGCGTCACTGTAATCTTGGCCAAAAAAAGGCCCTGAAGGCATAACCGAACAGTTAGTGAAATTAAGTGATCCTTCTTCAGCAGTCTAAAACGGTAGGATGGATTGCTTTATATTATAGTCGCTGGGGGTTAAAGCTAAAGAACTGGGTGATCTGGCTGGGGCTTCAATCAGGACGACACAGCAGCTGTCAGTGTATACGGTCGCACGGAAGAGAAGAAGGAGGATTCATATCTGTCTAATGCTTTGTGCCCAGCAAAGCTGGGTCGCGTGAACTAAGAGGTATACGAGGCTTTCCGACGGGTTATGTCTTGGGACTGACGACTCATGGGATATCTTATTGTGGAAAGTTTGATTTGAAAGTGAAGATATCGGTGATTCAGAGAAATTCATATAATTATGTGAGTGTGTGTGTGTGTGTGTGCGTTTTTCTTTAAGAGAAAGAGACAGACAAACAGGTAGGTCGACAGACAAAGCGGCAGATAGCCAGAGAGAGAGAGAGAGAGAGAGAGAGAGAGAGAGAGAGAGAGAGAGAGAGAGAGAGAGAGAGAGAGAGAGAGAGAGAAGGACAGAGGAGGGAAAACGTGGATGAATAGAAAGACATTGGTGACATAAAAAAATAGCCGATAGACAGACACATAGATAGATGGACAGACAGACAGACAGACAGACAGACAAATAGATAGATAGATAGATAGATAGATAGATAGATAGATAGATAGATAGATAGATAGATAGATAGATAGATAGATAGATAGATAGGTAGACAGGCAAACAGCCAGACAGATAGATTGACAGACAGACACATAGACAGATATATAGATAATAATATAGATAGACAGACAGACAGACAGACTTAGACAGACAGAAAGATAGATAGATAGATAGATAGATAGATAGATAGATAGATAGATAGAAATATAGATAGATAGATAGATAGATAGATAGATAGATAGGCAGGCAGGCAGACAGACAGACAGACAGACCGATATATATGTACAGATATACAGATTGATAGATAGATAGACAGAAAGATAGGTAGATAGATAGATAGATAGATAGATAGATAGATAGATAGATAGATAGATAGATAGATAGATAGATAGATAGATAGATAGATAGATGTACGGAGTCTTTTACAACAATAATATACCAGCATCCAAATAAATGCCTTGGATAACAATGGTTACAATCTGTGTCAGAATAGCAAAACATCCACGCACGCACTTTCTTCACCTGAATTCCAAAGATCTATCTGGTTCTTTTATTGCACATTTTACAACAGATGCATACAAACATTAAGACAGACGGGAAAAATATGAAGAAACATAAGAAAGATGTGCATGACATTGTATACTACTCGTAATAGACGTCCATTAAAGAAGGAGAAATAGAAGGAGGCTGAAAGAGAAAGAGAGAGACACAGAGAGGAGAGTGAGAGAGTGTGTGTGTGTATGTGTTTGTGTGTGTATGTGTGTGTGTGTGTGTGTGTGTGTGTGTGTGTGTGTGTGTTATAGAAAAAACGGAATCTGCGTAATTACAAGACCGGAGGAAAAAAAAAATTATTAAAGTTTCTTTGTTTATACAAAGTGCACACAAACACGTGAAATTAATAGCGTTTGTATGCGTTTGTGTGCTTGATCCATGAAAAAAAATGAGCCGAACATAAAAACTCTCCAAAAACTGCTGTAAAAGAGAAGATAGAAAAAAAGAAAGAGTGCACGATAAACAAATAAAGGAAAACAAAAGAAGAAATCCGATTTGAAATAGGCTATTTCAGGACCTACAAAAAAGTTTAAAATCTCAAGATGGAACAGAATGAACGAGTGAATGACAGATAGGAGTGTAGGGATAGAGAGGGAGATGAAAAAGAAATGAAACACAAAAATAAAGATACAGAGTGATGCCATCACAGGTGGACCACGGATATCGCGTTCCAAACAGAGAACTGCATTAAGGAGTTTCGCAAACATAGGTGTTTTTTGTATTGCAATTTCAAACGCTGCGCGAAAAGAAATGTTGGCACTTTGCGACATTTCCTGCAGCTGGACATGTTCCTAATATGGTCGCGGATGTGGATTCTTCTCCATTAGTTTTTCTATATCTACTGTGAAATCTCCAAGTTTCAGATAATCTTTCTTTTTCTTGTTTTACTAGCATAACTATTCATCGTTGGCGCTCACTTGCATGCGACTTTCTTGCGGTGCTCTCTCGTCCCATTAAAAAAGAAATCTATTCGAATGAATTGAGATGTGTGCACACAAGCCAGACATAGGCGCTGTGCAGAATCTATCTGTCTATCAATTGCGGGCATATTTCAAGTCAAACTGTTAAAATTAAATTAATTTCATAAGTATACACAGTTTATTCCTCATGAACACTGGACTCTTTGTGCACTCTAATATGCGATAAAATTATAATTTAAATTTCTCAAAGCACTTTGAACGTGAACGTGTTAGAATTCTTAGACACTTTACACAATAATAAGAAGAAGAAACAGCGAAGTTTTGATACATATTTTGCCTCGCTGATAGGTCTGAAGCCTACGCCATCGGATTTAACATTTCCCTCACACTCCCAAGAAATATCTCCAGATTGAACCAGCAAAGTTACAAGCAAGAGGACACCAAAACGCGTTTACTTCAAAACTTGTCCAAGTTTATTTCATCACAAAGAAGTTTGAGAGCAAAAACAAATTATTGTCAAATTAGAGTTTCCTCACAGTCATCAGTTCTCTTATTCTGTTCTGTCTGTATCTTTTGCAAAAAGAATGAAAACGAATGATAACGACGTCGAACTTATGGTTAGGTTTGTTGGACAGCACATCCTTGTGATGAGCCCCATTTAGAAAACTATAATATAATGAACAAAAACCAAGAGGTTTTAAGTTAAAAAAAAACTACTTCAGAGGATGATAACACATTACAACGGCTGGCGCTGTGCTATTTCGTGTCCATTGACCGAAGAAACCCTTGGAATGATATTTCTAATTTCCTTTGTTTATTTATTTATTTTTTTAATCTGAAGATCTTATTTCCTATGGTCGTGCTGGGTCTTCAGTGTTTTTGAACAGGATGTCATGTCTGCGCGGGCGACCTGCCGGTTGTTATCAATCAATATTTTTATCACTCATGACTTGTTTTGAATGTGGGCTGACGTTGTTTTGTTTAAGTTTGCTACGGATTCCCGCCCCGTATTAACACCATAAAGCTGTACAAAAGAAACACAGCGTGAACTCCCGTTGCGGCATCCGACGAGTTAGTGTCTACAATACACCGCAGGAAATTATTTCAACTGGATTCCGTCCAGAGTGGCATTCGAATCCCGGACCTCTGGTACTTTGGCCAGGTCCTAGTGCTCTTACCACTGAGCTACTGCGCTGGCAAACTTATGGTATCCACAATTTATGAGACACGGGTATCAAGTACAGTGACGTGCAGAAGGGGGCGACAGCCTTGTGCCTTCATTTCAGGGGGCCCTATGCTTGTGTCTTGGGGCATAAATTCAAAGAGGCGGTCCCGGGCATAATGGGCATCACCAAACCTCTGCATGCCACTGATTTAGTACCATCATTGTGAAGAAATAACCAAAAGTTGAAATTCTTAACTGATGTTGCTTTCTCTCGAGGGAGCATGGCATTGGGGGGGGGGGGGTGTGAGCGCGCACATCCGTGAACGTCAGTGTATGTAGGAAAAAACTATAACTTAGTGAAATTATGAAAGCATGACTAATATGCAATTTCCTTAAATATGTAAATGATATTTCAGTCTCTAAACACCCCATCCTTAAGCTCGAGATGTTGTCATAATAATGCTTAACAAGCAAGTCTTCAGAATTCATAATGATACATAAAACTCTTTCTTGGATAATAATAAGTCTGACATTTACATAGCAATATCATTATTATTATCAAAGAAAGATTTTTTTATATTCATTGTCAGGGAACGTCAAGCACAGATTGGAATAATTACTGATCCGCCATCATTTATAGATTTCTTGTAGAATGAGTTCCAGACCAAATGTCTTGATCATTGAATGTTAATACTATGACGGCTGACATCAGCGGGTGCGTTGTTAGTTCATCTGTACTGTAGTGGAACCGTCACAGTCTCTGGGTGTTTGTGTCCCCTTCAATGGGCATAATAATAGAGCGGCGCCTTTGAAATCTAAAGAAACAAAATTAGGTTTAAGGTTTTGAAACAGAAACCTTAGAAACTAGGAAGTCATGTCTTAAAAGTGATTTTGTCTCAGGGGCAGTGAAGTTGTTATTTTTTAAAAAGAAGGGTATTTTGGCAATCTAATAATAATGTTAGCTGTTTTTGGAGTCGATGGTCTAATAAAAATACACAGAGAAGTTAACAAATAGATGAAATTACAAACTCAGATCATGAGAAAGGACAACAGTGAGAGAGGGAGAGAGAGAGAAAGAGAGAGAGAAGGAAGGAGATAGATGGAGAAAAAGAAGGAGAGAGAGAGAAGGAGAGAGGGAGGGAGAGAGCGAGAGAGAGAGAGAGAAGGAGAGAAGGGAGGGAGAGAGAGAGAGAGAGAGAGAGAGAGAGAGAGAGAGAGAGAGAGAGAGAGAGAGAGAGAGAGAGAGAGAGAGCCAGAGAAACAGCGGTCATCCTTTTGCCTATATGAATTCAGAATGATTGAATCGCTGTCAATTCCGTTTTCTTACGGAAGACGTATGGATATTTTGTTTTATAATTACCCAAGGCGGCAACCAAGGGCAAACTAATAATATTATGTTCCATTAAGACAAATTGAGATACACAGTGTCATGCGATGCTCCGCGCCATTTCGAGTAAAACAGGCTTTAAAAATCGCAGAGGCTTAAGTTCTAGCAGTTCAACTTTAACGAACTCTTTGACCAAATGTTTTTCAAGATACCTTTTCTATACACCAGGATGTAATTACGTACGGTTACTAATACATACTACTTTAATATAAAATTAATTAACCAATATCATAGCCCATAGAGATACCTGGTGCTAGAGATGGCAGAAATATTCTGTATTAATAAATAATTAGTAATACCGTAATTCTGAGTAAGTACAATCTATTTATCTACATGTCATGATAGATGTAGATACTTTTTATAAATTATAGCAGATCTTTTTGAAATTACTTTTAAAGATCGCAGTTTTCAAGGAAAACAAAGCAGTTTTAACATTTCATCTGTCCAGCATCATGGCATCATATCCCCTCACGCCCTGAACAGATTATGTACGCTCTACAGTGCATTGTTGCTATTTTGTGGCTTGGTTACCAAACAGGTGACAAGGCCTGTCTTGGACTCACGAGACGATGCGGCATGGGTTATCTGAGGACTACTCCGCCGCCGAGTGCAGTTTACGTCAGAGAGGACACCACAGATCATATATAATGCAACTGTCTGACCCCACACTACAAAATGTGCTAATGGCTGTCCAAGAACTCATGATGACAGAGCTTGTCAATGATGCAGAATTGGGTATTATAAACTTTATGAGAACTACTAAGATAGGGGATAAGGAGAGATGGATTCAACGGAATTGAAGAAAAGAATTACTTATACGAAAAAAAAAAGATGTTGAAAAGTGTGACAAAGTGAACGGAAAAGAAGAAATCAACTTCTTTTCTTTTCCTGCGGGGAGGCCTGGGGGTGGGGGTTGGCACAATGAGACAGTGTAAGCGACTCGACAAGGCATGGACCCCTGTCAGGTGACTTTCTCTTAAAATCCTGAAAGGAAGTTTGGGTATTTAAACAATGGCATTTCGTAAACCGACACGGCGCTCTGACTATGTTGCCACTCCGCAGGCTTAAAAAAAAGATAATGCAAAAGAAGAATGAAGAAAGGAAAACTTAGTTCATGAATGGAAAAGTAAAAGGCGGGAAACTTCCCGCTGCCATCAAAAGGCACCTGGCTATGAACATCTATTTGCATAGGTCAGTGTTGTTCCCAAAAACATCTGTCTAGTTAACATGTCAAAATGGTCGTACTTTGAACAATCAATGTTGGCATCTGTATTGTTTACTTTGTTTTGTCCCCTCTAAAATAATAAAATGGTAAGAGAGACTGCAATTCTTTAACATTCACTGGTAACTGTCGGAGCGTACCACGGTCCCAGGCCTCTTTCAGCCCGTGTCTCCTAGTCTCATGGGGAATTCTGCGTCGACCACCCATCCAACCGCAAAATTATGTTCATACATTGAAATATTTACCAGTTGTGAACAAGTGAATTTTTCCTACCAACATCCATGTTCAATATGGATAAAAATGAATCCCACTAACGCCTTCTACCGTATCTTTGACGTGGGTTTGTACAGCAGTATCACGAATTTAATACTGACCATGCCGATCACCGGAAGCTGCGAAAATTACCTGAGCAGTTAAGTAAGAACTCGGTAAGGGCTTAGGTGGTGCCACTGAGAGCATGCTGGTATGATTGACGTAACCGTCGCAAGTCGGAGGAAACGTCTAGCACGCGATCACACTGTGACGGACACTATGTGACCTATGTGGGTGGAGAGTAAAGGTACTATTCCTGAAAAGAACGTGGGGGTGGGGCTTTTGCTCGCTAACAAAAATACTGTTTCCTGTGTTGGAGAGGATAGTCCAAAATAAATACCATGAGAAACAAAGGTACAAACATACGAAATGGCAAGTAGAGACTTTGAAAAAAAAGGACCACTCTTCCCGACACACGCGATTACATTGTGAAGAAGAGTATAATTATGATGAGACTAATGTAGTCCACCCAGTAATTAAGTCGGATCTGGTCAGGTGATGTTACATTTAACTCATTCAAGTATTTTATTCATGAACATTGTTTTGTATCCGCACCGAAGGCGTACTGGGTAGTCTTTGTCAGCAAAAACCTCATTTTCAAATTGAATCGCCGGTGGCTTTTAAAAGTGCCCTTCTTCATAACCTGACCCTGCGCTTTTTTTTTTTTTTTAGGATTTGAGAGACTGGCTGATAAAAATGATTATATTGCGCATTTCTAGCTATGATGGTTGTCTACACCTTATGAACATTCTGAGTACCAAAATAGTGAACGCTATAGTAATTCTGCAATTTTAGTGAACATTAGTTTAGTCGACATGCACTTTTCTTCTTTTGCCAATGTACGGCCAGTTCCCGAAAATATCATTGTGGCCAACTGGCCATACCTAACCAATATCTCCACATTAACTTTAGCTCTCTCCAAACAAATTTCCCCGCAAACGGAACGAAATCTGGCCAACATGTCACTTCGGTATTATGCTTTATTTGACATGTGTCGGCGGTCTACATTCTGGCATCATGAGGTATAAAAACAACAACATGTCGGATTATAATTGAATATGCTCAGGTATAATGATCAAAGCCATCGCCTCTTTTGCCACACGACAAACGAATTTAAATCTGTTATCACTAGACCTGGGTTTGACGTCGAGTAAAGAGATGTCATGCTTAGGGATATGAATATAGGGCTGACGGACAGAGATCTTCGGGGCGCGCGCACATACACACAGACACACACATACACACGCACACACAGAACAACCTCTTAGATAGACTGATAAAACCTTGTCCTGTAATTTCATGTCATAGCAAATCACAGGGGACTAGGAAAACTTCAGACATCCTTTAAAGTGCTATGAAAGGATTAACCATAATCATTTTTCTTTCCTTGACAGAGTGAGTAAACCGATCTACTTTCGGTGGATAAATGCGTTAAAGTACATTTAAACTGGGCAGCATAAAATTGGGATAAGTATGTTTATCTAGTCGAATTATTGTAAGATTCCCGTTGTGGAATTCGTGTTGGGTGGATTGTATGGTACAGAGACCTAGTGCACTTTGGTGTTTGCTGTAACGACGAGGCTGAAACGTAGCAGATTATCGATAAACATGGTACAGTCATTTATTTGGACGGCTACTGTAATGCCATTAGTGACCTTCCGTGTCAGGATAAGATTTTGACTTGTTGAGTGGACGGTTGAAGAATACTTAGAAACAAAAAAAGCGAGGAGAGAAAATAAAATATCTTTATTTTTATAGTTGACACTGAAGGTCATTTTTAGAGTTCCTAGATTTTAGTATGGCTTTCCTAACCTACAGATAAAAGAAAAAAGCGAGAAATCAACTGGGAAATCCTGTGATGTATTGATATTGGGACAACGTTACTCATTTTAACTTAGTTGAGAGCAATGACTTGAGGGAAGATGCGCAGACTAATTCCGACAATCCTAGAATGGTTTGTAGGAAAGGTCTAATTCTCTTTTTTATGTAATATAATACATGATTATGAGCTCTACAGTAGAGCCTAGTCCGTTAAAAGAGTTAATACACATGATGAAAAAAAGGATGTGTGCAACATCAGTATGTCATTTTCATAAAAGATGACGTGAATAGTTTACACCCCACAGCTAGAGCGTAATACCTTAATCCAAAGGTTCTGAACCTTTTCAGGCAATCGCTCCCTGGAGCCCCCCCCCCCCCCCCGTGAATCCATTAAGGTTTATAACCTTCTCATTGACACAAAGATCTCACCGGCCTGGAAATCGTATCTGCATGATTTTGCCGAGTTGAATGAAGCGAACGATATCCCATTTTTCCACAACTCCAGCTTGACGGAGAAAGGCGAAAGGATATAAATTATTTTGCCTTTACTAGATTGGTCTTGTTGCCATTGAAGTTCACTTCATTAATCCTGGCAAACATTTTTAACACGCAGGAAGCTTCTGCATTCTCTCTCCAGGCTGGCATGCCTAGTCCTTGCTAAAAAAAAAACAACTTCAGCACTGATCAAAACAGCTCCAAAGAGCATCGAAGGCACTTACTCACTGACAAGCAGCAGACCTCTGCATAGAGAAGTCGAAATTTTTCGTCTTCTCAATATGGATGGCGAGAAGGCCAGGTACCTCTATTTTAATGAACTTCATGAAGCTTTGATGCCATCCCATCATTGATGGGCGCTCCAACTGTTGCAAACTGAAATTATGCTGATCATCGGCGCGGCCTTCCCTCTAAGGTAATCCTTCATCTGCTTAGATCTAGTAGTAATTTCCTGAACGGTAAAAAAAACAGCTGAACAGGACGTACTTGACAGGAATTTTTTTTCTAACTATGGGCATAAATAATATGGTTTATACTAGAAAGAACCAGAAATTATGGTCAAGAGAATGTGCAAAACTGTAGTTAAGAATTCATGGTTCTCCCAACCCCCCCCCCCCCCCCCCCGTTACCACTTTTGTCGTTTTCGGCCTCCCTGCTCATCCGACACTCGAAATCGACTCCGTTGAGAACCACTGCTTTAGTCGAACAATGTGTAGTGGGGTATACACTACTGAAATGGGACTTCAGCTACCCCCTAACCCTCAAAAGTGGCAAAAATAACAAACAACGAAACTGATTTTCATGGACAATATTATATGATCTGCCCAATGAAAGTGCCAGGAACTAAATGAAGTTCAGAAATGTAAAGCAACCATGTCTGAAGACTTTACTTTGTTTCATGTATCGATAGTACAAACCATCCCGACAGTGCCAAATGGCTATTGCTTTTAATGTCCATTGATCGAAGGCATGGCCATTCCAATTCATCCCAGAACAAGTAATCGATATTCCGATAACAAATCCATATTGTCAGATAGTTAATGCTTTAATACACAATGTGATATACTCCCGAAGACAAACAGTCCATATTATACAGGGTAATTCTCCTGGTATTTCCCATTGTGCTAAATCCCACAGAATTACATCATTTGTGTAAATTTCTTCTGTTTCAGCGTAGCAGGTGAACTTTTTATAAGAATTTATGTGAAGCCAGGCGTTCTCTTTGATTTTCTGTCGCAGTGCCAGGTTTAGATCTGCTCTGGAATAAAGACATCGTGCCTGGAAAGTTGCTCTTTAGATGCTGATTTAACATTCGAAATTTGGCTTTAAGAGAGACAAGGGGACGGGAGGAAAAGGCGGAACGTCAGAGGGGGACAACAGGCTTTAACGTCACCCCCTCCACTATCAGAAATAGCCGCGCTGAACAGGTTCAGTCACGTGATTTATGCCTTTGCACGTTTAGTTTTGACCCTTAATCTCCTTCTCACACCCCGATTTCTAGATCAATGGCGTTCACTTCATTTCCGGTGTCGCTTGCGATTTGAGAACACAGGAGCGAATTTCCTTCAATCTTCTCTTAACGCATGCTGCATCTCGAATGTCAGGTATAGCTTTTTTCTTCTTCATCGTGTTAAAATTCTTCTTCTTATAGATCATTCGCTGTTTGGCAAAGGTCTGAATGGAAGTTTTGTTCTCAAGCTGAGCATTCAACCATTGTGTTTTGGAAATAGTTTTCCTGTGAAGATCACATTACACTGATCGCACACAGAGAAATGAGAACTTACATAATAATTAGTAACTTCTTTCCAGTTTTACCGTAATGTATAACATACAATACATACTAATCTATGTGTAACAAAAGATTGTCACTGTCTATAATCGGGTACACCAGATTGATTGATAAGAGAATGAAGAGAGACGGAGCTTTTGTTTAAATTCTCTCTGATTATTTGCTGTGGAAGTTTTATGCCCCCAAGCGTCATGAATGATTTCATTACTAGTGTGAAATAATGTTTCGAATCTTAGTGTCGACTATAATTCAAAGAAACCGCTGAATAAGTGAATGAATATGAAACCTATTAAAAACAAAGCTCACAGAACCAAAAGAAAAAGGTGGTCAAGGTGGACAAGGTGGACAAGGTGGTCTAGAGGCAAGGTGCTCGCCTCTTATGCCAAGGGTCCCGGGTTCTAAACCCGGGCAGTGCAGGCATGTTGGAAATTGGATTTTTCTCGTGTTTTCAAGTCCCTGGTCCTATTGGGGGGTAGGATCGAGTAGTTCTTGGAAATTGGATTTTTCTCATATTTTCAAGTCCCTGGTCCTATTGGGGGGTAGGATCGAGTACCTAGTCTTCTCGGATAAGGACGAAAAAATTCGGAGGGCCAGTGTGCACGTTGCGCAGGTTAAAGATACCTTGGCAGTTGGAAATCGTAAAGAGCAGGCCGAAAGGCCGCTGCCCGGGCAAAATTGAAATTAATAGATTAAAATTTATCCATATCATCTCTCCCCCCCCCCCCCTCCGCCAGAACAAGAAATAATAAAACAAGTAAAGTGAGGTGTAAATGCCAAGGGCAGCGAACCTCCTAAAATAAAGACCTCAAAACCAAAACCAAAAGAAAAAAAACATTACAAAGCAATTTCCATTCAAGAAACACATAACGCCAATGGAAAAGATGGCAGGAAACAAAGAAAAAAAAATCTTCCAAAACTGCGCTTTAAATATTATCAGGCAAAACAGTGCATATCACAGGCGTTATACCCAAATAGAGTAAGATCGATTTCACATCCTCCTTCCCATATACATGCCCAACTTTCCTATAAATACAAGGACGAATGAGGAAAGGGAAAACTATAAGAAAAACCTTTTAAGTAAACATTCTAAGCTGGTTTACCAAGTTTGTATCACGCGCCAGGGTTAACAAGCTAGCCAACCGTTGTCCCAGATGTGTTCGCGCGCAATCCCGGCAGCGCACGTGATGAGTAAGTTAAAAAGTCCTACTACGTAATTGAATTTGAACCTTATTTCCTGTGGCTAGCCTCTTCCTCCAAGGAATTGTGTGTGAGCTCAGCCGCGCACGGGCATGCGCGCCCGACAAAGCATAAAGTTGTCTTCCTACATGAATTGGATTACGTTGGCTGAGCACTATTTGATTTGGAGCGGTTTTTATGTTTTCGGTTTACGACAACGGGTAAAGAGAGCCAAAGTTCCACTGTTGCGCAGGATTTGAATAGTGTGAGGAGCACGTGCGGACAATCAACATCATGAGATTAGAGAGGAAAATGGAAGAAGATTCGTTTTGGAAGCCATGAGTTTTGTATGTCACCTTAAATCCTGATCTTGTACCTCCCAAATGCTAGTGTTGACTGGTAGCAACGCGAACTAAGCCGTAAAGTTCAGAGAAACCGTGTTTGAATGTTAGACTGAGGCTAGCAGGGCACTGCGTCAGGTCTATTTTGCCTCGGTCTGAATACGAGGCCTGACCTAGGGCATTGGCGAGACTGACACAACTGTCTTGCTCGGTCGGTCAACATATTTAACCATCTCATGGCAGAAAACAAAGCTTGGTTTTAGAAAAAAAAATGCTAATTAATAATCTGTCTGTCGATCTTAATGTAGGGTGCAAAGGATACCACTGACTTCGGTTAATTTAGTGCAACATAATACTTTGTGGCAGTATGAAGAAGCCAAAAAATGATTGATCACCAAATTCACCAGTCTACATGGTGCATTCACAAATATACCACACAAAAATTAACTATCCTCTGGCGCTCACTTGGTTACAATTATGACGTCAGATGACTCTGAAAGCCTTCAGATTACACTCTTACTGCTCTCAGTGGAATGGTGGATAATTTATTATTAATGTACTCTATGACAGTGACTCTACTCGTTCAGATAATGTGGTAATTTAGGTGGGAAATGCGTCAGACTTTCTAAAAATAGGTAACGGACGAAGCTAGGATGGGCTGCGGGTCTTGGAAATGACTGTCCACAGCCAAATGTATAAACCAAGTCAAATAGGGAAAGGAAGGAGTGGTTAGAAGTACGGCATCTCCAGCCCTGAGGGATAAGCGAAGGATGTCCTAAAGATGAAAAAAAAAAAAAAGCATTAGAACCGCTGGTATATTATGTCACTGATAGATTATGTTACCATCACAAAGTCCCCGGGTAATGTCTGTACGTGCTGCGTGAAGGTTACAGCTTCGTGCATACACATTGATGAAATCAGCAGCTAGCGAAATGTTCATGTGAATGAGCGATTACTAAAGATTTCGAATAAGCAAGTTGATCCTGATCTTCCTGGCAAGAGGGAAGGTGCCGTAACAGAAATCGCTGGTTCGAGCCCAGCGTAAGTCACTTGTTTTTCTTCGTACTTTCACTCCTGCAATTCGGAGTACCAACCCGGTATACTTTTAAACGTCCCACCTTCATCCGATCCAAAGATGTCGATGCCTAATTATTTAATATACAAAATCTACAGTTTTGGAGCTACTATACAATTTTGGAGTTACAATACAGTTTTTGTGCTACTATATAAGTTTGGGGATACTATACAATTTAGGGGATACTACACAATTTTGGGATTACTATACAATTTTAGGGATACTATACAATGTTGGGGATACTATACAATTTTGGCGCCACTGTACACATTTCCAGCTACTATTTCAGCCATGTGGCAAGATTGGGTTGAGCTTGCATTGCCATTTCATCGGAAAAGTGCCAGGTGTAGTGTTACCGTAAAAATTAACAATCATCTTTTCCTTGGTGGAAAGTCCAGTGGATGCACGTTTTAAAACTGATCACCGAGTGGTCACAAAAAAGCGAAGGGTAAGTGTTTTAGCCACATGATTCACATGGCTTCTGCCAGAAAACGATCCAAAAATTAAATGATAATAACAATAATAATAATACACAGCATTTATATAGCGCTTCATCCCGTTAAACAACAAGGTTCTAAGCGCTTTACAACATTTATATCATGTAAATCACACACAAAATACACAGGCATACTCAGGAAAAAAAAAAAGAAGCTACAAGGACATTCAGAGTGTAAAAAGATGACTCTTCAGCTGATGTCTCTCTCAAAGACAGAGGCAGAGAAGTTCATATATGAGGCTCTTGAAAAGAAAAAGACTTTTCGCCTATGGTCTTGAGGGCATCTCAGGAATTTAATTTTTTTAAATTATCTGCAGATGATCTAAGATGTTACGGTGCATAGGGAGTCAAAAGATCAGTTAAATAAGTTAGACGAATAGTTAGTTTCACTGGTTATTTGTCTTATAATTTTCTTAGAATTTAAAAGACCAATTTCACTTCAAGCGTGAAAAGAGGGTTAAACATGTTTAAGTATAATTAAATTTAAGGTCTCAGAACTGAGAACTTCAATACTCAGTATTTTAAGGCGACCCTCTTAATCAAGTGGGCTTGGTCCCCCTGTCTTTTGGTGTGTCTGCAACTGATTTGTCGATGTGTTAGGCCAGGAAATATTCATGTCCACAAACCAAGGAAATGTCAATAAAAGTACAATAACTAATAAGCCTATCAATGTGAGTATCGATATGGATGACATCGGAACGGCCCAACGCTTCCGCCAGCAGACCAACTCTACAAGCCGAACATACATACTACGTTATAATGTCAGACAGACTCTCGCTGGAGATTTGCCCAGTTGGAATCTGATGACCAACAGAAAAACAGCTGGCAAAATAACTCAACTGGATGGTCTCAGCTGACTAAGTGACTGCTGTGGGTATTTATTCTGACATACACTTTTTATGGCAGTCACACAAATCTGTTCATGACAGATGCACAAATGCTGTACACTACATTTACGCAAATAATGTACGTAGCCTATTGTGTACACAGCAGAAACACAAACTATTGACCTCTACGTCTTTCACTTATTCTGTTCTGTTGCTGTCTCACACTAACTCTGCAGATCTGTCAAATATCTCTCACACATCTCTATAATTATTCTATCCATGTATCCTATTCCCATTCCATGACATACAACAACACTCTTAAAGAATATCCCGTGTCTTGTTTTTCCTCTGTCTCAAGAACTTCAACAACGCTCACACACGGATGAATGGTCCAAAGTGCCCAGGTTGTGCGCCGATGTATCGAAGGAAAATAATGGCCCATAAATCTATCCCGTGTGTGCGCGTGTGTGTGCACGAGCGTTTGTGTTTTAATATCTGTGTCTGTGGTATCCAGCTATCATTAAGGTTTTAGTATCGGCGGTATGTTTGTGTGTGTGTGGAGAGGATGGGGATGGGGAGTGATTCCGTGCCTGCATAATTTATGTAAGTGTAATAATATGTATCTATATATAAGGCCGTCTGTCTGTATGTATGTTTATATATGGCTAGTGATGTATGAAGCTGATGTAAACAGACAGACGTAAGACTGTATGCCCCATCGCCGCCACCATCAGCTGACGTAGACACCATCACTCACACTGTCATTCACATGCTTGGTTGCTTGCTGTCCGATCTACTCGCAAATTATTTACGCATACACAAGCACATACAACATAGACGCACGCTCACACACACACACACACGCACACACACACACACACAATAACAGAGCCTGTCGGACCTTCAACTAAACGAATCATGTTCAGTAAAACTAGTATCTGTTCCAGAACACAATATGTCCTAGGTTACACTGTGGAAGTAAGACATTAGATTAACATTAATTTTGTTGAAGGTCTCCATAGGTTTTCTCCTGCAGTCTTGTACTCTGGGTTTCAACAAAAGCATGTTATCGCTGAAACAGTCACAACTCCACTCTAGGATGACCTCAACGCGGCACAAGGCATTCCTTGACCAAGCGATTAAATTCAACCTTGATTATGTGTTATAATGATTGTTTTTCGTTTCTACCAATAAAACCCCTGAAAGCTGGTTTAGAGTTTATGGCCAAGATTAGGGATGGAGTAGGGACCGGTGTTTAATATTCCTCACTCAAAATGTCTTCTAGAGATGAGTTGAGAATTTTGTTCCACTGAGATCGTCATGACGACATGCTTTCCTCTAAAGAATGAACGCATGGGGTTAAACATGGGAGCAGGGCAACACTGACCCGTAGAACTAGAAGTTAATCCAATCCGCGACCTCTCCCTTCATCAACCAATAGACTTGTTGCCGGAGCAGTTATGCAGCCAAGAAAAGGTGAACCAAAATAATCAAGTCATGTCAAGGCCAACTATTTTCTCTATCTCTTAGTTTTCATCATGGGATATGCATAAAGAAACGAACATTATGTCAGCTATTGATTAAATGTTGTTATTATCATAATATACAAAATACTAAACACATCTGGGAAAAAACCAATCTGGCAAACTGACAAAAAAAAAAAAAACTGCTATACATTAAATTCATTATTATGCCTAAAATTGAAAGACGGAGACGAATCAGACAAAAATTAAAGTTGTATCCATGTAATTATAATATCAATATCATCCGTATCAACGTCGTCCCATTTTAATCAGCATCAGTTGGCTGTGAGCGGACCGTAAGATATATCACAAACCGGTTTTCAGTAACTTTCCTCTACTCGTTCTGTCTGCACAACAATGACCAAATGCCTACACAGACGAGACAGACAAAGGGATTGGAAAATTCGGTGTTCTCTCTTTCCTATTTCACATTGTTTAGGTCATTATTTTTAGGAGGTTCGTGGCCGTTAGCATTTACACCTCACTTTTTCTTGTTTTATTTTTCTTGTTGTGGAAGGGATTGGGCTGTTTTTTGGGTTTTTTTTAGAATTTTGCCCGGGCAGCGGCATTGTACTGTCTACTCTTCACGATTTCCAACTGCCAAGGTATCTTTAAGGTGCGCAAGGTGTACATGGACCCTCCGAATTTTTTGACCTTATCTGAGAAGACTAGGTGCTCAATCGTACCTACCATAGGATCAGGGACGGGAGAATATGAGAACAATCCCAAAATTCCAACATGGCTGCACCGACCGGGAATCGAACCGGGTACCTTCGGCATGAGAGGCGAACACCTTGCCTTTACAGCCCCTGCGCCCCCCCCCCCCTTTAATTGCTTCAGACGGTGCTGGGGCATGCTCGGGAGACCCTCTCCCTCCTTACATACAAACACTTACACAAACAAAAGCACACATATATTCACATACATCTGTAAAAACACGGACGTTCTGAGCCAGACATTTTCCAGTGATCGAACATTGTAGAATAAATATTTTGCCGATCGATCCAACAACCACTAGTTACGTTCTCTTCTTTTCTTTAAGTATAACTATCCACCGAATACCACTGTCCAGAATGATCGAGAAGTTGATAGACGGATGAAACAAATTTACCAGTCTATTCACTTGGTACATTCATAACTTACCATTTCAATATTTTTCTTTAGCTCTACTCCGCCACACGTGACCTTGACCTTCTGTAAAATAATTGAAGAGCGTATTTCCAAAACTGGCTGAATCAATTTTTTCAAATGTCATCACCTCTTTCAGATAGTCATTCAAAATTAGTGTACGACGTGGTGTGAGTGTTCAGTTAAAATTTGCTATGTCCCGTCTTTATCCGAAGATAAAGACGGGACATATAAGTGTCAAGTTGAACACTTACATTAATTTTGAATGAATATCTGAAAGAGGTCATACCTCTCCCAAAATTGGACTTATCCCGTTTTGGAAATACGCTCTTCAATCACTTACAGAAACAAAGTACCTACTTCTGGAACAGGGTCAAGGCCACATCTTTTTGCAGCGGAACAAGAAAGAGGGCATAATATAAAGACAAAAGTAATAATGAGGTAAAAAATGAAAATATATATGTAAAAACGTGAAAAATCCAGATATTTATAGGGCTCTTAGGAGCAAAAGAACGTGTATTGCCTTTAGGTGGGAGAACACCAGTGTACAGCTTTTCTAAGCGGCTTGAATCTAGGTGGGACCTTCTAGCATCATTGAGATTTTCGAGAAAAAAAAAATCATGAGTGAGCACAGACTGCTTGGCACTTGGTTATTTCGCCCAAGTCTCCAAATCTTTTCGAACTTCTCTCTCTTACCTCCTCAGAAAACAAGACAAAACAAAAAATATCGATGTTCTTACAGTGTTCAATAAAATACTCTGATGCTAATCTTTTTCAAGTTGAGCTAAATTTACCCTGAAAGATAAAGTCGTTCTCTTTTTCTAATTTGTCTGTACCAAGTTGTGAAACCTACGGCCTTGCAGTCTAAACTTGCTATATACCAGAAAATGAGACTGGTTGAACCGACAGCCACCAACTCCTGACAAAATCACACTATCACGATGTTTGAGAATGCCAAGATATGCCGAGAAAAAAGAGAGACGCCCGCAATGAATCCCCCCCCCCCCCCCCCTCCACGCGTTCTTCATACATGCGCTGGAAAAACTCTGTTGGGATGGGAATTGGACAATCTCGGACAGTTTGCCCGGTATTTGACGAGCCCTCCCCGGGGACATGGAACTTATTTGCCTCATCCCCAACAAAAGGGAGTAGCCTTTGCCAACGTAAATCTACTGGTCTATGAACCTGGGGAGGGAAGAGGGAAGGGTCTGTATTTGAAGAGGATCTTTTCCAATCAAGCTTTCAATATTTGCATTGCAGGAGTTTTCTGTAAGACTTCATGTGGCGGGATAAAAACCCATGCACACATCTGGACGCCATGTGGACCTGAAAACTCTTTTTTCATCACTCAAAATCAGCTAACAGGGGACGCAGTAAATAGCTCAGATTTGAACAAATCATGCCTCTGTTGCCTATGGGAGTTTCAAGTTACCGATGTTGGTCTGGCGTTGTCGGCCATGCCACGCAATGTCGCCGTTAAAATCAGTTTGTCACTGAGGTAGTAAGCTTTCACATTTCATGATAGTGACATGCAACTGACAATATGGGGCCTGCCAAAACTCTCTCTCTCCCCCCCCCCCCCCTTCTCCGTATCCATACAAACAATTTTGTTTCCCAATCTCACGTTGTAATGTTGTGATTCTGCATAAGTTTTACGGCAGGCGAAGCCAAAAAAGACTCCAAATGTGCTAACGGAATCACCATTGTTTTCTTTTTAGTCTGCTGAATACACAGATTATGATCATAAGCAGGGAATTGATTGGCAGTAACCTTTTCTACAAGGTATTCTGGGTGGCCGCTGACATTCTGTGTGAACCTTTGCATGCCAATTTGGAAGTTTGGGAGGGCACAAAATTGGAACTGCTTCGATTAGGTTTCATATCCTGTTCAAAATATAGTAAGATGATCTAAGGTACCAATGAATTACTCAGGCGGGTGGCGAAACCCGATCAAATGAACTATGTTACGATGATTGTTTGGTGATGCTGTTATTGAACAACTTATTGGTTAACAGTTTTCACTGGGGAAAACAAAAACCTGTTAAGGTCTTTGACTCTCGGCATTCTGAGACAGAGCCTGGACGAGATGGGGGACAAGGTTGTGTTGTGGGGTGGGATCTCCATGCAGGACTTTAAAGAAAGCCCGTCACGACAGAATCCTGAAGTTCTTTTCTATTATTTTTGGTGACCCATAACCCCCTCTCCCTCCCTCCCCCTTATCCTACTTTGTACCGGCTGCTGTTGAGACGTTGAGCGTCGCAGACTACTTTGAACATAATGAAAGGGATGATCAGGGACATTCGGAATATTTTGCGCCCCCCCCCCCCCTTTTTTTTTTTCAAAAAGAGAGCCTAGTAACAAACTATGCATAATAACAGATATCCTCGCACTTCCTGCTCATCTTTATCGGCGGTAACAGAGCAACTGAGACGTGAAAACAGGGGACCTACTTACTTGAATTTGAAGGTGTGGTTATGGAAGCCAAAGAATGGAACGGTATAGGTCATCATCCACACGTATCCGCCGCCACAATCAAAGTAAGGGACCGACCAATGGCCATCCTCGTACCTGACACTGATGATGTCGTCATCCACCATGGGGCTGAGGTGTGTGTCGTTGTACCGCCATTGGACAGCACCTGAGGAAGACAGACAGTGAATGTAGAGTCACATAATCAACCAGATAACAGCAGTCTGACAAAATGATACACCAGTACAATGAATTAATCACCAACTGTTTGCCTGCAAGAAAAGCACATGACTGTATTGGTTTGCAGGGCAAAGTCGTGTAAGCGGACATTGTAATTCTAAACTAAAGGTCAACACAGCAAGTTGCTACTGGCTAAAGGAAAGAATTCATTCACATGCGCAGAGATGACATGCATTGCTGTGCATAAAAACAATACAAAATATCCTGTAATTGTCACACACTTTTAAACTTTCAGATACTCTTCAGAACACAGATTGTAAACTGCCTAATGCACAATACAAAGTATGCCAAGTCCAGCTCTTTGAGTTACAGCAACGGGCATCCCCCCCCCCCCCGGCCCCAACCCCCCGCTTCCAAGTAAGAGTAAAACATTTAATGTCCCTACATGTTCATGGAGAAAGGGAAGTAGCACAATTGTGAGTGTGCATGAGAAAACCCGGCATAAGTCGGCAACATGACATTTTGAGTTCTGTATATATAATAAAAGACAAGACATTTCTGATAAATTGAAGACAATGACCCCTCTAAAACAAGATTTTGAGAAAATGGCATTTAATCCTATAAGTGGCAATAGCTAATTGACCAAGTAATATTGGAGTGATTGCTGTTAGGAGACCGTAGTCTAATAACTAAGCAGTTATAGAGATAGTGAGTAGTGTTCACTGCTCATCTACAGTTTACCCTGTAACATGCCACGGTCCCCCAGCAACAGCCAAGTCGGAAGTTTTTGGATCTTGTTAGGAGACCGTAGACTAATTACAAAGCCGTTATAGAGATCATAGTGAGTAGTGTTCACTGCTCGTCTACAGTTTACCCTGTAACATGCCACGGTCCCCTAAACAACAGCCAAGTTGGAAGTTTGTATCGGGCTCATATTTTCACTTCAAAGCCGTTTTTCTCAAAATCAGCTCTGCCGACTTATACCGGGTTTTCTCAGGCACACTCACAATTATTTCAATGAGTCAATGGCCCCACATAAAGAGTAAGGAGGACACGCCCCCAAGAATCATCAAACTTTTCAGATTGCGATCTGGTAGTCTCTCATGAGATCTTCATAAATGGGGTTCATGAAAGGACTGGATAGGCGAGTAACGTTTCTCAATTTGCAATACAACAATGCCTTTGTTAGGATTGAGACATGCATCCACACATAAGAACAACCTGGATCCAATAAAGCCAGATATATCTACATCCTTATAAAATACGGTAAGGTTTTCCACCCCTTCATCTCTTCAATGTATTGCAAAAACAAACCAGATTGCAGATTTAACTGCTCCTTCCGCGCCAGCATTTCGTCGGTGTAATTCTCTGACCGTCTCGGTGCTTTTTACAGAATTTTACAGGAGAGCAAAAAATTTTTAACATGTATTTATTTCCTTCACTGGACGGAATTGGGTCATTTTTAAAGACATTAATCACAAAATCACGTCTTCGAAATGATGACAGATATTTTTTGCGCCAAGGTGTAATATTTGCTGCAGATTCATTTTGGAACAAGAAAGATTGGTCCACAAAAAATGGATAAAGACGGTTAGAGAATTACACCGACGATTTCCTGGGCTGGAAAACAGCGACAAGGGAGAGAGGCTGGGAGTACGGCTATAAAATATAGGGGCTGGGCTGGGGTTAGTGAACTCTATCTCATGCTGTGCTGTAGAGAGGCAGAGAGACATAATTATGAGTGTTTTAAGTAGATAAGAATGAAGAAAGCCCTGCTATATTCATATGATATAGAACAAACAGACGAAAGAAAGGAGAAAAAAAGGTGCTTGACCGGAAGTCGATTGTCATGAGAGATCTTACAGGCTAATGTTTCCCTACATTGTAGACTGACTTAGTTAATCAAGGGTGCGAAAAGTTGATGTATCAACATGATTTTGTGCCGTACTTTCACGACGCCATTATATTTATTCATGAGATGGTGCAAGAGGTCATATTACAGTCTCTTTGCCGGGATATGTCTAGACAGACCATGGGGGTCTCATCCCCTGGAGTGATGCATAATCTGTTCCAGGTCTTAACGCAAACTGCACTCGTACTGTTCGCATCCCTGACACGTCTGTGTATAGAAATGTCGCATGGAGTAGATGCACCACAATATTCAGAAAGCGGCCGACCGAGCACTAGAGTAATGTCAGGCAAATTTGCTACCGAGTGTTTGGCTAACAAGTACAGACATTTGTGCTTTAAGTTACCTAGAGACGTCACAGTAGGACAAGATCTTTTTATTGCCAGCTTCATTGATTCACGTATCTAGTCATCAGTCTGTACACCTACAGGTGCTATTTTTTCCATTATCCCTATGTGTATGTATGATTGGCCACAGACACAGAAAACCAATGTCTTTTGTGAACTGGTGTTCGCATATTGTTCTGGTGTCCCTTACCTGTTCACTCAAGCAGGCATCCTTGAAAAAAAAACAAAAACTATTATTACTTTTCTATGTATACAAGTATTATGTTTTCTTGAAGACAAAAAATATTTTATAAGTCGCACAAGAGGCAAAATTTATCATCTGGCATACGTTTTAGACCCGAGACTGACTGAATCATTTAATATTAAGGCCCAGTATTTGGAATAAAGAGTGACCCTTTGTTAAGGAAAACTCCGTATGCAAATTAAGAGGGCATTCATTTATTTAACGTACTGTAGGAAGTGATGACATCATAGATTCATGCGTTCGGAAAAAAAAAAAAAAGAATGGGAGTGACACCCCTCATTTCAAGTCTTTTAAAAAGAAAATGTCGCAGGTCATAAGGAAGGTACCTTAAAAATGCCATACGAATCCGGGCTGTATGAGAGATCTCGGTCTTGTTAAATATCGCGGGGTAGGGGGGGGGGGTGTTTTTATTGTTATTATTTAATTATTACAAAAAATCACCTTATTAACAATGGCTACGAAAACCGATGTCGGAAACTGCACAATTTCACGGGGACAGTCCTAGAAGAAAAGCAACGACAAATCTCAAAGAAAGCAAACGAACCTCTCAACAATTCTTGTCTCATCACGGTTAAGAAAATAACAGACAATGGCCAGAAAAATGTTGTCAATGACAGAAACGTACATGAACGAAGGGAGGAAACTGAAGGAGTTGAAGAAAACAAAGAAGATGTGGAACAACGGGGGGAAAAATGCAATATCGTTTACTCTCGCACAGCCCAAGCGTCACTCATTCTGCACTCAACTGCGAATTTCTTTTTCATTTTCTAGTCTTCTCCTTGATTCTTCGGCTCTCTAAATTTCAAACACACACCACTCTCTATTTTATGCCCTCTAACACACCACTCCCTTCCCATTCCATCGCTCACTTCAGCTGCGCAGTCTCAAAATGCTCCTTGTTTATTTTCAACACACACTGTCTGTCAGCCTGATGGGCCTATGCGATATATCCGGCACAGCTGCCCCATTAAACTCCACTACATCTACAAAAGATCAAGCCTAAATTGATGCCAGGATCATCACCCCGGATCAATTTCGCCTGCAAATAAAAGCGGGTTTGCTTTCTTCACTTGTAAGTTATTGGCCTTGGCTAAGAAAGCGGAAGTGTCGGCACCGAATCACTTTCACCTGAATTTTGGCGCGCATTGTCACCGTAGTTTATTTGAGACATTAGTCGACTGACAGTTCTACATTAGCCTGTCCATTACCGACATTTTTCTGTGTCTCCTCTGTTTATCCCATTCTCTTGCTATTGTTTTGTCAATCATTTCCTTTTCTTTTATTTTGTTCGCAGTTTTTTTTTATCGTTTTCATTGCGCCACTGTTCATTCCTCGTTCCTGCCTTGTCTCGCGTTTTATATGTCTTTCCTTTCCCGGGAGAATTTTCGTCTCTCGCATCTTGCAAAATTGTTCAAGAATGCGACTATTCATAATCATTTCTCTACCTCTTGCCGCTGTGATTTCCTAGCACTCTATCCACATTGTTGACGCTCGTGCCTAATGATCAGAAGGGAACCTGAAACTTTCAGATGACATACAGACACATACCACACACACTCACACAAATGAAAATCTAAAGATAGCAAACATGGGATTTCATCACAAAACAAAAAGGTATGTAAGGTTTTATGGACGACGTAAATATCCTGTTTAGGGAAATGGAAGAACAAGAAAATGCCGGGCCCCTTTATATGTGCACCGCTCTATACAAGTGCATGTTGTAGTAAACAGTATAATAATTATTATGGCACATGTATATGGCATGATGTGTGTGGACATACTCACATGAAATCGCACATTCTGCAGTCTTACTCACTGCAGCTGTCTTTATTCTATTAGACCCAAAAGACTGTCGACTGGTCGAATCACAAACATTTGCATGAGTCAGATAAGTTTCTCGAAGTTGGAATACAAATATTTGACAATAAATTACGATTGTTTACTTTGTAGCGTCTTGCAGGCCACCTTGTCTTCCCCCGTCCGCTTGTTATTCGCAGGGACGATCGAGCTCGTCTCTCTCCCCCCCCCCCCCCCCCGTATTGTTCACCAGCGCTCGGTGGCCTCCATCACCCCTTCCGGTTGCTATTTTTTTTCCTTTTGATGTCTCGCGGTGTGTTGACCTAGGTCTGACCTGTTTTGTTAATTGTGGGACATTCCAGAACGTTCCATAGTATTGGAGAGAAAGGTGTTTACTCTCGGTTGGCCTTGAGATGATGAAACCCGATGACGTGTTGTTGCGTGATTGGGTGTTTTGTGTGTATCCCGAACGTTCCAGGTCACCCTCGGGCTAGTTGGGAGGGGGGGGGGGTCAAGCCGGTTCGCGAGTGTTTTGTGAGAATGGGTGTAAATGAGAGCCATGTAAGCGTGAGAGGCGATGAGTACGTGTTCAGCATTTGTATTGTAATCCTCGTGTGGGCTAGGCTATCTATTAATTTGTGTAGGTTTGTTCCTCCTGCCTTCCTAGGAGATTATCAATTTCATCTTAGAGCCATTAAACTAGTATTTCATATCCCGTATTTCATTTTTACAACAGTTGTGACAGTTTCGTTTTTTTAAAGGAAGCAATTCATATCACCTAACTGCCCCTATTTTATATAACGTACTGCAATTTACTTCAACTGTTACATACTTCCATTCTGCCACAACAGCATTATTTCTGGACAAACTTGAACAGCCATGTCAGCACGCAATAAAAATTACGGTAGTTTTTCCTTTCATGCGATTCATTTCGCCGGAAATCCCATAACGTCATTTTCCCGAAAAACGTTAGAAAATTCATTTCTCAAATCTGAACAATATTTCAAAATTTATTTCATTCAAGTTGACGAAATTTGCCCATTAGTGAATTACAAGCAATCTTCCGAGATTGCCTTTGTAACACCCGCATAAAGGATTTGGAAACGAGTGAATCGGAACTTTTTGCAGGAAAAAAAAAAGAAAAAAAGAAAAGAAAAGAAAATCTAGCGGCGGCACGAGGAATCGTCTCTGCAGGCACATGAAGAATAAGAAAATGATGGAGGAGACACATTTTCAAATCACGCAGGCGTGAAATGGAATCTAACATATGTCTTTTATGTCGGACTTCGACAGGAAACAGACAATTCGATTGTTGTATCAAATTAATGTCTTTATTATTATTATTAGTATCATTTCCATTACCATAGTATTATCGGGTGGGTGCGATTGACTAGCAGAATTAGCAAACCCATACTGACACCAACATTGTATTCCTTTTTGTAAGGGTTTGGCTGACTGACCGCCGAGCACGTACAATGTTCACCCAAAGCTATGAAAGTTCCTATAGCCCACATCCCAATTACCAGCCCCTCCTCCCAGAAACAACAACAACAACTATAACAATTTCTCTTGTTGTGAAGGCCTTGGGGCTGGGCAGGATCTGCACAAGGAAAACATAGTGGAAGGTAATTTTCTAGTGCATGTTGACTCAAGCGTCATTTCCCATTATTATGATTTATTTCTTGTCCTCTTTGATTGGTTTATTCCCATAGAAAAGGACCTAGTTTTATTCTGAAGCACAAAGTTTTTTGTTTTTTTAAAATCTAGACCAAATGCATACTACAAATACCTGACGCTCAAAATGTACAAGCAGAGAATGATACAATTAGGCAATGGATAGAAACCAAGAAAACTTCGCCTTGGATAGGAAAAGAAAAAAGGAAAGATACAGGATGGTCTTCAAATCTCATTTCTTCAGAAAATTTCTGAGAAGAAAAAAGAAAAAGAGACGAAATACACACAATCCCTGTGCTTTTCAACGAAAAAGAAAAGGAGGCGAAATAATAATATACACGATCGCTGTGCTATTCATGCGAGCGACAGTTGTACTAAATTATTTAAGCCTCTTTCACGTCCTACAGTTGTAATCATTATGTCTTATTTTCTGGACAAATCGATACTACGCTTAGATCCGGTCCACTCAAGCGGAAATTTCATCTCAGTCTGTTTCCGCCCTCCTCATCGGTCACTGTACCTAATTTAATCTCTTGAAATCATGTCATCTACTTCAAGCGCAGGCTTTGACACTCACTTTTACTGAATCAATACAAGGTTCGTTTGCCAATTTGACCCAGTTTAATTTATTGTTTGAAGTAATATAATCCCAATCTGCTGTACCCCTCTTCCCCCTTGTACCCCTAGCCCGGCTCCCTTTCCGCCTGAACATCTGTGCGAATCTTTGAGAATTCAGTATCATTCTAGGGCCCAAGCGCGCTTAGGTAAGTCTATTTTGCCTTGGTTTTATGAACTCGGTTTAGGGGGCCGCCCACTGATGAGGCTGAAACATGTCTGTCTGGCTAGTTAATGCAAAGAAAAGTTAAGACTGACTCAAAACTGGCGCAAAAAATTGACTTGACTCACTGCACTGCTAGTTTAAGGGCAACCCTTTAATTCGTGTTGCCTCTCTAATTTTGTAGAATTGAATGAAGTTTGCATAACATCCCTTCAAAGTGGCCCCAAATGTTCTTTCAAACAGCTCTAAATTCTAGATTTTATGCTTTTCTCTCTGCCACTTTACACATTTTATTTTATTCACGGAGTGTGATTGATCTCCACGCTTTCTCCTTCACTGCTCGTTGAGTAACCTAAGCATTAAATTTGATTTTCATGCCCCAGCATAGTTAAGTTTGGTTTATCTATTGAAATTGTCAGGTGCATTTTTATTCTATCATGCCCTTATCCATTCTAGTAAATGGTCGCCACTTGAAGCTGAACTTAACTTTCTTCCCAGTGGTTAAACGCTCAGCAATGAATGAATACAACTGGAGCATCGACGGGATCTTTTTGGTTTTTAAATATCTGTCAGTTTGATTCCCATCTATTCTAAATCGCCCCCCCCCCCCAACCCCATTTATACTTATATCTTCAGTTACTTCTATTCCCGTCTAAATTAAACATTCTAATTCTATCTTGTCAGATTTTTTCCCCCGGAGTGAACTGCCACCCAGCAGACACATAAGATAAAATGTTAATAATTCCGCTGACATGATATCTTCGATCAACGTTGGGCCCTGGAAATTTGAGTAATTTCAGCGTTTTCCGGTGTCATCTTGCTGTTAGAAGCGTGTGAAGAAAAGTAAATTGCATCTTTGAAAGAGTTGGAACAAGTTATTTGAATGAAGCAGAATAGGCCAACAATTTATCAGCTGAAGTGATTTTCAAAGAAATAAAAATGTTTGAGTTCTCTTTTTCCAATGTTTACATATAATAAGATTGTTGTTCTTGTTATTGTTTTTTTCCGTAACCAAGGGCTTCAGATTTGTTTATGACAAAATCTACACCAAAACCTGGCATTAAGTGCTAACCAATGCTGTGTGAGTAATCTGAACAACAACAACAACAACAACAATATATATATATACATATATTAAGTATCGAAACGAGGAGTTGAACAAGCAAAATCTTCACGGCCTAGAGTTTCAGTGAGGTCCCACTAGTCGGCCGGTGCACGAGGTCTCACTGGAACTCCATGTCGTGACGTTTCCCGATCGGTGTACCTCTAGCCTAACATTACCCACCCCCCCCACCCCCCACCCCCCATTTTTGTGTGCCTAGATAACACAGTTTATCCCCGAACGCCTCGGGAGAATATTTTTTTCTCTTTTTCTTTTTAACACCGGGGGCAATATTCGGTGGCGTAACACTGAAGTGATAGGGTCTTGAGAACACCCTGGGATTCGAAACGCGTTTAAAATGAGCCATCTTCATTTGCTTTTGTTCTAGTACAGTGATGCCATTAATTAATCAATTGTCAGGTTACATTCGTGCCCCAAGGGATTCTATAAGTGCGACTTTATTAGAGTTTCAGACATTGGCCGTCGTCGGTACTGGATATCGATTCCAGTACTGTTTACTCTTTCCGCCTGATGCCCACAAGGATGTGTACATACTTGGTTTCATTCATTAGGTTTATTTACACATCAGGTGGTTCATTTCGATGCTTTTGTTTTACTGCTGCGATTTCTTTACCAGGAATTTGTCCCAAGGGTCAGCCAGTATCAATCACTGTCAAGCTGAGATTAGACACCTTTTTGGGTAATCACATGTGACAAAATCAAAGTATGGATCAGTTGAAATGTGGTATGGCACACCGTTTCATTGATAAGTTTTATGACATGGTCGCTGGTTCAGATTAATCAAGTACGGAAACAAAATAGTATAAAACCTGAAAACAATATTTTAAAACTGATAGAAGGCAGTATCAGTTGATCACGATATAACATTTTCTATACAATGAATTTATCGTTTCCTCGTTGTCCTCAGAATCGGGTACACTGACTTTCAAAAGCACTGGTTAGTTAGACTCTTTAATTGTTTATACAATAATGTCATTGACAGAGAGGCCTGTCTCGGTCAGGGATAGCCACAAAATGTTGCATCTTTAAATGTTTTGACTGTCTGTTGTGCTGAAGCAGGGTTTCTCGGGGTGGAAGCTCAATGCAGGATTGGTAGTCTCTACCACAATGGTCGCATCTGGAGGTGGTCTCAGATTCGTTGGGGGTTACAGCTAGACAAGGGTTGTAGGACTCTTTTCTGTGGACCCATTAGTCTTCCGCTGCATTAATCAGTTTCTTTTGCCCTGTTTGAGATGTTGGCGTCAAGTACTTCTCCTCTTCGCATGGTCATCAGAAAGGCTCTCCCAATACTCTGCATCAATGTCAGTTGGCTTCATATTTCTCTTGCACACATCCCCGAATCGCAACTGTGGGCGGCCGGTGTTTGGTTCTCCTTCAAGATGCCATCTCCCCATAAAGGCTAATAATTTTATTTGTCATTCTGTGTGCCTGTTATATTCTTAGCGGCAAATAAAACGCCTGAATAATATGTGCCATGTTTTGCCTGGACGAAACGTGCCTTAAGCTCTTCGTGAGAGTTCACCTATTGCTCAAACAACAACGCAGCCGACTATTCAACTACCGGTGTTTAGATGCAGTCATTGTCAGGCCTTACTCATCCATTACTCGCAGATATCGGAAATAATTACCATTCATAGGCGCGCCTCCGTTTATATTCTAATCATCTCGGCATAGCACGACTGTTATCATCACAACTAGATGAAAGACGTGAGGTCATTACATTCCCAACACCAACAACTAGCAAAGGGAGAAAGAGCGGACCAACAGATCAGAAAGCAGCCCATTAGGAAGACCTTTTTTGGGGGGGTCAGAAGGCCTTGAAGACGCCAAAAAAGGAAGAAAACAAGACAAGAACGGTAAGATGTCGAGCAACGATCCCCTTTAAAGAAAGATCTCTACATAGTTCACAGCACCAACCCCACTGCCCTCCTAACTACGACAAATACGTACCAGTGTTATCCTCAGCTCACTGTTTAGCCGTCAAACAATCAACGTTACATTGGCTATTAAGAGGAGAGGTCGGGACAGAATTATTTTCGCTGCAGGTACAGGAATGTAACCCCTTATCCTTTTTTTTTTTCTTCAATACTGCCAAATATCTGTCAGCCGCCCACAGCACATCAGATCCCGTGTATCAAATTTCCTAGACTCCAGAAAACCCCAAGGTTTTACAGTAATGCTGCGACATGAATCTTCACTTGCACAGCTATAGTTCTGTGGTAGCATAGCTTGGCGTGACAGGATCGCTGATTCTAGCACCGGTCACACAATTTCTAAGGTCTCGCTCTACCAGTGATGAAAACATCTCAGTTATGTCGGGCGAATAGGGGAGGAAATAAAATCCAAAAGTAATTTACTGCCATTGTAAACACGATGGAGGTTGTACGATAGAAGCTAAGGGAGGGGAGGGGAAATAGGGGCGAGGAAGGGCGTGAACCTGAGAATGAGCGAGAGAGAGAGAGAGCGAATGATTGACGTGGAGTCACACACACACACATAGACACAGAGAGAGAGCGAGAATGATTGAGATGGAGTCAAAGAGAGAGAGAGAGAGAGAGGGCGGGAAGGGAGTGGGGAGGCGAGAGAGAGGGGAGACCAGAGAGGGAGAAAGAAAATGAGAAAGAGAGAGAGAGTGGGTGATAAAAGTGGAGTCACAGAGAGACATAGAGAGGGAGTGAAAGAGAGAGAGAGAGAGAGTCGACGACGACGGCGATAGAAGGATGCCCAGTGGTGAATGCCTTTGTCCCGAAAGCGAGAGACGCTACGTTCGGATCCCGCAAGTTAGGCTGTGTATCACATGATTAATTTCCCTTCAGAGTACTAAATTCATATAAGAGCGGTCTGACGGAAGCCGAAGTCTCATCGCTGAAGACAAAACGGAAACCACACAGATTTCAATTTTAATAACGACAATTAAAATTTCCATTCATCAGAATACCAGTTCACTTCGCTTTGCCGCGCAGGCTTTGCCATCTACGGTCCTGAGAATGAGGAGAGATCACCCTTGCTAACCCTGCTTGAATGAGTAGTGAAGTGCTGTTTACTGGATGTATAAAGAGCACGTGTAGCAGTTGTGAGAGAGACTCTTTTGCCACAGGCAAGCATTATGTCAACTGTGACGCAAATTTCGATCATGCATCGATCCACAAACTATCGGTATTTTCTGTGTATCAATCTTCACTTGCCCCAGGCATCCGCGCCTTGAAACTGGAAAAGGCAGTGAGAACTAAAACACAGAGTTTATCGCTGTTATTACTGTGATTGTGGGTGAGCACTGAAAAACCTCTTTGGTGAGGAGGCAACGGTTTCAAGTAAGTGCGGGCCACGAGATCTATTGGGTAGTTATGGCGACTAGACGCATTAAAATAAGACATGATTATACTTTGACTTTTTCTTTCTGTTTTCGTAAAGCCACAGCGCTTATTATACAAGCGCTCATCAAAGATGTATGCACGCGTGATTAGAAACAGGTGAGCAATAATGATTTCCTACTGAAGAAGTATGAGAACATAACTGGCAACAGCACCAACAAGAAATAGAAAGAAAGAAAAAGACCAAAGAAAACAATACACACATCTAGTGGTTTTCTCCAGTCTTCACTTTCTCTTTAAAAATCTTGAAATAAAATTCTATGAATATTAAGGCTGTTACGTTGCTTTAGATGAAAAAGTTCAATAAGTTCTCTCTTATTATCACCCCTCTCTCACTCTCTCTCTCTCTGGCTGATTTTCTGTCTGTCTGTCTGTCCGTCTGTCTGTCTCTCTCTCTCATTATCTCAGAGAACCTTAGGGAAAGTTATCCGCCGCTACCCACATCCACCCCCAGAGAAGAAACACAACAACAACAAACAATACGATCCCCGTGTGAAAGAGCATTAAATTCTACATTGCTACGGAGTTTTATACTCACGCATAATTAGAGAGTCCGCGCATAGACGTGACGTCGGCGAAAGTTACCCAACGCGGAGGAATTTGTCCATTTTCGCACTATCTTGGGTCGCGCTTAGTTGCGATTCGGTTGTGAGAGTTACGAAAGTAACTTTGCAACTTTGTCGATACGGAGCTTCTGTTTGTGGACTTTTCACCTGGAAACAAGCTTTTTTTCACGATATGAATAGATTTTTATGACTTATTAACCTTTTTTCGTGCGAATTTGATGGCCATTTTTTTCTGTCCATGACTGTTGTGTTCACTAATCTTCATTTTTCAACATGTGGTAAAACCCGATTTCGCTGTGGTAGCGTAGCATCCTTGTGGTAGTGTAGCGCCCTACTTTTTCATGTTCGCATGGCCTTTATCGAAGTGGGGCTGCCTTCCCGATTCAGAACTTTAAAATCAGATTAATGTTCGTTCCGTAATCCTGTTGGTACCACAGTATTGTGGACACGACTTTATTCTGACAACTTACTAACATTTATCCTTTTTTTTTACAATAGGAGGGCGCAATCACGGGCAAGCTTGAAAAAAATGTGTGTGACTGCGAACGTAGATTTAGGTCACACTGATTTCGTTGTTCATTCAACTTTCTGAAAGAGAGAGGGAAGGGGGGGGGGGTGGAAATGGTACACCTCGTGATTACATAGGTCTAATGCAAAAGTTGTACAAAAAAATGTAGCCGCAGAGAGATGGACCAACAGGCTGTGAGCCAAAGACTTTTTGAAAACATACTTTCAAGTCCCAGAATTTGGCCATATTCAAACACCGCTAAGCCAGTGCGACACGTGTGTGTCGTACGACGAGGTAACATGGAAGGCTCATAAAAGCAAATGATGCACAGACTTCTAATGCCAAATAAAAACTACTTGCTGAGCATGGGGATGTTGTAGTGACAACGATCGGTTTGCAGGCAAAGGTCATCGCTCCATGTCTAAATGCACTGGCGTCATGTTACAAAAAGAAACGTGTATGTCCATAACTTTTCAATCCACAACCTGGCCATTAAAGATGACGTGGAATGCTTCTTGTGGCATGAGGTGGAAGGAAAGCTAATGCCCAATGAATTCGCATCTTGTGTGTCTTACAACTTGGGAGCTACAAAAGGTGTTACCTATCCTGTTACCACAGTTATTCCCAATGCCAAGGCAATTCGAGTCAGCTGAAACTGGGAATAAAAACCTCTCTTCTCCTTCCTTCCTACTCGTCCCCGTCCTCCCCAAATCAACCCTACTCCTGGAAAGTTTGGAGTGAAATTGTAAGAAGAGAAGAAAGTGAGTACAGAAGCACGCGGGGGGCATTTGTGTGAGTACAGAAGATATTAGATGCGCCGCACTTAAGTGCTTTTTGTCGTAACCATCGACGAAATTCTAAAAAATCTCTGCCGTGCAGTTTGCCTTTAGGGGCCTTCAGCAGTCTGTTTGTTGACGCTGAGTGGCCCAAGGGACAGCCCACAGGGGGGGGGGGGGAGGGGGGGGGACGGCGGAGGTGTTTTCGAGTGTGGGTTCGTGCAGCTGCTGGAAAAAAAAGGGGTCTGGCGGTGAAGGGTGGGTGGAGATGACGAGTGAATCTTGAATTTGGAGTGTGGGTTTTAAGATTTGGACGGGCTGGAGGGAAAAAAGCTTGCCATGTCAATCTTATCAATAATAACTTTAGAAAATTTAATTCAATGCTAAATTGTTGCCAAATCTTACGTGGAAGCTGGAAGCTGCCGGGTCTTTCTCTTTCATTGACAAAATGTCGAACTCTCTTTTCTGTGTCGAGCACAATAAAAAAAAAATTGGCAAATAAACAAATGGCATGTAAACAACAACAACAATACAAACAAACAACATGTCTTTATCTTGCTTATCTTATTTCGACTCTGTCGCTGAAAAATTATGTTATTTAGTTGAAATATTACACCTATGAGCTCCATGATTACTCACTGTACCATTCACTGAGAAAAAACCCCAACATAGAAAGGATAATCAAGACAGAGAGGGGGCGCCGGGGGGGAGAGAACTGAGTAAGACGGTTGAGATGTAGAGACAACGGTGAGAGGTGTAAGGAAAGGCTGAAAACAGAGTGAGACAATGAGAGAGAGGAGAGAAAGAGACAGACAGAGACAGGCAGGCGGGCAGACAAGCAGGCAGACAAACAGGCAGACAGACAGACAGAGACAGAAACAGAGAGGCAGGCAGAGAGAGAGACAAACAGACAGGCACGAACAGAGAGAAACTGAGAGAGAGAGAGAGAGAGAAAGAGGAGAAGGACAGATGGAGAAAGTCAGACACATACAACGAGAGAGAGAAAGAGAGAGAGAGAGAGAGAGAGAGAGAGAGAGAGAGAGGGGGGGGGGGGAGAAGAGAGAGAGGGGAAGAGGGAGAGAGAAGAAAGTGGTAAAAATATTATGACAGGAGAAGAACACACACATACACACATACACACATACACACCAAGTCTAAACAAGAAAAAAAAAAAAAAAAAAGGATAACAGTTGTGACATGGATCACAATAGCGTGGTGAGGCAAACAATGGCGTTATCGTGGGCGTCCAGGTTCAGCCTTCTGATGATGTCCATTTCACCATTATTGGACCTGGTTCTTCTCTCGCACACAAGACGATAACAGACAGAAGAGAGTAAGTGAAACACTGAGATTTTAATTATCGAACAAAATATAGAGCTGTGTGGTTAATGTAAGAATTACGTAATGTGACGGGCATTTTCCTTTGGCTCCCCGGGGGGGGGGGGAGGGAGGGGAGGGATACGGGTGGACTGCTGCTAAAAGCGCAGGATAAACATAGGGATGTTAACGATGGCTACCTCCACTTATCTTTTTATTTCCCTGTCTATATTCAGAGGGGGGTGTGGGCAGAGACCAACACAGAGAGAGAGGTTGTTGATTGTTGCTCCATATAATACATTGCACATTGAAGAAAAAAACAGTTCAGAATGCACTGCTCTCTCTCTCTCTCTCCCGGGGGGTTTAGGGGGGGGGGGGATTGCCGGACTTTGAGGCATGCAGTTGCCAACTACCAATAAACAATAAAGCATGTTTTAACATTGTGTAGATTTCATGCATATTCAAAGAAGGCACTATGCCTGCAGACCTATGAAAGAATTATTTTCTAACGTGGATCCACAGGGGGTCTTGTCCCTTCTGAAACAGGCTAAGATCTATTTAATGTAAAAAAAACAACAACACACATTTATACACATTTACAAAAAAATTTTCAGATATGTATACGAAACAACTTTTAATAATTTTACCAATGTAATAAAGGCAATACGGGCCTGATTTGTGAATTCATATAGAAAATCTGAACATCAAACATTAATACATTGCCCAAACAGAATGTCAAAGGGGCAAAGTGGTCGTTATCACGCCTACGCGCCGTAAAACGACAAATCAAATCTCTCTCTCTCTCACTCTCTCTCTCTCGTTGTATCTCTTTCTTTTTCTCTTTCTCCCTCACCCTCTCACTCTCCCTCCGAGTACTTTTAATATAGAAGCCTCAATCCTATGCATGACAATTTTCCAAATGTTCTCTCATGCCCATGTCTTCCTGATTAAGCAAGCTAAAGACGCCTTGGTTGTAACTTAGTTTCAATTTTTCATTACACATGGTCGGTTTCAAGGTAAAACCCGGCATCCAGAAGATTTAGATTTCCCCCATATGAAATACATCATCTGAAACCTTGAATGCAAATTACCGATTTCATCAAGCATATACGAATACAAAGTAATCGAATTGGCCATATTCCAGAACTATACAACATCTTTACGCAGATTACAGCAACGAGAAGCACAGAGAAGCGGACAAGAAAAATAAGTAATTTACTTCTGTTATTCTGATCATTCGGCCCCCTGAAATGAAAAAATGCGTGGGGTTTGTGGTGTTGTAATCGAGATGTCGAGATGAAAGCCGAGCTGTGAGATGTTACCATTGTGTGTGAATCCCTGTATATGTTTGTGCATATGTAGGAATTAAATGAAATTTCCATGTCTGAATAATTTCCAAATCTCTGACCAGTCAGATGGAAATTCTCGTCAAGAACAAATTTGATCCACATGGGCAAATTAGAGTCTTTTTCAGGAAAGATCAGTCACGTTGTGTGTCTGATGGTCGCATTTCTTATGTGAAGGAAAGTCTTCGTCCGCCAAGAAACCAGAAGGTCAACTGGGCGTAAAATCGGAGCTAGTCAAACTTTGAGTAAATGGAGAAATTTGGAAAGTCACCATAAGTATTATATTGTGTTTGAATCACGACCTGATGATAATGAATTACTCGGTCTGTGTCTCTGTTTGTATGGTGGTTGGGTGGTTTTACCGATTGACCCGGGTCCGGAAGATCCAAGGTTACTCTCGGAATGAGGTCTAACTCGGAAAACTTCAGGAAGTGTTTTTAAGGCGCTTCCTCACCAAGAACCCCACCTCCGATACAGCTCAACTGTGTTGCAAGGGAAACAACCACCCCCTCATATGTCGGGGAGTATTTTTTGGGAATTTGTTTGATTCACAATTTTCATGACTGCCATTCATTTTTACATCAGCTTGTCAAGACACGGTAAAAAAAAAAATGAGGATATGTACAAAAAGACTAAAATGTGCTCAACATTTTTATGCCTACTTCACTGAAGGAGTATTGTACCCTGAGAATTCATATTAAAAAGGTGCGAAACACTAATGCACTAACGTTTTGAAATGCACTGCCTTTCTCTCAAAGGGTGACCCAACCAGCCACAGAGTTGTCTAGTATAATAATAAACTACATTTTTATGGCTGTATATGTTGAGGTCCCCGGGTATCAAATACTGGGAGAAATGGTGGCCATGTGCTCTAAGATGTTGTCCACATCCTAGCGATGTTGGTTGCTACCATACTGTTGTTACCCAGCGTTGGTACCACTACAGAGGTGGTAAAGAGACAGGTGTAGAAATGATAAAAAATAAAAAAAACTAGTGGTAATATCAATGGTTGGTATCTTTGGCAGTAATTGTGCCGTAATGATAAAGGGCAACACACGGGAAACCAAGATGAATCATTCCTACTCTCAGTGTAAGTCAGCAAATTGAGCGTGCATAAGTTGCCGAGCCACAGTGAGTAATACCGTTCACTCTATTATGAAAGGATAGGAGGTGTGCATTGTCGTACTGGTGATCTCGTTCATATGCGCTCAGGGCGACATTCGGAATTTGGGGAGTTTTCAGTCTGGGTATCCCGTGTCTCAGGTAAAGATATTGGCGTTAAATTTAGCATAATATGTATTGTTGTAACTGTATTATAGAGGCGAATATAGCTGGGAGTACAGGTGGCAAAGTTAGTGTTGCCCGTGCATATTGTTAGTACCACCACAGCAGTTCCTGCAATCAGGTAGGCAGAGCGTGAGACAGCTGGGAAAACTTAAAATACTAAACCGGCCCAGAGAAGCCACAACAGCTGAAGATTCATTCAAATTTATCACATGGTGAATAATATTTGTCAGATAAAACAACGACTTGGTAGCGATATATCCAAAGGTTTCCATTCTTGTTAACGTGTGTGCGTGTCAGTAGACTTCAGGCACTGTCGAATGTCAGATTATTACAAGTCTTACCATTGCGTGCTTGACGTTTAAGACATGGGGTTACAGCGTCCAGTAACAAACTGACAAATGATGATTGACACGTGATGTCAATAAACAACATAATCATAATTATTCATACATTGTCTATTCACCAAGCCCCTTCTCTCCGTCACTTTATACTATTACGTGACATACTGACGTGTCGCACTGACGCAAAACACGTTATCAGCACTGACATACTATGGCAAAACAGAGAATGCTTATGTCACGACACTGGCGTGAAAAAATGGAACTGGTGGTGCACTGAGTCAAGTCAGTTTTGCTGGGGTTTGAGTTTGAGATGTGAACACGGAAGACCTCGGGCACTGAAGAAAACGAAACAAGTCTGTCTTACAAGTTCGCACTAGTCTATTCTCTCTTGAGTCAACTGGTGGAATGAGAGACCTCCCATACTGAGACAAACTTAACAACCTCAAATTAGTCTTAACTGAGTGTGCCACAGTCTTATGTGACTTACGCATGTCTTATATCATTTTTTTTTCTTTTAATTCAAACCCCATGTTTTTTTCATCTCTATCCATCTGAAGATGATACCACAGATAAAAAAAAAAGATTGGAGTTGTTTCTGAGTTTCTCTTGGTCTTCATTTGACACTCATGTTTCTTGTGACACGACCACTACCTTAAGGCTGTGCAAAAATTTGCTTTTTTCTCTTGGTCTCACCCTAACTACCTGTCATTTCTGCGATTCACAGCCTAAGTAGGCCATTTAACATTAAATTTTTTTATTTGTGGCGGTAGGGAATACGCCGAGAAACATCCTTTTGACTATCATCACCTACTTATAGACAAAATGATAGGAGATCACATGTAATCTTAAGCCCATTTATAAAATAAACTCATTCTCTTTGTTCGAAAAGTGGACACAAGACGCTTGTAAACCGGGATGACGAGAGCGTTGAGTGTGTAGATCTGTAGAAAACTATGCTGTGCAACTTGAATAAGTATGACTTTACGTCACACATAACGCAATAATGACAGTAGACTTGCCGTCCGTTGTACTGAATGGATTGATTAAACGCAAACTATAATGGGCTTTTGTCACTTCTTTCATCGCACGAACTGTTTCGTACAAAATACCTGTCGTTGGATCAAATTAATAATTAGTAGCACGCATAGACTGCCAATAGACTACAGTAGTAATTACTTGCCGGTGACAATCGCCACCATCGCTTTTGTCTATTCCTTCTGGCAGAGATAGCGACAGTAAGTAATTATTTACTGATGGCACCAGAAAAAAGATAAGCGGCTTTGGAGAGGATTGGTCCGACAAATCTTGAACAGCTGAAACCAACAAACATGGTACAGTTAGCTCCAGCAATATAAAGTATACAAAGGGAGGACGGGATAAAAAACATGGAACAATTCCGGGTATCAAATACCAAACAATGCAGTCCAACAAACAATGATACACTGGTCCCACCAAAAACATCGCATGTTCGAAAAAAACAATAGAAGACATTGAGAACCTTGTACATTTCGTATCATTAAACTGTAAGACGGTTATGATTCGGCCAACTCTGAAGGAACAACCAAACTAGGGCATGTCAATAATTGTGTACATGGCTGTCTTTGTACGTACGATTGGCTAGATGTTGATGGAGCAAAAAATTGTACTTCCACTCGGACTGCATCTTTGGTGAGTGTACAGTCTGGAAACATATTATGTGGGAAGGAAGAGTGTGAATAGAAAATAAAAAGGTGTTGCGCCTGTATGTATCTCTGCTTTCTCTCATGTCCCAGGTCGAATCAATTTAAAGCTGCTGATGTCTAGCTGAACAAAATGGAATTCATATCCCCCATTGGATTTGCAAACTCCTGATAAATCAACGATTTTTACCGCTGAGGGATAAACGGTTATGACATGGCGTGTCCTTAGAAATCCTCTTCTGTGCAATCAAATGCCACTAAGATAATGTAGGGTGAAATAACAGAGAAAAGGAAGAAGATTGCATAGCACAGCATAGCATAGATAGATAGATAGCTAGATAGATAGATAAATAGATAGATAGATAGATAGATAGATAGATAGATAGATAGATAGATAGATAGATAGATAGATAGATAGATAGATAGATAGATAGATAGATAGATAGATAGATAGATAGATACAGATAGAGAGGTGGAGTTGGGGGAGTATTGCTGTAAGTGGAAAGACAATTGATAGCATCGGGCAGAAACGGGTTATAGGATAATGTAGGGTGAAATAACAGAGAAACGGAAGAAAATTGCATAGCATAGCATAGCATAGCATAGCATAAATAGATAGATAGATAGTCAGACAGACAGACAGATAGATAGATAGATAGATAGATAGATAGATAGATAGATAGATAGATAGATAGATAGATAGATAGATAGATAGATAGATAGATAGATAGAGAGAGAGAGAGGTGGAGTTGGGGGTGGGGGGGGGGGCGGTTGCTATAAGTGGAAAGACAATTGATAGCATCGGGCAGAAACGAGTTATAGGATATTTCTAGGAATAGATCAAAGATAGAAGTCATCGAGTGTAACTTGTGTCTGTGGGATACATGAGCCGTTGCCTGGGGGCCACGCAAAAGATCTCATTATTCACGCCAACCAAGTTAAAAACCCTCAGATATTGCCCAGCAACAGGCCCATAAACAATATTGCCAGGCTTTTTTTGCCCTAGAAAAATGCTGCAGGTGATTCGTGAAGAGGCAATGGAAGACCCCATGACATCGTAATGACAAGAAAAATTGATGTTGAGGGATACAAATCTTACAAGAAAAGCGCTTGGACAGCCAGATTCTGCTACATGGCTCTCAGTGCAACACGCAAGAGGAGATTTCACGAGCTTAACGAGGACATGAACATTCGTAATTCACAATGTATATCGCATTTTGTGGTTAAAAAAAAAAAAAAGTCTATACAGGTTTTTGAGCTGCAGCCCACAGAATAAATGGAAATGTTTTATCTTAGTTTATCTGATATCAGTGATTCTCAAGTATGAGCGCAATCCAGAACTACTCTGGACTCAGTCAATTGGTGGATCAGGACACGGTGATTTAGAGGCTAGGTGTTCGCCTCTATGCCGAAGGTGTCGGTGCTCGAATCTCGGTCGGTGCAGGCATGTTGGAATAATGGGATTTTTCTTATATTTTCCTGCCCCTTAATCCTATCGTGGGTAGAATCGTGCACCTAATCCTCTCGGGTAAGGACAAAAAACTCGGAGGGCCCGTGTGCACGTTGCACACATTAGAGATACCTTGGCTGTTGGACATTGAGAATAGCAGGCCGTACAGTACGGTCACTGCCCGAGCAAAATAAAATAAAATTTATCCCCCCCCCTCCCCCCAAAAAAAAAACGACCGGCGTTGAACTGTGACGACATATCTGCTACAGTTGTAACTGGGCTGCAATGACACCAAGGCAAATTTCCCAAATGAGATTAAAGAAGGATACAAAAAATACAAGTAAGGTAGGTCATACAGAGCAAACATTTAGGCCTCCAGGTCAGTCATACAAAACTGCCAAGAGTGCAAACTGACAAAATATTACAAAAACCGCAGAAAATCTGTGGGATCGCAGCAAGGCTTGAAGCAAAATCAAAATATGGCGAAAAGATAAATGTATATGTTGCAAAGTGTCGCTAAGAAATAATACAGAAACGATATATTTTATTGTATCGTTTCTGTATTATTTCAAATGCGAGGCTTTGCTATGCACAACTTGTTTCTTTTTGCTACATTTTGACACGAGTATACATGCACAAAGAATTTTTAGTTTTGTCTAGAGCTTTAAGGATCATAGGCAACTTCATACTAAGGCCGGAGATGTTGAGATAAATATGGGGAAGAACGATTTTGAAAGAAAAAGGAGAGGTGGCATTCTATGGATGTTACAGAGCAGTAGCGATTGTAGACACTAAATGATTAAAAAAGGTGTCCGGGACGACATGACTTTGTGAAGGTACGATTTTGGCCATGGGTTCCGCCCAAGTCCTTGCACCACGCACAAACCCACTTTCTGAAATGGTTGCACCTTTTCCTACAAAATTCCCATCACCCTGAGCTACACTTTTCCAGAACTCTTTCCAGCAAAGGGAATCTAAATCCACATTTTCATCGACCCCTTTCTTACTTGTTTATAGAATTCAAATGAAACGCTATCAGTGGATCAACAGTTTAAGGACCATTTTGTCGCATTGTGAACACACTTTCCCCTTTATGCTGCCGTTCCCTGGCCCGTCAGCGCCCAACAGCGCCATTATTGACGCTAATCAAACCATTTTTATGCACACCATCTTTTCAAGCCCTGGCTGCGGACACCATCTTTTGCGGCTGCCGGCAGTTAATTAAACGCCTGCCCCATCGAAGTCTAACTCGGGCTCTTCCAGGGTACTCACCTTTGGAGCCAAGCCAAGCTCACTCCCCCCGATTCCCCCCCCCCCCGACCCGTTTCCCGAAGGTGAAAGGCCATTTGAACTTTGGGCCTATTTCACACTATGCCTTCCTCCACCTCCTCCTCCGCGCAGACCCTTATTCGCTTCCCCTGAAACCTTCACTACATCGAGATGCCACCCGCCTCTCCCAGTGATCTAGGATCCAGGGTTGGTGACCAGACTGATAAATGTTAGTGCTGATGGTGTAGTGGATGAGACAGGAAGGGAAGAACAGAGGCGAGGGTTAATAAAGAAATAAAGAGTCTTTATAAATAAGCGTATCGAGAGATCGCTAGATTGATACACTGATATCATATCAGTCTTAGATAGATAGGTATATAGATAGATAGATAGATAGATAGATAGATAGATAGATAGATAGATAGATAGATAGATAGATAGATTGATAGATAGATAGATAGATAGATAGATAGATAGATAGATAGATAGATAGATAGATAATTGAACACAGGCTAAGACATAAAACATGAACTTTAAAACGGCCATTATATTTTTGTTTTCTCCCCCAGACGCCATTCCAGGAGATCTGACAAAATGGAACGGATTTTTTTTTTTTTGTGTTTCCCAGCGACGGAAGAGGAAATGAATTTTTCTTATCCTGTTTTGAAAGTGAGAGACAGGGCAGCGAGCAAACAGAATGGGGGGAGAGAGGTGCGTAACGCGCTGACATGAGGAGGGAAATAATATGTTGGAAGTTGACAATGTTTAGACAGACTTGCTGCAGGGTATGGGTGCTTGGAGTGCGCACAGAATTTACATTCTGTTCTCTGTCTCAACAGAAACAGCCAACAGATATGTGGAATTTTTGCTAAATTTAATACTGATGTCATAGGACAACCAGTTACTAGTTAGACTGCTGAATCAATGGAGTTTTACAAAATTGACCCTGATTCTAAATTCCAGTGGTAACGATAGTGTTTGCTGGTGTGTTGATGCGAGGATAATAATGACGATAATGATGACTGTGATGATGACTATTATGATCATAATGAAAATGATGATGATGGTGGTGGTGATGATGATGATGGTGATGATGATGATGATGATGATGGTGATAATTGTGATGATGATGATGATGATGATGATGATGATACAGGTATGTGCTTATATGGCGTTGTTGTCGTTGACGATGAAGAACTGAAATACTTTGAATAATCGATGTTCAATGCGATTTTGAGAGGCAGCCAACTCGTGCCAAGCTGTCAAACAAGTTTTCGGCCCTTGACTTCCTAATAATGTATGACAGCATTTTTGAAACATTTTTATAGCGACACATCTAAAAACCCTCTTTTAACAGTCAAAACCCACTCCGTCCGTCCACATGGTAAGTAGTTCAGAAAACATCAAACTATTGTACTATTTTCACTGAATTTAGGACTCTCATAAGGACAATTCTTTAAAAAAAAAATCAACGAACAAAAAGTCAATATAGTTTAAAATCTGAAAGGCGACCCACTGCTGTTACAACTCACATTTTCAGATGTAAAGAATGTAGAAAATTAGTAATGCTTTTTCAGGCACGCCTATACCAGACAGGCACGTGGCCTGATTTGAACAGACAATGTTTTTAAAAAAATGGTAATTATGTTTTTTTTTCTGGTTGTGGTTTTTTCCTTACGAAAACATCTTCCCTGCAGGAGTTCAGAAATAATGTGGTTTTTGAACTTACGGTTCAGCGCACTAGAGAGAGCTGTGGTCTGGTTTCAGAAAAGACAAAAAAAAAACTTCGCATAAAAAGACCAACCTCCCCGGACATGATTGCTGTATGTACGCGATTGTGAAGCAAAATACGCTAGACAGAGATTGCTCAGCCACTACGTCGTCTATTGATATCAAAAGAATGCAGTGCAACAATGTTTTTTCTAGTGGGTCAAATGATGATGAAGATGATGATGACTATGATGGTGATGTTGCTGTATGATAGTGACGATGGTGATGTTGGTGCTGGTGTCGATGCTGATGATGATGATGGTGATGTTGCTGCTGATGATGGTGGTAGTGACGATGATGATGCTGGTGATTGTGACGATGCTGACAATGATGATGGTGGTGGTGGTAACGATATGAAAGTGATGATGATGAGGGTATTGATAATGATGACGTTTGCAAACTGGAGTTAATCAGAACGCTATAAAAGACGTGTTTTGCTAGCTGAAGATTATAGAAGGCTATCTTTTTTTTAAAAAACATCTTTCAGAAGGGCTAAAAAAAAAAAAAAACGAAAATTGACATTTTGTCATTTTAACAATGTAGAACTTGGATTTTATTATTATCCCCTTTTTATAACTTGGTGTTTTATGTGCGTCTTGCCGTTGTGATTCACACATTGTCAGCCTGGCACGATCAGCCTGACACACGCCACTGTTCATTAATCGTGTTTAGCCTTTAAGAAATATTTATGATATGGATTTTCTTTTATTTACTCACGCCTTCTGCCTCAGATTTTTGTTGTTTTCATTTTGCAGTGACGCTTCTCTGAAAAAAAAAAAAAAAACGTAGCCATTTCGCTTTGTTCGTTCCGTCTCGTTAAGAAAAGCGTTATTTTTGAATTATTATGATTTACTTTCTGCCCTTCACACACAAAAAAAGCAATGCTAATTAATTACAAAAGAAGAGACGTTTGCATGGAAGGAAATGAGTTCAGGTCTAATTGTGACGAGGGCATTGAAAAGACAGTAAGTTCGCGTGCACTGGGTGCTGTTAGATACACGGACACACACACGGACATACATACACACACGAACAGGCGCATGTGCACTCACACAGGCACAGAAAAGAAACTTTTGGGAAAGCTTAGATGTTTAGATGAAAACAGTCCCCGTCAAATAATAGTCATGCTCCGTTTTGTAACAAAGAGCTGATATATGACATATTCAACCTCCGATTAATAAGTTTTCTCCACATGCGAATCTAAGAACACCCTATTTGATGATCTGTTGAAAAAGAAAGCACAAGAATTTGATTCTGAGAGCTCGGATAGATTAATATTTTCTCCCATACATTCGGTCAAAGCAATGATTGTCAAATGGGAGATACTAGGCTCCTGTGGGAGGAATTTCAAATCGGGAGGAATTCCTTACGAGATCCGCACTTTTAGATAAAAAACCCTATTCAAATCTAAGGGGGGGGGGGATTTTAGCTAGGAGAAGGAACTGGAGAGGAATCTTAGAACTTCAATAGGGAAAGAATGCATTATGTAGTGCCGTGTCTCACGATCTACTGAAATGAGAGTTTCTGTTTAGTTGTTAGCAATTAATAAAGAAAAATTTTATTTCATAATTATATTGCTTCAATATTCACTACCGTAGAAGTTTAATGGTTAATAAATTACTAAACGACAATTCAAAAGAGAAACTAAGGAAACATGTGCGCAAAAAGGGAGGAATATGGCTTGATTTGAGGTCTTTATTTTAGGAGGTTCGCTGCCCTTGGCATTTACACCTCACTTCACTTGTTTTATTATTTCTTGTTCTGGCGGGGGGGGGGGGGGGGGGGGAGATGATATGGATAAATTTTAATCTATTAATTTCAATTTTGCCCGGGCAGCGGCCTTTCGGCCTGCTCTTTACGATTTCCAACTGCCAAGGTATCTTTAACGTGCGCAACGTGCACACGGGCCCTCCGAATTTTTTCGTCCTTATCCGAGAAGACTAGGTACTCGATCCTACCCCCCAATAGGACCAGGGACTTGAAAATATGAGAAAAATCCAATTTCCAAGAACTACTCGATCCTACCCCCCAATAGGACCAGGGACTTGAAAATATGAGAAAAATCCACTTTCCAACATGCCTGCACTGCCCGGGTTTAGAACCCGGGACCCTTGGCATGAGAGGCGAGCACCTTGCCTCTAGACCACCTTGTCCCACCTTATTGGGGAGGAATATGGCCTGGGACTGAGAACCACTGATCTGAAAGTGAGGAGGGACCAACGAAATTATATTATAGAGTTGGGGGCGAAAGGCGGAGAGATGAGCAGTCACGTCCACGACATAACCCTATAAATGGTCATGTTTCTTTTTCTTTCGTATGTTCATGTGTGGCCAAACTCGAAAATCCAATGTTCAAGACACCTATGCTGCCGGCAATCGGGACCTCAACGAAATCTCAGCGAGTGACATTAACCCTACTACTGTCATAAGACGCCTGCATTGCAATTTTGGTCATCCGTTGACTTTCGGGGCCAATTAAATCAGTTTTCTGAAGTGTATGTTTCATTGGGGTTTTTAAATCAAAGACAGCCTCAGATGTTAAATTTATGGGACAATGTCTTGCAGTTAGAACACGCTTGGTGGACACAATTACTTTTTCCTGGCCAGTAGCAGGATTAATTCGAGGCCATATTTATTTTAACACACGCGAATGGAAGAGCTGCAAAGTGATGACTAAATTCTGTCAAAATCTGATTCGTTTTTATTTTTATTGGTTTGAGTTTTAAATAAAACATGTCAAAAATGCATTCTGGATTATTTAGATTCCCTCATGATGTCCCCGACATGACTGAACTGGGTGCTGATGCTGGTCTGATTATGCAATATTAGATATGTCTTACTGTGATAAATATGATCAATCGAAACCATCGATTATTGATCACTAATGCCTGGGAAATCATCACCTAATGCTGCAGCACTTTTCCAATGAAATTGCAATTGAGGAAGGCATTATTATTAATTAATTTTTTTTTAAGCTTGGCCTTTTCTCCTGGAGGTACAAATAAACTCAAAAATGTTATTCAAATCCTGAAGGGATTTTATACACGTGCAATTCATACCAAATTCGAATTGGAACGGTGAGTCAATCATTTTTATCCAAGAAGAACCAGTGACTCACAAAAAGGTCGCGCGTCGGCTAGACTGAGCAAATTTGAGGAATGAGGATGTTGTAGTGACTCAGACTGTCTAGGTAATACACAAGTGTCAGAGTTATCGGATGATCGCTGCAGAATCCGAGCTTATGAAGATGTTGATAAATAAATGCAGATGATAAAAACGACTGGTGTTGTCGTAGTAACCATGAAATTTTGCTGGTTATAAGTCTCACATCGTGTCTTGCAGTGCTCGTGTGCAGTCCACGTGTCTGACGGAAATCTCTTCATCCGTGAGGACTTCCATTTGTCGCCATTCCGGGAATTAGCTGACTAATTTGGCAAATGGGATGTAAGTATAGATGCGTGCATGTATGTATTATAATGTGTTTTTGTCTATATGGTGGTCTAAGAAGACACCATGTTATCATGACAATGGAAAGATAAATACACGGACAAATAGACAGAGAAATCGGCCGACTTCATGGAACAGAACAGTGGCAGAGATACCTCGTTATCCATTGTGACAAATAAAACCAAAAACCTACACCTACGGCAGGAGGTATGAATAAATAAGAAAAAAGACATCCATATACTTTATTTTTAAGCGGAGAGGGGGGGGGGAGGAGGAGGAGAGAGAGAAACTAAACACAGTTCTCGACGATGAACATGGCGTCAGGTAACAGAATGTGGACAGGATACTGCAGACAAAAACAGACAACAAAGTAGATAATGTATCATACTGCAATGAGTGAACGGACAAGCACTTAATTAAAACTTCGTGGCTTCGTGCTCCAAAGTTATGAAATTTTGTGTACCGCCTTCAGTTTTGATAATTTGTTTCGTTGATACATCCATTTTGGACAAAATTCAGTTATTATCATTATTCTTCATTTACTTTTCTTTTAGCCATTAAAAGGAGACGCATTGTCACTGTCTGAAATTGAAAAGTGTCTGGAGATTTCTGTCTTCAGCTCTCTTAATTCTTCGCCTTTCTTTTCACACTGCTTGTCGAAAATGAACTTTACATATCACACTCGTGTATTCTCTGGGTCAACGGGACAACGATAGAGTAATTAATTAGGGTAGAGAAAAATACGTTGAATCCTCCATCTGTATCTACTTGTTTCAAAATGCCAACTTCAGTCGCCTGACTGTGGAGTTGCAGATTCAGTCCTCTCTGCATAATCATACCGCATAACCCTTCAAGAAGAGGTACGTCAAATATAGCATGTGGACACTCATACAGACAGGCAGGCACATACGGGAACGAAGTCCAACAAACATCTCTTAAATCTGCGTTAACGTAAGGACAGAGATAAGCAATCAGGGACACACTGCAAACACAAGCAGCCTGCTTAGGAATTTGCATCTCATTTTTTCAAGACATTTCCGCAGATGCCCAGGCACTCTATTTGTCTGTCAGCAATTACACGTAGAATAAATCTCAATACTTGGAGCCCGAACAACGTCATTTCCATGGACGCACCCATGTAATTCATTTGCCTGGTTCTATTTTGGTCTGTTTGAACCTCATGAAAACGAAAATTACATACTGAGCCTTCTTCCGAATTTTTTCTTTACTACCCAAAACTTGTCACAAGATAAAAAAAAAACAGGAACTAACATGAAAGACAATGAAGAAGAACCTCCAAACAAATTCTTGTTGAATCGCACAATGTAAGGATCAATGGATGTAGATGGGTATCCAGTTATCATTGTCACCAACAAGCCTGGGTATCTCAAGCGTATGAACTCAACAGTGGGTTCGTGAGCAGTCTCTTAGTTCCCTTCCAGCATCATAACTGAATACCCACAGAATCCGACTTCATTCACGCACAACAGCAAGCCTATAAGCTTTCCATCAGTTCAAAAACGATAATCGTATACATTCAGATCAGAGATTGATTCCACTCCAAGCTCGTCTGTTATGTAAGCTTACATTCAAGGTTTAAATCTAGTTCCCAACACTTGTGCACTCTATAGGAGATCTTTCTAATTTAACTGTCGCGCTAGAAGTACAGGTTCAGATTACACCTCCCACCACCAAAACCAACGTTGCAAAAGCCAACAGTGCTTAACATTGTGTCGTACAAGTATTTGGCCAGTAGTTTTGTTACTGTAATGTTCTGAAATTCTTGTACTGTTCCTCTACTCTATAATTTCCAATTTAAATTGGAAAACAGGAAAAGAGAAAAAAAAATTGAGGAAATTAACAGCTTATTTTCAAGTAATCAAATTCTTCAAATTCTTGAATAATTAATAATTCAATTATTAAATTCAATTTTACGTTTTGAATTCTTAAAATTATGAACTAATTAAACTATCAAAAGGTTTTTAAAAAAACATATTAATTTGATTAAACAACAACAACAAAAAGGGCATTAATCTCATCTCTTGCTTTCTTCCAATTTCCCGACAAAACATCTGTTTCATCCCGCTCCCTCCTTTCAATATCTTTATCGCTGTAAAATTCCCATTCCATAACAGTGATGGTCAGTGTCGTTCTCTTCCTTCCAACCTCCACTAAACATCACGATTTCCACCTCCTTGAATAAAACCCGTCACTGAGAAAACAAAAACAAAAAAAACAAACGCAAAAATGATAATTTCTCAATCTCAAATTTAGGCTCCAGACATGATCAATTGCCACTTTGTCCATCCTGGGCTAATCTTTCCAGAATTTTTCCTACACCCATCCTCACCCCTTCCCTGGTCTTAGACCTGTCCGTCTGTCGACGTCTGATAGTCATGAAGATGTATAGGGATGGCGTCGTCTTCCTGTAGACTTGACCAATATTGCTGGCCCGCGTGACGCACGCACATAGTCGAGACCATCATTCTACTCATTGATTTTACCGTCATTATGGCCCAAAATGACCAAAGCAGGCAATAGAAAGACGAAGAGGTAAAAAAGGCTGAAAAATGAATATATATGACATCATTTTTCGCTTTGGGGGGTCACTGGGCCCATTTTATCATTTTCTAAAGTCATGAATCGCGTCTGCCCCATAACCTACAAACAAAGAGCCGGGGAACTCTTAAATGCTCTCAAAGGAAAGGTGTAAGTAAGCTATGATTTTCTGCCTTTTGAAAAATATCCATAAAATTTATTTTCCCAGAATGAGCAGTGTAGGGAAGCAGGCATTGTTTAACCGTGAAATAGTGCATTATTGGACATTTTTAAGGTTAGGGCTAAGGTTGGGGTCAAGATTTGATTTAGTTAATTGACTGCAACAACCTATTCGATGATGGCATGGCCAAAATAATGTTTTTTGTTTTTTCGTGTGTGTGAAAATGGCCACCAGCGGATAACAAAAACTGCTCTGCGAGAATCTTGATGACATAATTATCCCAAACAGCTTCTATCATAATCAGCTTGTTTTCCAGGAATTTTAACGGGAAAAAGGAAATAAAATACTGTCTCATCAATTGAGATTTTGAAGAGTCAAAGACCCTTAATAACTTTTCCCAAAGTCAGGTTCCGTTTTCGTCATTATTAATTTCATCTTTTTTGTCGACGTCGCAACGTTGTAGGGCTAGTAGTGCACTGTCATGTCTGTTTTACGTCAGTTTTAAGTCAGATCTGCACTTCCTTTCACTCAACTACAGAGATTGACTTGACTAGATCTCACTAATGCGCAGGCTCCTGTTTGGCTCCACTGTCCACAAAACCAAGGCAAAACAGACCAGATTCAGTGCGCTGTGGGCATTTCGACCGAGACACATCATCATTATTCAGTCACGTCTATTCATTCGTAGTCGTCACAAACGCCGTGTCCAACTAGAAACCGCCCTTACGACATGGACTCGGAGGTCATTGTCCTATAATATCGTCTTTTACAGGATATCCCTGATTAAAGCTTTGATGACGTCTTCCGCTAAAAATAGCCATGACGGCACACCATGGAAATGGAAACATTCGGCTGTGTAAACATTTTACTTCGGGCAACTTCACACATTTTCTTGAACTGTCCCATCTTGCCGTCAAGATTTCTTTCGCATGAATTTGCAAAGTTATGGATTATTTTTTGATTATCTTCGTATCCTTTACTCCTTCCTTCTTCCTTTCTTTTGTCCGCCTTTCTATCTTTCTCTCTCTTTTGTCGTTCTCTCTACCTCTCTCCGTCTGTCCCTTTCTCTGTGGCGGATGATTGGTGGGCGCTCCTAGTTAATTGAGTCTCCATCTGTCCTATCATTCTGCTATATTATTATTCTATCGTCTTGCCTCTTCCTAGCATATGGCGGTTTTCGTGTCGATGTGCCTTCTTCAAATCCAGATTCAAAACTCTCTCTCTCTCTCTCTCTCTTTCTAAACTTAAAACAACAAAAATGTCGCCATCGACGGGGGTACCAAAAATAAAACCACAAAAAAAGGGGGGGGGGTGCGCAGGAGCCAGTCTAGGGAAGAAATGTTCGTGGTTTACAGTAATCTGCAGGGATGAGTGAAAGTAGAGCTTCCCGGCACGCCAAACTAATTACGGGTTTTCTCCGTCCCTTGCAATATGCAATGTTGACCAAACGGGCCATGTTGCATTGTATGGCAGCTAGGCAGACTGTCACACAATGATTGAACATCTTCGCTCGCAAATCACACCATCGATCATACCCGGGCATAACATAAATTTTTCGGGGAAAAAATCACTTTACTTTAGTTATATCGATATTGGAACAAAAGTAACGAAAGAAAATTAAACATGTTATCAAAATTGAAGACGCTTTCAATATTATTATGCTATATGGTTATTCAATATCATTGTCAATTTTCCAATCCCAACATCTGAGCACCACGATGGTACACTTTTAGTTTTTTTTCTTCAATGTTGCACTCATCCATCCCTGTCCGTTTATCCGCCCATCAATTTTTCTGGTTTGGAACTACAGTGGCTATTTTCAGTCCACCCACACGGGAGCAGGGACAGGCTGAAGGGGGGTGGGGATGGAGAAGGAAAAGAGGACGGCTGTAATGTACGAGCGTACAGCCATAAAAATGGCGAATGTCCAAGACATTGTCTTGATTTTCTCGAACTAAAAATGGCATTTTATCATGGACAATATGACAGTTTTTCATTAAAGCACAGTTTTTACAATTTTCCAATAACTCAATTTCCTGGAACAAGTAAACAAAACAAAACTTTTGTCTCCATTTTCAAACTTAGTAATCATTGAAAAGCATTATAAACGCAGCCTTCCCCCGTTTCCCTGTTCTTCATACGCAATGTAATAGGCCCGGGGTGCGTACATTATGGACGACCTCTTACAATGAGTATTCTGCAAATGTCATGAATTGCTGATGTGATTTTAATTGGCACTGCTCGGGGATTGAAATGACAAACAGTCTCTAGACAAGTGCCTAATGACATCTCGAAGCAAATACGCATTTCTACTGCTGCCTTTATTGAGATGTTAAAACAGCATATTATTTTTCTGGCACCCTGTCTGTATTCTTTGCCTCTTGGTTTCTTTCTTTCTCTTCATATATTATTCATCATCTCTTTCCTCCTGTTCTTTTCCTGTATCCGTTCTCTTCCACTTCCTCCTCATGACTCTTCTTCATTTCTTACAGTTTCTCACATCTTCTCCTCTTTCACTAATCTTTCTCCCCCTTCGTCGTCACCATTTTCATCATCACGGGATCATCATCATTATCATCACCACCACAACCATCAGCTGCAGTACTATCAGTATCACCAGCAGCATCATCGCCATCATTATCAAGACCGTTCTGATCATCATCATCGTCATCGTCACCATCATCGACATCATCACAATCATCGCTATCTACCTGACTGTCATTAAAACAAAACTTGGCAAAAATCGACAAAACCAATTGAATCCAACAAAATCACCCATATTAACAAAAACAACAACCATCAAGAACGGCGACACCACTCCAAGACATGTCAGAAAACCACGGACATCGCAGCCTGCAGACATTGTCAAGTCCTATGTGGCCCACAACCTTCTATCCCGCAAGGCCCGGTAATCCCATAGTAATTTCATTTAGCCATTTCTTTACTTTGATGAAACGGGGTATGACGAGACAATGAACAGACATAAAAATAAAGGAGAAAAACAACATCAACTTCATTTTGACCTAAATCGCGGAGTATTAATGTCATTGAACAACAACAACAACAACAACAACAACAACAACAACAACAACAACAACAACAACAACAACAACAACAACAACCCCTCCCCCAGCCCCATTTCGATTCTTCAAAGTCCTGTGTTAGGTGCAACCCATAGAGTATGTACGCGGGAATTTGGCAACTTTTGACACCCCTACCCACCCACCGCCTCTCCCCCGTTGTCTTTTCACTGAGTTTCAGTGAGGTCCGACCTTTCGGCCGGTGCGCGAGATCCCAGTGGAACTCAGTGTCATGAGTTCACTCTTCTACTACTCGGTGGTCGGCCGGTGCGAGACTTCCTTTTAGTAAAATAGTACTACTCGTGTGCGCCCCCACCCCTTCCTTCTCTCCCCCCCCCCCCCACACACACACGTAATTATTATTATACACTGTCAGCGTGGTTTCCTTCTAGAAAGAAGCACACAGTTTTCCAATATTGTAATAACTAGTTAATAATTGCTTCTGCCCGTGGTGCTCCACTCCTTCATCATCACGTGCATCACACAGATGTTTATAAACAAGCAGAGGGCACTTCCAAACAAGCATAATGTAATCAATCGATAAATCAACCATTCGATCAATCCTGTCTCTGTCCACCCAGAATGAGGTTCGTACACACAAAAAGAAACACAAAACAAAACAAAGAAACAAAAAAACTGCCGCCATGTTCTGTAATAAACCTCTGTAAGTGTAATGACATACTAGACGCGGCAAACTGCTGCCGCACGCGGGAGCGGTAAAAAAAAAACCGCCAACACCTGTTATCCTATGAGACCTGACATACTAAAGAAACCGTCGTCGCGCGCGGGAGCGGTTGCCGCTGTCTGATTTTTTTCTGCCGCGCCTGTCGGCGGGAAAATGAAAACCACAACCGCGCGCGGAAGCGGTTTTCAGAGACAACACATGTTAGGCTATGGCTAGTGACATACTATCCCGCTCGCCGCGGCGGAATTTTTATTGCAGTGCAATCATCAGGTGCACTTCGTTTCTCGCACACAGTCCTGTTTCTTTTTTTCAGAAATAATATTCAGATATTGTGAACTTTTCGAATATGTCTGCGGAAGTTATTATTAGTGTGGTGGAGCAACAGCCTGCTATCTGGGACAAGGGTTGTGAGAAAAACGCCCTGGAGGGAGGTTTGCCGCTCATAGTATGTCAGGTTCAAACTTACGCGGTTTGCAGCTGCCGCGCGCGGGAACGGCAAACCGCGACAGCACGCGGCATAGTATGTCACTACACTAATGTCCACCGCTTGTGTCGCTTTTTTATTTAACAGAAACAAATAATGTGCGTAGGTCGGGAAAACCTGTGAGGCCGTGTTCCACAGCTCTAGAGTAACAATCATTGTAGAAGAAAAAATCCGCGTCGTGGACAATTACTATATACTGCATGCTCTGGTACGGTAACACTTAAAATGCAGTTATTATTGTAATACCCTTGTGGTCTGTCACTTTAAGGTTATTTCACGGCAGCCTCTAAGGTAAACATTTAGATAGATAAAAAGAAAAGGTTGTATGTTGCGAAGCTAAGTAAACTGTTTCACTTCGTTCCTGTTGAAGTCTTTTATTGTTCATTTTTTTGTTGTTTTTTTTCACTTGACAAAGGCGAAAGCCGAAAATTTATGCATTTTCTGTCTTCTCTTTAGTTTGCTTTGTACTGTTTGGGTTTTATTTCTCACGCGGGGCTTCGCAACATACAACCTTTTCTTTTTGCTCAATTTTGACTTTGCTTGCCCTGCTGCGACCCCACAGTTTTTCTGTGGTTTTTATGATATTTCGTGAATTTAGATAGATATAGTTTGTACTCATGAAAATGTTTCGAAATCCCGAGATAAGTTTAAAACAAACAAACAAGAGAACATGGGTGACAACTATAGACTCGTCTATAGAATCAGAAACTGCAGGCTACTGCCTATAGATATTATTGTTTCGTCCGACTGAGATCAATTAGACTTGGATAAATGAAGATATTGCTGTGTTTACTGTGCACGGGTATTTGCAAAGATTTAATTTTTGGCACGGCGGTTGAGTCGCACTCACAAACATTAGCTGTCATCCAAAATGAATTGAAACTCTTAAAAGGAGAACGAAACATAATAAATGGCCTTAGCATTTCCAACAAACGACGAAATAAAATTTCATTGGAGCACAAGTTCTGTGACGTAAAGTGAAACACACCAATTGAAAAGTTTCTGACACTGACAGTCGCACCGTTATTTGGTTCGTTCTCATTCTGATGCACTTAGTTAAAGTGTGCAAACTTCTCGGCGCGCACACATTTTGTACATATCAAGCGCAATGCATGGAGATAACCAACTATGGCAAGAACATTTTTTTTTCTTTACATCTGCCAGATCAAAATACCAGTATAAACTATTAAACGTATGCCTGCTCTAAACCTAATGTATTGTGATGGCACCCAAAACTGGCAAATTGAATTGGATATTTTTAATGGCCAAAATCTGGAGTAAGCGGAACTATAGGTCATCTTCAACTCAAGCAACTCTCTCTCTCTCTCCCTGCCTCTCTCTCCCTTTCTGTCTGGCTGTCTCTCTGTCTGTGTGTCTGTGCCCCCTTTCCCTCTGCTTGTGTTTCTCTCTGTCCATCCATCCCACCACAGGCCACCCAATCTATCCATCCATCCATTCATTTATCCATTCACGCATCCGTCCATCCATCCATTAATCTATTTATTTGTTTGTCTGCCCGACTCTCTCTCTCTCTTTCTCTCTTTTTCTCGCTCTCCCTCCCCCCTTCCCTTTCTCATCCTCTTTTTTTTCTTTGTATGTTTTATGTTTCAGCAATTTAATTGAGATTCCATCTCAGACTCTTTTCAGTCGTTGATCCCGTCTGATGTCTGTCTTAAGAACATTCATTTCAGATCTTTTCATGACCAGTCTAGTTTCTCCTTCCCCAGGGAGGGGACTAAATGGAAGGCTGTTGTGAGCTTCTCAGCATGTGCGTTTATTGTTATGTTCGAGCGGTATTTTGTGCTCCTTATCTTGTTTTCTTGCCCGTCAAAAAGCTGAAAAAAGGATCTTTATGTGCGAGATTGATTCTGACTGCAAATAGATCAAAAGTGATGCTTTGATGCCTTTGCTAAGCGACATCTTTGAGTTCAATTTTTCTCACTTTCCTTTCAAATTGACTGAGGCCGAAAGTTTTGCACCCTATATTATGAACCATTTCGTTTTTAATCGTAAAGAACAGAGATGCGTTCACACAAGAAGCAGTATAAGATAAGTCGGTGAGTGATGCTGAGTGATTTGACTGCCTGATTTTGAGAATGACTGACTCAGTAAGTAAAAGAAATACTGATTGCTTGAGTGAGTAAAAAGAATTTCATCTATAACAGTAGCTTTTCTAACATCACCCTCCCCCTTCTCTCTCTCTCTCACCCCCACCCCGGCAATTAAAAAAATAAAAACACGTAAGAAGATAACCACAATGAACAGAGAAAACAAGTGAACAAATAAACTTATGAAGTTCAAAACAGCCCAAGGACCTCCGTGAGATACATTCATATCAAAATAATTATTAACACCCAGAGAGATTTTAGTCCTTGAAATTTCCCGGTTAATACTGGGCTGCACCGGTTCATTAAAACTGATCCGGCATTGCTGTATCGTATTCGATTTCCTTGGTACAGTGGGTGATTACTCTAATTGATACCGGCATGGTAACCGTAGACAGGGTTTGGAAAAGCAGCATTTTGCCCATGGGCATTTTAGGGTAAATGTACTCGCTCAGAAAAATAATTACTGGAGGAAAAAGATGGCACTGACAGCTAAAACTGACACAACTAACTTAAATATTAGAAGGTTTGGTTTCAAACAGGAAAAATTCTCACACCATTGTTTTAATTTCCACTCGTTTGTCTCATTTAAAAAAACAACAACAGGAGGAACAACAAACACGTTCAGGGTTACAGCAGCGCTTAGCCCACACTTAAAAGGGATTTGAAAAATACGCTGCCCCCCTCCCCCCACCCCATACACACACGCACAATGTCATCCCCCTTTCCTATCTAATAATGCACAGTTTTTCTACCTCTCGTAGGTTAGTTGTTTGTCTTTGTAAACAGAAATGGAATCATGTATTAAAGAAAAAAAATCTTCAAGTTAACTTCGGTTTTTTTCCCACTGGAAATAGAATCTGGCTTCTGCGTGTAAATGCTCCCTAAATATTCAAATTAAGGCAATCCTCAATTTTCCTTTTGTGTGTGTGTGTGTGTGTGTGTGTGTGTGTGTGTGTGTGTGTGTGTGTGTGTGTGTGTGTGTGTGTGTTTGTTTTAATCTTCTTGTGTATCGATTTCTTTGTTCATTTACCCATAGACCATTTGCAAAATGTCACTTATGTTTCTGCGGTACAGGGGTACAGCGTCACTGATAGAAAGTGAAGGTTACGGGTTAACGATGTGTTTGTAGGATGCACGTAGCTTTTGTGTTTTCTTGTGTGTTCAAAATCTCTGCGTCAGTCATTTGGCGGGTCCCTTTGTATTTTTACCACACATGTCGCTGCCGAGCGACAACACTTAAGCGGTTCAGTTTAATTGCTCTTGTGTGTGTGTGTGTCTGTGTCTGTGAATGTATGTATCAGTGAATATTCTTACTATTATTATGGACGGGGCCTAATCGCATCCACCCATCCGTCCATCCGCCGGTTCGTCCATGTGCTCTCCGCGTCTGTCTATGTGTCTGTCCGCTCGACTGTCCGTCTGCCTGTCTGTTTCCCAACCTATCTTCTACCGGTTTTTATACATGCCTACGCATCCATTCAAATTAATCAAGAGCCTTATCTTCTATCCCGTGGTATATTCACATAAATATATCTTCATAATTTATTCCGCCCAAGTAACGTTGGTGTTTTATCTGACACATGGAACAGTTGGTCGCTGATGCAACTGAATGAAGTGATATTTAAAAAGGTCGTAGTGAAAAACTGTGCACTGATGTTGGAGATGAGCCACAGGAATGTGATGGCAGTACAGTTGGAAAGACATTCGAACGTTTTCCCTCTTGATATGGCTGTATTCCTTCGTTCACTATTTAATCAACTTATTTAGAGTCTATCATAATGGCCGTGTATCCATTGCACTGAAAGATCGTGATCATGGAAGTGATTTTGGCCAAAGTCCCTCTCCAACATGTGAAAAAAGCACGGGGAAGTGTGTTTGGAAGATAACCTGGTGATATTACCATAGCAAAATTTCCATTCTGAATTACACCCATAAATCATGGTGAATGTGATGCTGAACAAATTTTTGCATCAAGGACCTCCTGTCAAAGGCATATTCAGATAGCAACAAGAAGTTGGTTATGTAACCTTTTATTATTTCATTTTACCTAAACAGGCTCAGGGAAAACATAAACAAGACTGGAAACCAACCGTTCAGCTCCCTCTTAATAATGCAAGTGCTCCACGTTCGCTGCAAACTGGCACTACTAAGTCACGAAAAATCCTGGCGACACCCCTGCTTGTTATTTTGTGCAAGTTTCTTATCTTCGCGGATGATTAAAAATAAACTGAATGAGTTTCAAAATGTAGAAATAACAGAGAACTGAATACAGTCCTCTCCGGTAGCGAAGTGGCAAGTGATGAGGGATAAAGATTTGGCCACAGACGTTGGAGATTACTGATGCTTTAAGAAGCTCTGGGGTTCGTGACGTTGATCTAGCGTACATTGTCTTCCTTTATCGTCAGAGTTGTATACAACAATGACCACACCAGGCTTGCACGAGACACATGGACTATGTGTAATGGCTTTGGATGATGAGAAAAAAAAACTTTTCCCGTAGATGAGCTCTCAGCTCTGTGTTTTGCGCTCACTAGCGAGAAAAGCATAATGAACGAATGGTTTAGATCTAGGCCTAATCTACGACTTCGTGTCAGGAAAATTGCAAGTTTTTGTTGAGTATCTGGTCGTGGATGTAGGGCTAGCTGACTTCAGCAAATTGGCATCAAGTATTGGTCACGATTTGCCGTCGGTGTTCTGAAGTTGTATGTGTGTCCTTCTCACTGCTTTTCAAGCTCTCTGGACTGGTAGGTATGCAGTGCCTCATTGTCTTCAGTGTTAGGCCTCAAGGGTGTAGTATCCCATATTTGAAAAACTTCACCCATTGCTCCACATTTGATTCCATTTACAGATCCAGAAAAGTTAATACAATGAGATGTAACACCGTGTTCTTTGTAATGCAAGCAGTAGGAGGCATTAACTCACAAGACATATGCACAGTGAAGGCAAATTTCGTCTGAAAGCCGAATTTACAAGCGTGTCATCAATTATTGCACTCTGATCGGCACTAATTCCCTAGTACAGCTGGACGAATACATTCCTGCTTTTGCCTGACCCATCCCACCCCTCTGCCGCATCCACTCCTGTCTCGATATTACATGCTTCCCACCCCTTCACAAGATATTTCATACCTTGTTTTGCTTCAGTGAACTTTAATTAAGACATGGTGGCCATGAAATGGTGGGCACTGCGGTGACGCTCATGCCAATCTGCTCATGGGCAGACCGTCTCATGCCACATAAGATTTGGGTGCTATTCAGGAACGGGGACAAATGGAGTTTGTTGGAAATTTAAAGACTTAACATACTTAATAGGAAATCTTCATGTGGTTGGGCAGTGAATAGGAAGATATCTTAATTTGTACCTACATCCTAATACGCGATGGAACACATCATAGTGATATTGTAGAGAGGTAGATCTCCATCTACAGGATCTCGTCAAACTGGTGGGAAGTGTGTGTGTGTGTGTGTGAAGGGGAGGGGGCAAAGAGAGGGGACAGGAGGAAAAAGACTGACAGTGAACGTGAGAGAGTGGCAAAGGAAGACGGTGGCAGAAGGAGAAAGAGACAGAGAAAGAAAGAGAGTGAGCGGAGCCGGGGCTGAAAGACAGGGAGAAATACAAAATGTTGGTGTGCAGTCTGAAGCCCGTTTTTGTTTAGGAAGGGCAGGGGATGAAAAACGAAGAACGAACATTTGCTCAGTTGACGACAACGATTCCAGTGGTGAACTTTTTGTTCTAAGTTTTACACCCTAGAACTTGTAATTTTGTTGAGGAAATCTTGTCAGCTTTGATTTCAAACTATAAAACAGAAAACATTAAATCTTGAAACAGTGCAGCGGAATAACAATATTGCATGGATCATGGCATTGGCGCTTACCAAAAAAAGACGAGGGGAAAAGGGGTGGGGGGGCGGAGGAATTGGGGCTGGGAATGGAAGAAGGGGGAGGAGGGTCACACGCCCCCTTAGCAAACTCCATCTTGCACAGGGCACCCATGTCTCACGACATTTCATTTCCTATTGGAATCCAAACTGGCAGCTCGCAGCTTGGATCGGATCAGATTTTTCACGCTTTTCGGTTCCAATATCTGAGCCAAACTGTGACTCGCTGGAATAATTATTGTCAAGAAGTGGGAACAATCCTAGTGTTTGTCTTCCATTATGGTTACATTATCAAGTGTGTGAGGGCTTGCATTCGATGAACTATGATTTTACTGGTTATCATCATCAGTTGCCCTGTCTGGAATAGACATTGGCGATCATGGCTCTCCACTCGGATCAGTCATCAGCCAACCTCAAGAAGGAGTTGTTGTTGTGACATTTATTTGTTGTCCACGAATTAAGACTTTCAGTGAACATTTTTCTCTGGTCTGCCCCTGCTTTTCTTGCCTTCGATCTCCCTTGTGACTGCTAGATATTCGAGGCTCCTGAGGCCTGGTAAAGAGGCTAAAAAACTGAGACGCAATGTATCATAATTGAAATTAATAGATTAAAATTTATCTATATCATCCCCCCCTCCCCACCAGCAGCAACAAAATTTATTATTCATTATTAAATATATATTGTTATTAATAAATATTCAAATATTATTTGAGTTGTGTGTTGTGAACTGATGTGAGTTGTGAACTGCGCCTAACAGGCTGGGTTACAATTTGCTCTGAGATAGAGAGAGAGAGTGAGCGAGACAGGGAGAGAGAAAGAAGCAGTGCAGTGTGTTGAGCGCTTCGCAGGCAGCTCCATTCTGCTCTGTGGTTGACATGTTGTTTCTGTAAAGCGCATAGAGCATTTTAAATGGATATGCACTATATAAATGCTATACATTATTATTATTATTATTATTAATGTTCAACTTCATCCCATCATTTTTCTTCGACGGGAAAAAATCTAACGTAGTTATGAATTATCTGCGGCATCATAATGCTATCAAACTATGTTCACTTTCATTGTCGTTTTCAACGGCCAACTTCATCATCTTAGTGCCTATATGTCTTAGCTATTATTGTCAGTTTATGCTGACGTGTGTCTGTCCCAGCTTTGTGTTTTCAAACTGCTCGCATCGTCATTATACTTTGAAATTGCATGTATCTTCATCAGCATTGTGTTACTAAGCTTTCTTCGTCATCACTATTCATGTTGTCACCGTGTTTTTAAACACTTTTCGTCATCAAAATATCTGCGTTATCAGTTTCTATGTCATCACTGCTGATTTCAGACATGAGTAGACCGACATTGTGTTGATAAACGGTCTGCTTCATCATTTTTATCCCACACGATTTACGTCATCATTGTTGTCTCACACGATCTACCTCATCCTTGTCTCACACGATCTACGTCACCACTGTTGTCCCATACAATCTACGGCATCACTGTTGTCCCACGCGGTCTGCGTCATCATTGTTGTCCTACACGATCTTCGCCATCACCGTTGTCTCATGCGATCTACCTCATTACTGGTGTCCCACACGATCTACATTGTCATTGTTGTCCCATACAATCTACGTCATCATTGTTGTCCCACATGCTGCACGTCATCACTGTTGTCCCACGCGATCTACGCCATGATTGTCTCACACGATTTACGTCATCACTGTTGTCCCACACGTGTCATTGTTGTCCCATACGATGCACGTCATCATTGTTGTCTCACACGATCTACGACATCATTGTTGCCCCACACGATCTACGACATCATTGTTGTCCCACACGATCTACGTGATCAATGTGGTTGAATACGATCCATGTCGCCCTTGTTGTTTTTATGCGATTTAAGCCATAATTGATGTTCCAAACTTCTTTTGGGCATCATTTTTTTCCCATCTGTCTACATTATCATTTAATTTTCGAAATATTTAGTGGTTCTGGTCTGTCAATCGAACGTTCTCCATCAGCTGGATTAAGGACGTGTGTTATCTCGGTTATAGATGTGAACTACGGAGTTTATCGGGAACCCCCCGCACTGGTGAGACTGAGGTTGGGATAAGTTTGTCTGATTAGTTCCGGCGCGTCCAAACTGTCATGAGTTACCTGGCTGAAAAGTGAGAACCGCACACTGGGTCAAAACACGACGCAAACCTGACTTGACCCAGTGCGCCTTAATCAGCCTCAATGTTACTATCATCGTCCAAAGTACTGACAATGAAAGCCTCCACTTTATTAGACAGTTTCATATTTATCTCTCCAGAAAATATTTCAGGACAATGACCCATATCTCGTCTGGTTTCTAGCTGATCCTTCAAAAAACACAAAACTAATGTGCTTACGAAACCACATCTTCCTTCTCAAGCTTGTCCTCCAGCTGCAGCCACTCCTCATTCATCTGCATCTCTCAGACGACTCGTCAACAGTTGACGTCATTTAATCATACCCCAGAACTGTCTTTATTCTCCATCTCACCGACTCGTTAACTATGGGGTAGCTCCGTGACCCCAATGGCAATTTCTGACAGATGAACATCATAGTTATAAAATTTGCATCGAGTTTTCAAAGCCCAGGAACATCAGTTGAGATCGTGCACGCCTGCCAAATCGGCATGTGGAAAACATCACCCATGGACGAGTGGGAAAAAAAAAAGGGGGGGGGGGAGGGGAAGAAGGCCTCACAGACGTATTTCGACCTCGAGAACTTGCCACCGGGAGTCAAGCTTCCTTGGTACATCGGGCAAGCGCGATGGTCAGGTTGGCTCGGTAAACGATCTGCTGTCTATCTTCTGTCATCATCGGACATCAAGCGTAACCATGACATCATGTACAATTATGTCTGTTTACCACAATCATCATCATCGTCAATATCATCGCTGGCATAATCAATAATTATTAAAGCATGGCACGAGAGAAAACCTGTCAACTGATATTCACTCAGTGATACAAAAAGTTTAAAGCTGGTCGTTCAGACCCAACAACCTCCGCTAGGGGAAATCAGCACAACCCACACTATCATCTTCCATATTAGTCGAAGCAGCGAGAGCTGCAGCTTTAACGCATCCTATATAACTAAAATACAACCAGCAGAGCACACATGTTACCATTATCCTTCCCTCCAATATTTACGTTTGGGTCCATAATTCTCATAGTTCCTGAATGAATGAAAACATTCCCACACCATAGATCTAGTACTAACGGTCTCCGATGAAGCGGGTTCAAAATAATTCTAACAAGAAATGGGTATAGTCACACTTTTTCCTTTTTTTTTCAAAGAAAAAGATGAAAATTGAATGATGATTACAATGTTTTGACTGTATACAAGTTATAAGCCAACACTGACGGACGAAATAGAACTACATACACCTTAAGAGACAAAGTTATCCTGTGCCTCTTTATCGTCAGCCCACACAACGATGTAAAACCAAATCTTCGTCTTCGTCAGCGTTTTCACAGTCTTGGTATTTTGAACGTCTTCAGATAACATAAAAGTACCTTTTGAAATAAGGCAGACTAAATGAATAATGAAAAATAGATTAAGATATCTTCGAGGCGGTAACGAAGAACAAAAAAATATGAGAAAGTGGAAGCATCTGCCTCGTCACTTGAATCGTAATATATAATTGATAGTATTATTAAGTTTTACCGTAAATTATTCCGACTGAAACGAATTCCCGTGGCCGATGACATGACCCAGATAGTACTGGGATCTCTTGATGAGACTTCCTCAGTGATATGACATCTGGAATTATAATAATGATAAAAGAATTCGAATAATGTATAAGGACTGCGGCAATTTAATGTTAGAAAGAGAGACGTTTTATATAATTTCATCTCTTGTATCTCCGGTTTGGAAACCGTCAACATATTCCCTGATTAATGAACAGCTGCTGCACTTTTACCGAAACGGCTATTTTTATCTTTTCTCCTCGTTCTATTTTCCTGTTTGATTCCATGGGGTAGGAGGGAAGGGCAGAGGGCTACAACCTTGACACCTTCACTTAATAAAATGTATCTTTCCCCTGGATCCGCAGCTACGTCACAGCCTAATATAGAGGAGTTACAAAAAAAAAAAAAAAATAGCATCCCGGGGACATCATCCTGGAGGGCCCGTCTCCACAGAAATTTTTTGGTGACCGCACAAAGCTGGGAAAAAAAGATCCCACCCTCTTGGGATTAAAGCAAACATGGGCAGCCCCACCCTTCCCGCCTCTTCCTGGTAAATTCTGCCTTGAAAGGTACCCAGGCTGAATGGAGAAGTGTGAGCTAATTTACGCTAAATTAATTTCTGTGCCACATTATCGGGCTGTGGAGGCAAAACCCACGCGCCACTGAGCACAACTTGTCATCATGAAAAAGAGATGCTCTTCTCCTTCAATATAAACACCGGGAGGCTTCTCCGCGCGGGCATATCGAGGCCTTCACACAGATAGACACAAACTGACCTACTAACATACATGTGGCGTAAATGCACGGCTTGCGGGGTGGGGCTGTGAGGGGGGGGGGGGTTCGGCCGTAATGATGAATTTGCTCTCTAAAATAATAAATGGCAGTTGCTTAATATATTCTCTCACTCCGCCTCTCTCTCTCTCTCTCTTTCTCTCTCTCTCTCTCTCCTCTCTCTCTCTCTCTCTCTCTCTCTCCATGCACTTAGAGAGTCACTGAGAATGTGTGTGATACCATCTCATCCTGTTTTGTGTTAATTTGTTTTGCCGAAAAGGCTCAGAAACATTCATTTATAGTACTGCTGCCAGGCTTGACATTACTACCCTGTTCACTTCTACATTCATACAAATTTTGCCTAACCATTTTTATTTGACTCGGGATAAGTGGTGCAAATGGCAACCATCCTATAACATGGAAGCACCTAAAATTTCCTGACTAAATGGCCTCAATTTTTACAATGAATTACATCGGATGGTGTTATTGGGTCATAATTCAATGGTTTCCACTATTTACTTACGATCTCTAGCTTGAATGAAAAAAAAAAAAAAAGACGCGCGTTCGTCGAGTGGAATCCAAAAGTGTGATAGGAAATTTCCTTCTTCGCCTCTCTTTACACACTGCTGGTGAAAAACCAACTATAAATATCCCATCTTTGCATTCTCCGAGCCAGCGGGCCAACTAGTAGGCATAATGACAGTACTCACAGTGGATATGGTAGTTATTGTTTTAATAGAAGTGGTAGTGGAAGCTGTAGTAAACAAATCTTTGTTAACAGCAATGCTTTAAAAGTTGTAGTAATGGCGATAATGGTGACTGTATTAACCATAATAGGCTGGAATATTAATTATTGCTATGGTAGTATTCTTTTCCACACTGACATAGAGATCAATCAGATGTGGCTCATTACCTGAAATAACGCCGTTCTTTGACGTTCGTTTCTTGATTCTGTCATCAAGATTTTAATATGATTGTCTATGTTTGTGTGCATGCTTTTGTCTTTTTTTTTTTTAAACCAGTATATCAAAAAGCGCAAATTAAGGTTATTTTAACTTTTTTCAACTACAGTATGAATATTATCATTAACTGTACACGGGCGCTGAAGTACAGACTGTTCAAACAAGAACACAAACACAAACAATATCATCTCTTTGTTCACTGTATATTATATAAACATGATGGAATATACTACAAGGGGCAATCAGGGCTAAAAGCTTAAATTTTACAATTTTCCTCCATTGCAGTTAAAGTAAGAGATTTCATTTTCTATACAGTCTTCATCGTTCACGACATAGCGTTTGCATGATTTTTAAATTTTTTTTTCAATCGTTGCCATCTACAAAAAGTTCGAGTATCTGGAAATTTCGTTAAAAATTAATACATACAAAAATCTCTGCATTAATGCATTAAAAAAAAAAAAACACACACACACACACACAAAAATAACAACACCTGTCAACAGTGAGCTCCTGTCGCCACAGCAGTGATGAAATAATAATTATGGCACTTTTAAGTCATTAAGCTATAAATAACTATTTTTCCATGCCAAAACTACTGCCGCTCATGAACTCTGTTGTATCGATCCACTTCTAGATATCTTTACTCATTTGTAAGGCGCCCATCCCTCATGTCCCAGTGCTGGGAAGTATCGACAAGTAATGGACATTACCGATATTTGGCTTATCTCCGACCCCCTCCATCACAGCCCATCTCCAGCTGATGGCGAACTGGGAGATTCGTTGGCATCCGGGCGGAAGTTTATTTCACGATCAATGTCACCATTGGTAAGAGAAGCCAAATGGAGAGGATACTGGCGGTCACTTCATTATTAAAGGAACACCGTTTTTATTTCTATAACATGATGGGGTCTTTCGGGCGCCGGGGTCCTTGGTAACCTCAGTGAAATGTGAAGAATTTAGAGTGAGCCGTGAGCAATTTCTCGTGTCACGGAACTATCAGTGCAGAAAGGCCGTAATAAGGTATAAATAACATTGACAACTACAAGAAATAGAACTAGGTGGGCAGCAAAATACTATGCATTATTGACCCTCAATTTGGGATCACCATAGTCACGGTCAAACTCTTAGTATCACTTCCGCAACTGTTAATGCGAATATATCCATACCTCTTCTTCTTCTTCTGTGTTTCCTCATCACACAGGATCACTTTTTTAGGCTGGTGTCCCACTGCATCAAGTGTCTAATGTGGACTATGGAGGTAAACGGGACCTCGCACACTGGCGAGACCAAAACAAGCCTATCTCACTAGTTCTGGTGGTCCGCCAAAACTGTCTTGAGTCAATTGGTGGAAAGAGGGACCTGGCGCACTGAGTCAAAACAGTAGTAAAACAGACGTCTCAGTGCCTAATCAGCCTTAGATGGTAGCGTAGACATGAGACTTCCTGCCAAACAATGTAATATTTATTTGTTCATTGATGAAACCGTGATGGTTCTTAAGAAATGAACACCCAAAGGTGTCTCTTTACAGGGCATGAACGATCACATTTGGGTGTCTTGTCTGTCACAGACAGAACTATCTACTTGATCTCTTCGTAGAAAGTGATTTGCTTTGCACAATAATACCCTGACCTCCTTAAAGCCCATCACAAAAATAAACACATCAGTAAACTTGCAGTTGCATGTGTTCATCTTCTGTCCGACCACAGGTCAATTTATATATCAGGGACTCACGGGAACCGTAACGCTAGTTTGGCTACATAAACAATCTTCAGTGACATTAATTTTTACATAATTTTGACATACGGAAGATGAGAAAAAAGAATTTGAAACGGATGAGCCCTTCTGGCTCAACATCTCACCAGTAGGAACATTAACCCAAAAAATGTCATCGGTGTCTTGTTCATTACGTGGGCTATTTTTTCGCTCTCTTTCCTGTTGTTTTTCTTTTTCTCATATTTTTTTCCTCCTTCACTGATTCGGAATATGCAAGCGTTTTTTTACAGTGCTATTTCCACATCACATACTTCGCTGAATACTGGGTAATAAACAGTGTTGCGATGATCAAGAATATAATAAAATGATCAATCCTCAAACAACAGATCAAAGGGACAATAATAGATCTGTTATTGATTAAGCTCAAGCCTGTTGGAATAAATGCCATTAAAACATTTTTCCGCTGTGCAGATGATTACTGCTTAAGACAGTTACATCTTTTTCATGCAGTTTCGATACTTGAGTCAATAAATATTCTTGTTGTGTGTATTCGGTGAGTTTTAATGGCATGGCAGACTGCTCAAATGTAACATGGGTTCCTCGCTGTGACTCAAAAAAATGCCGCACACGGACGAAACACTCAAGAAAATGTGCGCTTTTAGACATGCCTAGTAAAGTGTATTACAGAGGCAACGATAACAGCTGTGGATTTATACCAATCCCCAGCGACGTTATCGGTAATGTTGGTACATAGTGCACCATAAATGTAGCGTCATTACTTGAAACACTGATAGCTCAACAGTTTGACCGAGAGTCCAGTCTTCCAGGTTGGCAGTAAGATGGAACGGGGGGGGGGGGTAGAGAGGAGGGCGGCACACCAGGGATTGATCAACAAGTAATATCACTGTTTACGGTTCAAAGATCAATCCCGCATCCACTACCCAGGGCAATTTGTATAATCCAGTTAAGGCTGGCCGAGTGCGCGTTTCTCTCGCCACTTCACCTCTCTCTCTGGCCAAAGCAGTTTCTTCCTCTTTCAGGCATCGCCGCCACCACTATTCTTTCTGTCAACTGCATTTGGTCACGTGGCTCCCATTATTGTGGCTGTCTTCACTCCTAGTCCTGGTCCTATCTACTTCTCACATTTAATTCCCTTGTCTCCTATCACTCGCCCTTACTGTATGGATATTAGACATTCATTTCCAACCCTTATCGCAATTATTCGATGTATTCCACCTCTTCCTCATCCGACACTATATACATCCTGACATATTTACCGTTCCTGTTGATAATGGGAAATATAAAACAAAAGGGAAACTTAAATGAGACATGCAGACAAAAGAAAAATTCCATCAATAGACCGACAAATAGATAAACACAGCAGCAAATAAATGAAACTTGCTTAGCCTATCAAGCAGACTAGTTACAAATTATCATCATCTTTTCTATTTGTTACTGATATTTTCAAGGTACATTAAGAGACGGTTGGCTGCCAATACTTTGTGAAATCGAATGCTGGTGAATGTTTAAAATGTTTTGAGAACCTGTCCTGAGGAGAATCGTACCTGGCAGACGTGTTTCAGCATGATGAGGTCTCTGCAGGAAACAAATACACCAATTCTGGATTACGTATTCTCTCGGGTTGATCCATATTCTAAAACATTCAAGAATGGCGTGTCCACATCGTCAACATTCTTTCGCTAACGGGAAATATAAATCTGACAAACGATCGACTATTAAATTCCATTATCCAAGCCGCAATAATTTAACATTGAACAAGGGCAGTGGTGGCAAAAATCCTGAACAAGACCAGCAGCGCACTGAGGTAGGTCTGTTTTGCCTCTGGTTTGACCCAGATCTGAACTTCGCCAGAATCGAATAGCGAAACACATGTATTTCAGTCACAGTACTGTACAAGATCCTGATAACTCAATGTTTCACAATACCGGGGCAAAACAGACTTGACTCGTGCTAAGGGCCTAAGGGGCCTGAAAAACATAAAAAGGCAGAGAGTTTTTGGCGTGAGGTAATGATATAAAATGTCGAAGCATCCCCTACAACTCCACTGATGGCGTCTTGGAGGACGTACGAAGTTTGGTGACCATAAATTCAAACACACGCAAAAAGCCAAACAATCTCCTCACAGTTCCGCCTATCAGCTGAATAATGGAAAGTGATGATCAAGTCTTATCACTGCAAATCGGCCTGGGCATTCTGTTCACAGAGTTGTTTAGTGGCACGAGATGAGAAAGAGGACCCCGGCTTCCATAAATCATTAACAAAACCGCAAACAGTACTTGGCAATTTCCCTTGCTTGACAGTTAGAGGCTGTCCGACTATAGAAAACACTTTTTGCGTTGGCCGGCAATGGTTTTTTTTCCCCATCTCATTTACCCATCGGACAGTCATTCTTTGTAAGTAGACAGTCGACTGCTGTTTTGAGCATGGATTTTCCCCACCATGACCAACCGGACATTATGAGTGTCCGTAAAAGATTATTAACAGAATTTCTAACCTGTGGAAATACTGGAAAAGAGTGTGTGAGCTGTCCTTGAGCCTTGAGTCAGTGACACTTTGATGAATGTACACATTTCCGCTTAAGGTCGTGGTTCTGAACTGTTACGCGGGTATCGCTTTTTGAAAAATAAAAAAAAATTATCACATCATGTCAAACAGGAAGCAAAACAAGGCTCTGGCCCTGACCTCAAAATTTCCCATATTTCTCCATGCCGATTTACAAACCTTCATTACTTCCTCCGTTACCATTCTTGTTTGTGATAAAGCGCATCCTCAAATCACTTTCACAGGACGCCAGTCACCGTAGTTCTACGCACAACGTTTGCATGGATTTCGTAGCTTTTCATCCATTTCAGGTTTGTTGACGTATTTTTTTTTTTCATCCTGATGCTGTCATGCCGGCATAGTGATCGCCACTGAGTATCATAAAAAATTCAAGAACTTTCAGAAAAAGATCACTATTCGTTGGGGCACTGACTAAAAGCCTCTAATCCCCCCCCCCCCCAAAAAAAAACAACTACTGTCCCCTACCCCCAAATAATGCTTCAGATCACCGGCCTATTTTACTGCAAAAGAAAAAAGTTACCCCAGATTTGATTCGTAATCCTATTCGTAGTAAGGGACATAAAGTTTAACGACTCACACTGACAAATTTAATCCAAATAATTGTATACACCAGTATCTCTCTCATAGACTTGTACAAGCACACCCAGCAATACATATACTTGAGGGGTTTCTCTTTAAAGATTCATAATTTGTCGAACAGCTTCATTGGGAACACATTTTAGACTCTGCGTCCATTTTCTAACCCCAGCCTTACATCATCTCTTAGGAGAGCAAACAACAACTTATTTACCAAAGCAATATAAAAGAAATAAAGATAAACTCTTGAGATTCGAGCAGATCAAATTCAGCTTCAATAATTATGTTCTTACAGCTGCAAAACACTGGAGGTTTTCAAGGCTGTGAGTTGAATAATATATCTTACAAATCCCCTCTCTGCTCGGACACAGCAGCACTGATGAATAATTTCCTTCTTTCAATAATTATTTTTGAGTGCAGACGTTGTCACAAGGAAGACATTTGCATGTCACACGAACAGGAGACAGAAAAACATTGGATGGCCGCCAAAACATTGGCCGGGCGCATCAGAGAAAGATCTATCCTGGATTAAAGAGCCAGCTATTGCTAAGAGCTATCCCAATGTCCAACACCCTCCTTTTTATCCTTCTCCTTTACAATCGTTTTTTAAACCTATTTAGTTTTTAGTTTTATTTATTTCTAACGGCAGCGAAATTTCAGCTCCATCACGGGAATGTCACAGCGAAGTATGCCAGGAGATAACTTTCAATGTGCCACATTGCCCACTCAACGTGGGAAAAACTAAGACAAAATACCCAGAGGCTGTCATAGATAAAAAAGAGAAAAAGTTAGATTATCATGCAGCGTTTACAGTGATCTCGCTCGGAAATCTCTGTCTCTGTTCTTTCCGACAAGCACTTTTTCCCCTTTGTCACATCAAAATAAATGGAAAAAAGAAAACGGAAAGAGTGATTCCATCATCTTTCATCGTTCCGATGCCGATTGGCAAAAAGGACCATTATTATTAATCGTTTTATTAATTTCTGAAGAATTCACATTTCGTGAAATCCTTACACTCGCCCACTTTGCTAAACACGTATGTAATGTCAGAATCATAATTACGTGGACAAGTTCTTGAGGCAGAGTTCAGGTTCACAGGGTTTCAGCATTATTATTAGATAGGGCTTAACGTTGAGTCACGCACAGTTAGCACAGTTTTTTAGACAAAAAAAAAAAAAAAAAGCTTCCACGCTAGGCGCAGTTCCTGGCGTCACAAATGTATTGTATAAATTACGAATAGTTTTGTCTTAACAACAGTAAAACATAGAAGTATGTCATACACAGCTAACTACAGCAGTGCGTTTGTAAATATAAAGTTGTACAATAGTTGATGTTGATATCTCCAAATAAAGTCATACTTTGCTATAGAGATTATAATCAGATGAGCTTTCCAGAGCGAGGACTGGCCCTAATTAATTTTATCCACGGAACTGTACTTTACTTTCAGTTTCAGCTAGTCCTTGTTGCTTCACCACATCATCACGAACTTCATTTGTGTGGAGGTTTCTCATTGTGTGCCATATGCCCTAAAGATAGTGTAATCTACCACAACTAATCTTGCACTGATTTGCAAACTATATTGTTTACTATTTAATACCATGGCTAGTATTACCGGGGATGTCTTAAACAAGAGACAGAATCAACGATTGGTGGGGGACAAGCGCAAAACAAGGGCGTATCCTTGTATTGGCAGTGGGTGGAGAACAGGAAGTTCCTGTATGGGCGATTTGGGGGCGTCTCCCGCGCCACAATACAATCTATTAAAAGAGCAAAATTAATGTGTGTGGTCAGGGCAAAGTCCCATCTAGCCAAAATATCCCACGCAATGAAGATCGTAAGTTTTAACAACACGCAGTTCTGATCAAGGAGAATGAAAGCACATCAGCTGATCTAATCCATAACGTTATTGCAGTATGCAAGCCGTAACAGCTCAGAATTCAATTTCCTGACATGAGGAGTTCCTTTTTTTCTGTGTGTTTTGTTTTTTTTTTCTTCTCATACCCCTCGCCCCTTTTCCCCCCTCGTCCCGAAAAGAGGGAAGAACATAGCGCATTTCCCTTTTTCCATGTAAGAAAGAAAGAACATACCCGATGGGAGCGCAGATCAGGCATGGATAGCGAAAGACGGAAACGGCTGGAGATTTATTTCATGCGAAACGATATCAACGGAGACAGATTTAGAGCGGCAGTACTTTCTGAATGCAGGAGCGACGGATCAAGACCACTGGATACGTGAGTGGTGGGTGACATGTTTTCATGTGTTTCAATCACGTCAGCAAAAGTGAGAGAGAAAGACAAAGAGACTGCCGTGCAAAGTCCCGCCACTATTTAAATAAAAGTAGTTTAAGAATTCGGAAAGGCACGTGTTTGCGAAGTCAAGTGAAAATGCGCATTATGCGTTTAATTAATTTTCATGTTACCTCTCTCAAATTTGAAAAAAATAAGGAGGAAGGGGGTAGAGCTTTTCAAGAAAAAAACAACGATACTCCAATGCCATAATAACTGACTATGAATGTTAACTAACATTTCCGCTGGCTTGAGACAACCGCAGAGGATAGTCAGTTTGCAATGATATCAAAGTAGGACCAATTATCCAAAAATGTCACCTTTGGAGTTTCTGACGTAAAAGATCAGCTCAACGTTTATGGCATCAAATGAAACAAACTATTTGGAAGATTGTGTATGACCAGGATTAGCGTTATCTTTACAAGTAATTGGGGGCATTTTCATAAGCAAGCATACGGGCCAACTTCTAATTATTTTGTGTATGTCTTCACGTTGTAACCATTTCTGTTTGTCGTGATTTCAATATGAAATCTGTTTAACATTAGTGCGGTCATGAGACAATACAGACCTTCAGAATGTTCTGTTACACAGTCAGATATAAATTATCCAGTTTCAATGTTGGCTTAAATACAAATACAATCTGACCAGTAAGAGGTTCCATGACAAAATGCGGCATATATCAACGCCCTATCGTCTAATAGTAAACTAAAATGTCTGCTAGTCCCCAGAATGCTGGACCAGATTAGCTGCCAAAGGCTGGTATATAAAACCGTGTAGGACACAGCTGTAACCAAACAAAAGATCAGAGTTTTAAAAAATAAACTGCTTTTCTGTGTGACGTGGCTAGTAATGCGTTTTTTCAGAGTCTCGTGAAATCCTGTAAAACTGGAGAAATAGATGCTGACATTGACACAGACTCGATGTAATGAACTGATGGTGATTTTACATGCTAGCACTGCGACTTTCTAAGACTTCATTTCCACAGGAAGCCCGTTGGATTAGGAGGTTATTAATAAGAAATCGCTGGTCACGAAGAATGACGTAAGTCAGATTCAGCAATTTTACTGCCTCGCAGTGCACAGTAATTTTTTATTCCCTAATTGCTGTTCTAGCTGTCATAGTCATTCAGAACTGTCTGAAAGTTTCTATGAGGCAGAGCATCTTTTTAAGCTTTCATATTATTTCTTTTTCATGTTTCCTCTTCCACGTGTAGGAAATCGTTCAGCATGATTATCAATTATTGACATTTGAAAACGTTGACTGCTCAAACAACGACAACAAAAAGACCTAAGACAACTAATAAATGTCTACAATATTACAAGGTCAAGAATGTATCAGCGAATATGTCACTGAAGGCCACATGAAAATTGAGATTTTTTTTATGTGTGTAATTTCCACGCGTCTCGCATCGAGAGATGATTTTAAAATGTAAAACAAAACAAACCGGGAGCACGCCCATCCTGTCCTGTCTTTTTTCATTGCTCAAAGAAAACAAAACAAAATGTGGGTAATACGTTTCAGAAGAACAGTCTGGAAGAATATGTGAATATAGAAGTGAAGTGGAAGACCAGATAGAATGAGAAGTAAGGAGGAGAGTAGTAGAGAACATGAAGGACGGAGGAATTAAAAAAAAAATTTAAAAAAATGAAATAACCGCGTCCAACTTGGATTTTACAATACAATTAACAGATACCCCAAAACACAGTATGATTATTGTCACTGCAACCAGACGCAGGATGAAATGAGGACACAGTTGGCGAAGGAGGTGGGATTGAGCGGGGGGGGGGGGGATAAATAATTGGGACAAGGGGCAGTCAGATCAATAGTTGATCCAGGGCTGTGGCTGTAGATTGACACCTGTCGCCCAGGGAAAAGCGACAACGATTGTTGAAGGACTGTTACCATGACAGGTCCGCCCTTGACTCTGACCAGCTTCCTCCATTCTCTTAGCCTGTTTTAGCCTATCTCTATTGTGGCCATGGCGGCACTCAAGTAGGGGTGCTTCTTTGCATTTTTCATGAACAAGTGTGCTTTTCAAGACACAAGAATGGTGGCTGGATCCAATTAAAACGGATGAAAACGCGTTTGTTTTTTGTTTTTTTTTAAGTTTTATTAAAATTTATTTTTCATTTTTATTTCCTTTTTATTTAAATTCAACTTCGTTTTTTCCAAAATTTTCTTTTTCTAAATTCTTTCTCTTCCTCCTCCCCCTCCCATTTGGTGTTTCCCGTTTCCGTCGACATGTCTTCCTATAATTATATTGTCCACGCATCTGCTCCCTTCGTTTATTGGACCGATCGCTACTTTTCCCTTTCCCTCCTAATTCATGTTTACCCCTCTGTACCAGTCCCTTCTCATAAATCAGCCCATGCATTCACTGTCTACCCTTCGATGTTTTAACATTAAATTTACTACATTATGGTTTTCACATTATATCACAAGACCATTTAGAGTTCGGTTCTGCAGGCTTATTTCATATTTTGAAAAAAAAAATAGAAAAAAGAAACAAAATTTCATTACAGCGTGTCAAAAGTGATCTTTATTAAAGATTGCATAATAATAAGCTGGGGAAATCAAAGGTGTGTTATTAGTGATGTCAAAGTAATTGTTCCCTGTCGTATAATCAATGTTGAGTCAGGTCAAGTACGTCATTCCTTGTTTGTGCCTTCCTTCTCCTTAATTTTGTCGTTTTCATTATTCTCTTATTGGGCTCCTCTTTTCATTTTCTTACCTTTCATCATTTTACTTCATTCATCCATTGCTTCTTTCTCTCGTCTTTTCCTCCCTCTCCAACTTCATCTCTTCAATGACTTCACTTGGTGACTTTCCCTTTTCTGTCTCCTCTTCCCTGCCCCTGGATATTATCTTCCAGTACTTCACTCTCTTGTTTGATATTTCACTCCCTTCATTTTCCTCCTCCCTTCTTCCTCCTCTCCTTAGCTTCATTCGCCTTTTCACACTCAACATCCCATCTTCCTACCACCGATTACTTTATTCATCAAATCTCCCTTTCACTCTACTCGTCTCCCTTTTATACTTTATTAATGTTATGCTTTTCTTTTTTCTCTCTATGTTCTTCAAGCAGGATTCCAGAAATACTCAGCTAATGCCCTGTGCACAAGTTCATTGCAACGTTATCCTTTTTCAATTGCTTTTGATTATAAAAATCTGGCAAAAGACAATGTTGATATAAGCACTAAGAGACATTTGCCAGGTAGGCTAATATCGAAACTTCATGCTCTCAGACTGGTCTAAACCAACATGCCCACCTTCTCGTCTGAGCATTTCTAGGCCATTCAAAACCTTACAAGACGATAGGGCTGATGATCGGCCAAATTACTTTACAGTGAAAAAGACACCGTGGCTGATCATCAGCCCAACTGTATTATAGTGAAAAAACGAAACGACCGATGATAATTATCGGCACTTTGAGAAAGGAGTTCTAATTAGTCGCATGATAGTCTTGTAGCCAAAAGGAATGCTTGTTTCATAAAATCTACGGATCTGTACATATCAGATTTTCCTGCTGTTGTAAACCCATTTTATAAAAATCATTATTATTATGTTGTTTGTTTTTTTGTTCTGTGAACCTCCGTCTTTCTAGTAGACGGGTAGTATCCAAAATACTCCCAGCCTCAGCCCCCCTCCCGGAAAAAAACCCACAAAACTCCCCGCCCCTTTTCATAGCCCAAAAGGCACGGAAGCAAAGACAAAGCATAATTATGAAGGGAAATGATCACGTGGATGAAGAAACTAAGACAGGAAGGTACAGAGTTACGAGAAATTTAGGAGGAGGACGAGGAAAGGAATGATTAAGAGTAGGATGCAGGGAGAGTAAGGAAGGAGATTTGAGCAGATAGAAAACATAATTATCCAAAGTCTGTTTTAAGTCTATTATTCTTACAAAAGAATGAGTGGGCAGGGACCGGAGGGGCCTGGGAGGAGTAACATTTCTGTGCATATTAAGATCAGTTTGTCTAGGATTAAATCATATATCTCTTTTTACTCCCCGCACTCTTTTTCGTTCTAATGTAATTCTTCTCCCCTCGCATTTGATTTGTCCTTTCAAATTTCTGGAAAAAGAAATCCAAATTAGAGCTAGAACAAAAATTGCGGGAGAAGGAGGTATGCGAAGATGGGTTTGGAAGTTGGGCTGAGAAAGAAAACTATCTCGACGCTCACTCTATAAAGCTCTGATTTGGCCCCCAAAACTTCGGGGGGATTTACCGCCTAGATCTGTATTGATCTGCATGTCAGGTTTAACTGCTGAGAGATTTATATTGATTAGACAGGCTCGCGCTAAAACAGAATAAAGTGAATGGCCGAAAGTCCACTAAACCCAGTTCTTATCATGATTACATGCAGAAGAAACCCCCAGTTTTATGCTTCTTGGAAACAGTCCTCGAGGTCTGATTGTTTTGTGGGGAAAAGACACACACTCAAACAAACAAAAAATCTGATAAAACTCTTTTCTGAAAATGCGGGCATAAAAGTGAGTCTCGTGTTTGCATAATACTTAAATATTAATTGCCGAGAATCCCCTGCTGTTTGAGAACATCATATTTCATGCACGGGCTAATTGGGTGTTATAATTATGAACAGGAACACAAAACTATGGTGGGGTCTTTTTTTTGTTTGTTTGTTCCTGTTTGTTTTGCTAGTCGGTATAATGTTTGCATTATTATTATCACGGTAATTTATTTACTTTTCTATATCATTCTTTGATTGTCTTGAATAGTTTTCCAAAGCCATTTATACGCAGTTATTAGAGCATGCACAAGGAAAACAATATGCTATGGATTTCCACATCATTTTGGGTGAGAAATATGTGAAATGTTAATCTCATATTATGGACACGTCTTATTTTGTCTGCAATACTCTAGCGTATTGACTAGTTTACTACTATTTTTTTAACGCTACTTTTCCTTCTTGTGCTGATCCCAAATTCTCCAATCTTGTTTCTTTCTCTCTAGGGAAACCTACGTTTAAAAGAATATAAGGTACAAAACAGTATCCAGCCGGATGGGTAATAATAATTATAGCAGCCTCTTTCCTTCCCCTCGTCAGTTCCAGCAGTGCGCAAGATCCCGTTTAACTCTGAATGGCCCACAACACAGAGGCAAAACAGACTTGACACAGCGCACTATGACCTTACGTGAAGACTTACCCACGCCAGAGTGATAAGGGCAGCAGCAAGAGGTAAGTAACTGGTCAGAGTTTCTTTCATCCATTTTCAGATATTATTTCATACTAAATAAAATGTTACTTTTTTTTTATCCTGACGAAGGACTTGCAGTTCAACAGCTCTTTGTGTCTTCTAACTGTATTTTTCATTCTTTTGGAATTTATTGTGCAGCTCTCATTCTGTTCCTAACGCAGCGCTTTACCAGTTACAATACAAATTGTTCTTGATTTTACCGCATTTTAACCAAACAGATAAAGTCCATACATAGACAGACACAGACAGACTCGTGGAGACACAGCCAGACGCAGGCAGAAGCATACAGACAATCAAGACTCAGCCTGAGGATGTGTGAACAAATATATAGGGACAAAACTGTCCACGATCCACGCCAAGCAAGACGTAGGAAGTGGCTTTCAATTGTGCCTTACACGACATTTCACTTCCCATGGCGGAGACACACGGATCGATTGCATTGTTTCCTCTTGTTCAGTATCATCATCTTCATCAAACTAACTTCAAATCTGATATTTCTTAACATTATCGACGTCGTAAATCATAACTATCGGATGCCAACTTGAAACTCATGATGCTGAGAGATAATAGCATTAATAAACACGGACTACGTGCTTGCGCTCTGTCTCTCTCTCTCTCTCTCTCTCTCTCTGTGTGTGTTTCTTTCTCTCTTTCTCTGTCTGTCTGTCTGTCTCTCTCTCTCTGTCTCTCCCCGCCCCCCTCTCTCTCTCTCCCTCTAAGCACTTTCTTTCCTACTGGTATGTTTCATTGAATGTGAGGTGCCATGGAACTCTCTGTCACGATTCTGAATAGGCAGCCCTGTGTAAGTGAGATAATATAATGAAATCAACACAAGGTCTACTTTTTTGTTATTTGAAAATGTCTTCCTCGCACGTTAGGAAGAATGGGCGGGAGGTGCAAATTATCTGCAAAGACAAAGACATGGTACTTTATTACCATACTGATGACTCTGATTGGTTCAAAGAAAAAGCATGCGTTATACGTTAGAACTATGTGGCAATAAATTTGCAATGTTGTCAGCTTTTACTTTCTAGCTATTACGGTGCACCTTTCAGAAAACAAAAGTAGAATAAGCAAAGGAATATCAAAAGGACAGTAGACTTTGTGACGTCCGCTAAAAACAAACCAATTGTTCAAGTTTAGGATTTATATGAGATGATTCAATTCAAAGACAACCACTTCAAAATGACGCCAACGGGTGCGTCTGGTTGGTATTGATGTTTTTCAGGACTATGAAAAAAAAATCTCGAGAGAGATTTAAAAAAAACTGGCAGTTTTTCCGTGGTGACAAAAATACATTTTGGTGGCTACCGAAATAATCTATTGAAATGTCCGACAGTTTTCACTGCGATATCCACAGTCATTGGGAATATTTTGAGATCAACATGCACCGAAAACTTGAAATCCATTGGGCACCCTAAGTTTGCACAATACAATTGCCTATTGCTTACACGTTTTCAATGCGACATAGATGAGATCTTCTTCGTTTCTTGCACTGTGAAAATTATCTTTCATTTTGCTATTGAAAATGGTGTCAAAGATTTCCCCCACCAAGATTCTTCAGTGCGTCCACCCCCTCTCCCTTTTTTCCCCCAGTTTGCCATATTCGTGGCTTCCAAATTGTCAACAAAATGATATCAAGTTTAATTACTCTGCCACTAACTGTGCCGTTACCACTGAGCAATAAACACACTTCTGTCTTTAATTGAAACCCAAAGTTGTTTCACCTTTGAAATGTACGGAAGGAAATTGAGGGAAATTTGTCGTGTATGATGACTTTAATGAGAGTCCAAAAATGGCTGTAGGACTTCTTCGATGCACCAACCATACCAAGACTCTATCTTAATCCGTGCTATGTAATGGAACTTACAATATGGCTGGACAAAACGCGAAGTTTGTTGTATGTATTGCTGTGGTGTATTATGGTAGTTCAATCCAAATTGAACTGCAAGAGGTCTTTCATTTTGGTATTTTGAGGGGTGCCTGCGCAAAGACCGTATCGCCAGTTTTGTAAATTTTACAGGAGAGCGATTTCAATGTTTGACATGAAGTATCAAATGTTTGTCATGACCTTTAAATACTCATCCATAAGTAGGTCAATTAATTCGATAATGGAATTCACATCATGTCAAAATGTAGTACTTACCAAAGCGAAACAGAATAATTATGCAAAAAAAATAAAAATCGAAAACTTTCGAGTTACGGTGTTTGCGCAGGCACTCCTTGATTTCAAAGCGCCCCGTCAACGAAGTATCGAAAACAGAACCGTAACGTTTTTCTTTTAACTTGTCATTGAGACGCCCCATTGGCAGTGTGTACATCTGTGTTTATCTGTGTGTGTGTGTGTATGCATGAACAGGTAAGTGAGTTATAGGTGAGAGATGAGGCCTGAGTAGTAATTATGGTTATGGTAATCTCTTCTTTCTATCGCGCCATTTGACGTTAAGTCAGTTTGAAACGGTTCCCGGAATTTCTTAAATTACTTTAAATAGTTTTACGTGTTTCCTCACGCCACACATTGATTAATCAATGCAGCAGTGGTGACATCGCGCGGCGCATGAACTGAACAAATGCACTTTGTTCAAATTGTTGACATTTGAGGTTTTCAATGCGCACGTCTTGTCATCTGACTGCACAATGTAAACAATAGAGTTGTCAGGCACATCTTTTAACACTGAGATAAAAGATTACGTGAACAACAGAATACAATGTGTACTGCTATAAAGTTCCAGAATAATTGTTACGTGAATCATCATTCTGATGCGTCTTTATAGTCACAAGGTTCCTATTTGAGACCACGAGCTGTATATTTTGTGAGTCTGTATGTTTCCTAGGCAATGAACGTGAGTTTAGATATTATGTTTAATCAATCGTACTCCTCAAGAGCTTTACTTCAAATAGTAATGATTATGTCGGTCAAAATAACTTTAGAATTACAACATTTCTTTGAAATGTACACGTCCTACTCTTAACGATCTCCAAAGCATTTACATGATACATGTTTAATAGTTTGTTGGGCACGGTAACTAAACGTATACCTGTCGTTCACTACCAGACAAAATAGAGCAACACTTGTTCCATGCAATAGGCTCTACAGGATGGCGTTTGCGGTTGAGGCACATGGCCCGAACTTCGACGATTTTGTCCAAGATCATATGAAACTGCTGAGCATGGCGACATTTAGGCGAGCATCTCTGAATGTGCATTTTCTGTAGATTGGCAGGGAAATGTCTGAAAATCGTCTAGGCTAGATAAGAAGAAACTGCTGGGGGTGGGGGGGGGGGGGGAGTGGTGGACTGTTGGGGGGTAAAGGGGAAGAAGAGTAAAAATAATGACAGGAAAAAAGGATATATGGCTTTGGCAAAAAAGAAGGACGGGTGCAGAGCAGATCAGGTGTTAGGTGGAAAATAGAAGCACACTGTATAATGTGCAGAGAGAATGTACCTTTGAGACACAATTTGTGAAGTAGGCGTTGGAGCACCGGGAAGGAAAGTGACTACGATATTGTCACTCTGAAATAAATCCCTGTCAGCTCCCTTTTCGGACGGAACATTTGCGCCTTCCTTCACGAATCCCCGGTTAAAACAGTTTTTTGATGTATGACTGTAAAACAACTAAGCCTAGCTAAATAAGAAGCAGACGCAGGGAATGTTCAAATAATGCATTTAATCGAAATTTCTCCAGCTTCGGAGTCAGCCTGTCCTAAATCCTCATCAGACCACTGGGATATCTCGTGGGTGGGGCAACTCAGTGTCCAATTTTATATTGCCATTGTTGTCGCTGTTAATATAATTTAATATATTTATGTTACAGCTCAAATGTCTACCAAAAGTACCATCATCACTGCAAGCGGGCGTCTCCAAAACACCCCGGAAGTCTATTAACATTTTTCTATCGGCCGCGCCAAAGTTACTTGGTGCAGGTATAACAATAATTATCTTTTCGTTAACAATAGCAGCAAAAAGAAAAAAAAAAAAAAGAACGCAAATAAAGTCCGGTATAAATCAACATTAAATTTGTAGGCTTCAATTGGCTAAGATTCTGTCAGAGCTGAGGAGAATAATTTGATGGCTATACGACGATGACAAGAAATAGAAGGAAGTGGTGGGAGGAGATTGGGGAAGTTAAGACGTCATTTAATATTGGGGAAATATGCAGATAAAAACATAACCAGTTTTGACGAGAGTGCTAAACATTTTCGCCAGAACATTAATACAACTTTATTTGCCCGGATTAGCTGTCCCATCAGCACTTAGATAAAAACGACAAGGTAAGGGGCCTGCTTCGACATCTGTTTGATGCAGTCGAGATTGTCAAGAACAGAGAAATTGGGAGCAAATTTGCCTTTTTTTTTAATGGAAAGGGAATTTTACAGCTTTGACCACTAAGCCGAACGATTATGACAGCTTAAAAGATGTTATTTTATTTCTGCGCGCGGTTTTTTGCTGTTGTTATTGGGAGAGGAGGAGGGAGGTGAGAGAGAGAGAGAGTGAGAGAGAGAGAGAAGAGAGAGAGAGAGAGAGAGAGAGAGAGAGAGAGAGAGAGAGAGAGAGAGAGAGAGAGAGAGAGAGAGAGAGAGAGAGAGAGAGGTGTCTGACATTTCCAACATTTTACTGGAATAAGCTGATGATTTAAAAGTTGGTCAATCAATCAGAACAAGCAGGATGGGAAAGCATTATTATATGATTTATAGAATGAAGTATATTAATTAGAAGGTGAATTTGATTTTAAAAATTTTACTTTTGATGAAAGTTTATTTTTTGGTTTGATTTTTTTTTCGTGTTTTTTCTTGTTAACAAAAACCTAAAGCCGACATTTGTTGGAAAAAGAGAATATTTGCCACAGGATACATGCGTAACCCATGGCCACAAGTCATTTTGACCACTTGTTTCTCCGAGGTAGATTGGTTGCTATGGTAACTGAAAATGGGCATGGTCTTTGTTTTGGTGGGATTTCTGCCCTAGGCATCTGCACCTCTCTTTTTCTTATTTTTTTTGTTCTTCATGTTTCTGTGGTCTTCTATTGGACAAAAATTAAAATCGCAACATAATGCTTCTACCCTCGCCGATGACCATGGCAGGAACGTTTTAGACAGGAGGGCACAATGGGTTGGTTTGACAGTTACAGATAAAGATCCCATGAGTATCCGTTTCTTTCTTAAGCTTCTGTTTGATGCTGTGCTGAAATTTCGTGCCACTGAATGTCCTCGAGACCAGATGTTCACCTTGCACAATTCCCTCGCTACTCCAAACTGCTTTTCTCTCTGCTCGACCGCTTTGATTGGACAGGACCTCCAGCAGATAAGCGCTGATCTGTTCAAATTTCTGCCCAGTAACTGCGGCACATCTACCTAATCACAATTATTCATTCCCAGCATACAGCAACAACAGCATTCACCCACATGTGTCCAGGCATAAAGATCCTGAAATGATGGCATTAAGATGGCAGCAGATTTTTCTTTATTTCTCCCGAGAAAAGAAAGAGGAGGGAGGGCGGAAGGGTGACGTGAGACCTGGAGAGCGCCACTTTAAAATTCCAATTTATCAGACAACGTGGCAGTGGCTTAAGACGAAGCAGCGAGCGCACCCCATAGAGAGAGAAAACTTCAATGAAAAACCTGTTTGAAGTCGTCTTTTCACCCCGCCCGCCTGCCGTTTTCCACTTTATTTGAAGATTTCTCTGCAAACTACCAAAATGTCTAAGTGAAAATACGGCACTCAGTCTCTGAGTTAGGGATTTAACACAAAATCGATGCGCCGATTGGTTGGGAAACAAGATTAGAGAGGGCCCTCTGAAGGGATCTTTTTATGAGAGGATGTTTTTGAGTCGGGGAGAGGCAGGAGGAGGAGGGTAGGGGTGGAGAAAAAATCTGGGTGATATTTGAGCTCCTGGATGTGACTAGCCGGAAGTGAGGTGGAAAATCTAGTTTTGAATAGCTCAAGTAACGCTTGAATGAGGGGTCCACAGAATCCTTGCAGAAACTACCGAACTGTCAGAAGAAATGAAACGGATTCTCCCACAGGTGTTTTATGATACGTTTGAGGACATAATTATTTCCTCCTGTATCACATAAGCCGTCAACAGCCAGATGAATAATTAACCCAGCATTGTCGCCCTCTAAAATATCAACCTGATCGTAAGTGTGGAACTTGAAACAACGCAACGCTTGAAAATACTCAGGCATTTCCTAACCAGGAGTATCCTTGCATTAAAGCCTAATTTATATGGTTTGAAAATACTCCCCTACACGTACTGAACAAGAGGGAAACACCTTGCATCAAAGCCTATAAAATAAAATAATAAAACTAATAATGATAAAACGGTGCTGGAGGAACCAAATTTCATTATTTCATGTTTTCAGTCACAAAAATACTGGCTTTCATCCTATTTTCAATATCACCTTAATTCAATTTTTCTTCAGCTCGCTCAAAAATCCATTCATTTGTCTCAATTTCACGCAGAAATTATGATCTTCAAACTGTTCATTTTTAAAAAAAAAACAACAGAAATACAAGTTCCTTTTAAGAATGTTTGTGTCGCTGTTTGCTGGACGTCATTTTCTTCCTTTGCTGGATACGAAACAATTATAATGATATTGATGTGGAAATGCGATGCCGTTTTAAACTCTGTGTACATCTACATCACAACATTACAAAGATGTCACTTTAATCTCACTCTTTAAAGGGTCCGCCTGTTCTAAATGTAACATGTACAAATATTGATCTAATGCTCGATGTTATGACAATGTCTGTCTGTATTATTCAACAACATTCTCTCACTAATTAGAAAAGCCAGTCAACATTGAGGAGGGCTGGAACACGACAGATTTATTGTACGTTAAATATTGATAAAATTGAGCTGTGGACAAATAAACGCCATGCCTGTAAATTTCAAACCGGCACAGACCCCAGTATGAACACGGTTATGACTCACTCGTAACGCAGCAAAATGTTGAATTAAATCAGCGTTGCTTTCTTTCCTTGCTACTTTGTAACTCACTATACTATTAATACTTTCCTCATATCCCCTGTCTGTAACTATGAGAACAGCAATTTCTGAAAAGTAGAACACGTTTTTCAGTTGTAAATTAATGTCCAGTGTCTACCGTGGTATTAACCATGAGTGCCTTTTAATTACAAAGAGATAGGGTGGGGGAGGGTCCGGGGGCGAAAGAAAGACAGAGAGAGAGAGAGAGAGAGAGAGAAGCAAAGCAAACATTAAATACTCATTCGTTAAGCGCAGGACGCCTTTGATCTAATAGAAAGTGTGGCTTTGTAAAAAAAAACAACAACAATGGTATTAATGAAATAAGCACTGCGATTGGCTGTTAATGTACCCGCTGATTAAAGGGGTCAGACAGGAAATCATTAGGCGTGACTTTTGTCTGATCTCAGTTACTGTCATTATCATCGTTAACGCGTAAGCAACACCGTTATGTGGTTCAGTAAACAGCCACACAGAAACTTACACACAAAGGCACAAAACGGGGCCGGGGAGGGGGGGGGGGTGGGAGAGAGAGTGACTGTTGGTTGTTTCCGTACCTTAGATAAAGGGTCGGCACCCACCGGCAACTAGTTTTCGTCTGTGGATGTTCCTTTTCATTCTTATTTGGTAGGGGGGGGGGGTGGGGGGAAGAGAAAGAAAAATACGGCGGGTATGTTTGCACGCCTGCCGCGACGCACTGAAGCCGAAGTCTATGGAAAATCTCAAAAGTGGAAACCTCGAATACTCTGGAAAGTTTTTGTCGACGGATAAGATACCAAACAAAAATGGGGTGGTTAAGCTCATTTGAATGGATTCATTATGATACACATATGTGAACTCATCGCTGAAAAACTGGAAGGTATCACGAAGCACATTAGAATCAAAATAATGGCAAAGAGATTTGTGTGTGTTGCAAAACGTCGCGTTAGAAATAATTCAGAAACGACACAATAAAAGGGAAAGAAAAGGGAAAGAAAATAAATCAAGCTTCAATTACACAGATAGTATTAAATGAAGGAAATTCAGAACTGCGACCCCACATATTTTCTGGGATTTTTTTTTTTTTTTTGCTTTAATGTTTTGAAGCATATCGTAATGGTATGATTGTGTACGCTCTAGAAAAGCTGGGTTTAGCCTGTTCATGGACCGAATAAATTACAGGCCAGTGAGTACACAGTCTACTCCAGGCTCTTTTTACGGTGAGGAACAATGCCCGACTTTTACTGCTTTATTGTTTATCCTGGGTTCTGTCATCGTACAGATGCATGCGAATTCTGGAATTCTTCAATGCTTGCACTATGAAATGAAGAAGCTGAAACATCACGTTATTTCAACACTCTAAAATTACCGGGAGAGAAACAGCCAGGTCGGCATGGCGAAGCCTTGTCACAGTGTTTCTTTTCTGAAGTCTGTTAGTATTTTGTGTGACTGGTTTTAATTACGTTCGAAGTGGTTGTTTGTACCACAGAAGGATGTCTGGGTAAATTTAGTTTCATGCTCAAGTCAGGACTCAGCTATTCTGAAAATAGCTTTGGACCAGGGGCCATCTATACAACACAGGGGGGGGGGGGGGGGGGGGGGAGGTACCCAAAGCATAATGTACGAAAAGGGTACATGGGGGAAAGGGGGGTTCTGTAAAAAAGTATCCATGATTTTCAGTCACGGCAATGAATTAAAACAATTGGTTTTATTTATACATTTCCAGGAAATAAGTTAGTGGATTATATTCAAATCCAGTGTGGACTATGATTCAAAAGAAATAGTCAAATAGTCCAAAATAGTGCAAAATGCCATTTAAAGTTTAGAATTGCAAGGCTTCATCGCAGAAGTTCAACATTTTAATGGGCTTACGCTCCTACAAAGGGGAAAAGGGAGGGGTTGGAGCCAATCGTATGATAAGGGAAGAGAGGAATTAAAAATTGCCAAATGGAGTGTAAGAACTTTTCGGATGGCCAGCAAGCAAAGAGACTGCGGCAAGAATTCTGCTTTCAGAGAAATAAATTGGAAATAGGAAATGTAAGTACCAAGCGTGTTGTCTTAATTTCCCAGCGCAACTGCCACTTTACTATGACAGTGTCATGAGTACATACCAACTGAGTGAAGAAACAGCAACAAAAGAATCAACGACAACAAGGCAAATATAACAGAAGCAACAACAATAGTTACAAAGCCAACATTTGAATACATCATGACGTAATGAAAAGCACCGGATGGTCCAAATAACCACACACACTAAATCTTATTTTAGGCCAGTTTATTTGGTTCCTTTATCGAAAAAAAAAAGAGAAAGAAAGAGGCGATTAATTTATTTTCAAGTCCACGCATTTATGTGTACCTCTCTATGATCACCATGCAGATTAGTATAATGGTAATAAAAGACAGATAAAGAGTGTTTGTAAGACTGGTTCACATGAAATCTGTCCGTTTGTTTTTCACCATCTATTTGTCTGGATTCTGTCGCAGCGCAGCGTGAACGTAATTATTATATTCAACAGTAATGTTGCCCAGAAAGCTAGCAGTAAGATGCATCTATCATTAAATTGTCCTAATCTACTCGTCCTCACGCGATTCTTCAACCCACCCCATCCCCTCCGGGAACCCCCTTCACCACATTCTACTCTTTTCCTCCGTACAAAGAGATTCCGATCAGTTGTCATTCCATCGGCGATGCTACTAAGCAACGCCTGGCGCTTTATAATTATATTATGCAACTCACAGAGTAATTCTTCAATGTGACCGATAATTCCGTAGCAATAAGATGTCCGTTCTATCATTACTCTAGGACCAGAGAGAAAACAAAAAACAAAAGACCTCCGACACTCTGATTTTGGTGCCATACTATTATACACTGGTTATGTTCATTCTGGCAATTTGCCCGGTTATGTAGGAACCAACGGTCCAGTAATAACCTGATTAAAATAGAATAGTATCCATTCGTCTCTGACCACATAACATCAGGAGTACCGCGGAGCAAAATACCGCACAAGGTCTATGGCAATAATTCTAAATTTAGAACCCTTATCAGTATGAATCAATTACATTATTCACCTAATACTATCTAATCCCACGTAAAGACAATCCACGTTCATCGGACGATGAGAATGCAATACTGGGAGAAAAGGAGGTGTTGATGAAGACCGTCAAATCCAATTCTGCGTGTAGTGGGGAAACTGGTGGCATTACTTTATCAAGCCACGATCCATTGTTGGTCACTCTTTATCCAAATTTCAGAGATCAGTTCTCGCAGTCCGAGGATTCTTTTTTTACCCTGAGCCCACCCCCACACTTACACCCCTCTCTTACTCTATGCATGGTATGATAGAATGACACTCTGCATCAGCGGACAAAGAGAACATAATCGACACCTTTGCTACATCAGAAATGCACCATGATGAGACAACAAAAGGGGAGATAACCACATCCTTGATTTCAAGGAATTCCGCGTGGGTTCGTCGGGATTCGGGTCAGGTTGCACTGTTAATATTGGTTGCAAGACTTTGTTCAATGGCCTCCTATAGCGCTATAACTTATAGTTCCAGTCACATGTGCAATCCCTCACTTTTCAGGCATTTCTTTCCGTCACTGTTGTCGTAAATGGTACAACGACGCCTTATACAATTGAGTCGACATAAATTATTGTAATGGGAGTATACGCCCATTGTGAGAACCGGGACCAATGACACAATAGCCAAGTAATGTCACAAATGTTTCTTTTGCGTGAGAATGAAAATCATGGTGGTTTTCTGACTTCTGTCTAATTTTAAAAGTATGATTACATTAATAATGGAGAGGACAAAAATGTGACAGGAGCCTCAAAGAGGAAACCAACAATATTTATAATTACCATCGCATTGTCAAACTCTTAAAGACAGGTATTCCAATATAAACAAAGTATTTGCCAGAATGACTGGCATAATTTATTAACTGTTGTTTTTTTCCCCCCAATTCACCAATTCCTTGGGTCATGCTTTAGGTCACAGACACAACAATGGGAAAAAAAGGATAATATTATATTACATCTTCCTTCTCACATGTCAGGTAAAGGTGAATTCAAGCTGTCTTCACCTATTATTTTGACGGATGTTAGTTTGGTTTCAATCCTGTCCTGCATGTATAATTATTATCTAGGCTCTAGTGCAAATGTGTGTGTTTGAGTGACATGCGTTCGCTTGTGTGTTCGCTATGCGACTTATTTTATTGTGGATAATCAACAATATCTAAAAATCAACATTTCAATGTAAACTGTCCAAGATGGAGTCTCCCGTTCTTCCCTCGATGGATTGAGAAATGTTCATCTGACTTATTTATGGTGTATCAATGATCCACAGTTCTGGTCAAACAAAGGGCAGGGGCATTATTGTTTGTGATAAATATTGATCCATACCTATTGACGTGACGTATTACCTACTCCTCCAGTGCCATTTTAATCATGTGGATACCAGGCACAATAAGGAGGCTTTAAATGCTGAGTTACAAATTATCTTGCGATACCACACGACGGGAATAGGTCGGCAGCCCCAGGCGGGTCGGAAATTTTCTCCCTCCGGGACAGGATCGTGACTTTGAACATCTTCTGAGCCCATGTCAGACAACAGCTCTGGTCCTGGCCTGGTATTTACCGGGCGGCGGACAATTGTGGCTTTTTGCCTGACGCCGACGTGGGTCCAGCCAGCTTCCTTTTCCCCCAATCTCTCATGATGCCTCTCACAGGGGATAATGGCTTTTTCGATTCGGGCCCCTACAGGCCCAGTATTTCAGTACCATTTGTCAAAACGTGAGCCAGAGAGACTCCCAGATCTGATAATGGGTTTTTTACACAAGCTTACGTAGGAAAAAAACAACGATTGAGTTATTTTCTTTGTAGAATACCCTTCTTCAGTCGCTGATAGAGAAGTGGTGAGGAGATCCAACTTGTCTTGAGAACGTTTGATGTGGGGGTTGTTTGATGGGATGATTAGTCATTTTCTAGGGGACTTCGGGGAGGAACCAGCATGAAAGAAGGTCACCTTTTGGCAAACACTAAGGCAGGCTGTAGTACAAGGATCGGGCTGATTCTCTTTCATCTCGCCATATCTGTGTAATTCCGGCCGCGGAGCTCCTCTATGAACTTGTATCATTGACTGCTTGGAACAGCAACGTGGGGCCAATCCTGTTTCCTACTGTTTTGGTTGACCTGCACAAAATATCACCCCCTGGCTGAACACATGGGGTATATAACCAAGTGAATGATAAATTATGGTATTTCACTAGTTAAGGTACAAGTCCTTGTCCCTCATTAGAATCTTAGACCAAACTAATTGTATCAAAACCTGTCATGTAGTATTGGGGAGCGCACGGAAATATTTTCACAACGGTGTCCTTGGAGCAATATCTTTACACTGTTTTGTCAAAGAATTTGATTGTTCTGAAAACTCGGCTGGAAGAGAAAGAGAGAGAGAGAGACAGACAAGCAGAGTGAGAGAGAGAGAGAGAGAGAGAGAGAGAGAGAGAGAGAGAGAGAGAGAGAGAGAGAGAGAGAGAGAGAGAGAGAGAGAGAGAGAGAGAGAGAGAGAGAGAGAGAGAGAGAGAGAGAGAGAGAGAGAGAGAGAGAGAGAGAGAGAGCGAAAGAGAGAGAGAGAGAGAGACTGCACGTGCAAGCATTCACCGCGAAGCATGTTAGGGTGACACTGATGTTGAATAGTTGAAATACCAGCTCTGTGACGAATCAAGTTTCCTCATTTTGGCCCGGCTGACTGAGGACAATGTTCAAAATAAGTAAATATATGCGGGAAAAGCAACGTGTCTCTGTCTTCGAAAGTACCAGCCCTAATGAAACTTTGTAATTCTTAAGAGATACCAGGCGAATAGCATAATAAATTATACGTTTATATATTTGATGTAGACGACAATTTCTTATTATTTGAACTCAAAAAAGTTGTTAATGTAGTTTCACCGTAAACCTTGGGTATTAGTGGCAATCCCAAAGTCAAGCTAAAATGGACGCATGGTATGTTGTGCGGGTGAAAACACTCCCCGAAAGTTTCATATTAGTAACATTATCATGCATAATTATTAATTTCTACATTTATAATTATGTATATTCCACAAACAAAGACGTTACCTCACTGGATCACTGCGGAGGAGCCTGCTGTTCATTTTATCTGTGTGTGTTTGGTTTCCTGGGTTTTTCTTGTTTTGTTTTGTTTTCGGTGAGTGAAGACACTGGGGAAGTAAGGCTCGGTGATTTATCTAAAATTGTCTCTCTATATATTTACGAGCTTGGAATAGACCCTTCAAGAGAAGCAAAAAGCTTCAGGGATTTACTAAAAAAAAAATCTGCATAATTAACAAAACCCGGAAGTTTTGAGAGTTTTTGTGGGTGTTTGAGAGACGTGGCTGTCTGCAAACTGTATACAAACACTACAAGCCACTCGAGCATTCTTCAGCCGTTGAAGTGGGTTCAGATCACACCAAGCACTATTATAAGGTCAACATTAGGCAACTGTGAGCAAACTGTTAGCCTGGGATCTCATGCCCACCTCTGAAGTGTCGGGGCAAACTTGCGCGGCCAAAATAAATATTGTGTCATCTGATTTGACCTCGTTGTTTCTATGGATGCCATTGAATTTCTGAATATCGTGTCGGTGCAAAAATGTGTTTGTCCTTCATATTCCAACGTGTGACGTGGTCGATGGCCACACGTGAGGTTGGGCAATTCGCTTTGCTTTAGTCCTGGTCGCCTCAGCTGGTGTTCCTATTGGTTCAACAAATAACCATTGAAATGTCTGAAGCCCTGCATGCAGTGATGATAAATTGCACAACTTCAGCGAATGGCCGATTTTCAAGGTGAAGGCGACAAGACGTCATGTGGTGGGAATTTTTTCTTCCACTGTGATGTCAACCTCGAAAAAAATATTGCGTGCGAGATGAAGCGCCAGGTGGGTGATAACAGGGAGCGAGCACAAGTGCATTTTGCCAATGGGGATATACATTTTTTTGTTAGGAAAGGATGGTGAAAAACATAGTAACAGACACAAAAATAAGAGAGCACTTTGTGCACCTCTCTCGCTACCCAGTCAAGATAGCATGCGTGGCGTACTGGAAGGGACATCTGAAGCCACAGTAAGCACATCACAACTACAAAGTCAAAATTTGGCAACAAGAAAAAGTCGTATGTCGCAAACCCTTGCATAAGAAATAATACCCAAAAGATACAATGAAACGCAAACTAAAAGAGAAGACAGAAAATGGCCTACATATCGGTTTGCGTTTCATTTTATCGTTTGGGTATTATTTATTACGTGCGGCTTTGCTACATACAACTTTTTCTTTTTGCCAAATTTTGACTTGGCATATAAGCCTTGCTGCGACCCCACAGTTTTTCTGTGGTTTTTATAATATTTCGTCAACATCACAACTTCAACCGATCGAGGACTGAGCAAATACCTCTACCAGTTAACAGTTATTAATTTGATCATTTTATGGGGGGAATTCTGAACCCTTTTGCTGGTAATTCCCAAATAAGAAATCCTTTGTTTGTGTTGATTGGTAATGCTCCTTTGCACGCCTATTTATGATGTACTTCTACAGACCTAAAGACTAACTAAAATTCTCTTTGATTCGATACATAATGGAAGAATTTGGTGACATGGGAGGAAGCTGGGTAGGTATAATTATATAGGACAGATGGAACACTTTCTAATTTACGAACACCTACTCCATGATCTCGCACCAATATTCTGATTCACTCTCCTGTCGTGCGCATGCGTGCGGTACTTGTAAAGAACAGCAACACTTCACAGGCTATGTCTTGGTGGCATCAAAAGTTGGCGGAAATCACACACTGCCCGAGACAGTACAAAAGACAAGCATGAAAAAATATTTATTACCCAAATCTAGCTTGAGTTGAACTCTGCCGATACTGCAAAGTTCAGCTCTCGGAGTTTCCAGAGAACGCCTCAAATCCTCATAATATGGTTGGGGCGGAACTGACAGTGGATGTCTTTCTCATGCACATAAAAGTGAAACATGATAAAAGTCCCTAGCTTTCTCTACCCACCCAGTCGCCCGGGGCAGATATTGGTACCGTATCCATAAAATCCATACATGCAACCGATTTCTGATATCCAGGTATGAACACCGGTTGTTGATTGTTTAGAAAAAAATGTAAGATAAATATAGCAAGGGGATCCTGGGGACATAATTGTCTCAAATATTCTACACTGGGCACTAAAGGATTAATAGTCAAATACATTTGGCTATTGATTATATATCTATGTATCAGCTTAAAGGACGTTCGACTTGTTTCAAAATGTTTTTGATCGCACCTCATTCCAGATCTGTAGTTGTCCTACTGTTCAGACAGAGATAGGCTTAGCGTCATCCGTAACGTTTGTCTGCTCGAGATTAGGGTGGCGATAAAGTCACAGAGAAACTAGATGGTCGATAATGTCTGTCTATCTGATGATGAGAACAAGATTGCACGCGACTACTGGCCACAATCATTGATAAAACAATCAAAGTGAGCACTACGTGTGCGATAGTGGGTGTGCCAGCAAATTGCACAGTGAATTACTTCTTACAGTACTATTTTGATATTGAACAAAAAAAAAAGTACAGAAAATCCGTGGCAGCAGGGCTTGAAATAAGTTTAAAAACCGCAAAAACAAAACAGTAATATTTGCATGTTGCAAAATTCCGCGTTAGAAACAATAAACAAATTATACAACAAATCACAAAAGAATTTGAAAGGAAAAAAACATGCTTTCGATCCCGATTGAATTTCACCACGGAAGAAAAATAGTAGAATTCAAATATAGTTTTAAAAATCCCAAACAATTATTTCAAAAAAAAAAAAAAAGCCCAAAAAACGTCACTTATCTGTTATGAGTTCCATCAAGGACAAAATCAAAGTGCCATTAACGACAATAATTACATATTAAGAAACAATGTCAAAATCTAGCTTGAGGATACCGGCGACAAATACTATACAATGCCACTGCAAGCAATGAGCAACATAGCTTAACAAAATACTGTATTTTACAACGCCAGTGGCAACATTGACAACCAACTAAATAAACGTCCACAAAGGATTCTCGTGTTATGTCTGCCAGTGTCGTCTCCACCTTGAAAATAATTTTAATTTGTGCATTTGTGCAGGACCCTTGTAGTAAGGCTAAGAGAGACTTTCTACCTCCAAAGAAGTTACACGTTACAAAATATGAAAAACATTGGTTGATTGTCTTAATTATTGGAATAGTGTCAGGATTTCGGGCAAGACGATGAAAATTGAAATTCAACAACCTAACACCCATCATTTCTCAGTCTATGGGTACTTTTGCCAAAAACAAAATTTCATTCTTTCAGTGCCAATTCGGAACTTCTGCATTTTGGCCAGAGCCTAGGAATCTACTGTCTGGTGCAGCCTGCTCAAGAAATTCTCAATTGTTGTGGCAAACCCTGGTTCCAAAAACACACACTGCAGCCACAGAATGACATTATTTGCATCATATTATGGCCATGTGGGCCATGTTTACACAAATACGGGAGACCTGACTCACGCTTCACCCTAGATTACGCACCGTAAGTTACATCCCACTTAACTCACCCAAAGGTTACAACCCGAAAACTCCAATTGTTTAAAACTTACAATTTGATTTGTTTCAATCGATATCACAGAACTTGTGCTACTACGACATTTTGAATTTTATCTGGTAGTTCTCCAGAAGTTCCAAGGCTATTATGTTTCGTTCTTTTACGAGTTTCAATTCATTCAATTTTTCTTTTTGGATCGCAGCTAATCTTTTGCGATTACGCAAGCTGCGATCCCAGAGAACCCCCCCCCCCCACAATTTTGCAAGTGCGCCTGCCCAGCCGCCGTGCCGGCCCTGAGAGAGGGAGATATGCAGTGCGATCAACATCACAATTTTGGACGACACGAGTGAAACAGAACCATGAGATTTTAGCTACTGTATAAATTAATCACTCGGCACCTTTAATGTTCTGGTCACACTATATGCCTAAAAAAAAATGAGAAAAGAGACAAATAAGGATAACACTACACTGACTCATTCACTAAGTTACTGTAGTAAAACGCATTCACATTCATTATTACTAAAGTTAACCAAAAAAAGTGATCGGCGGCACTCCAGGGGCTCAGAATAATCTGTTGTCAATCTCACCTACTGGCGTATCAACAATTTTGTCACTTAACAAGAAGGCGTTTCAAAGTTTACAATATCATTTTGATGTTCTTGGGTTTGGCAAAAACGTCTCTGCTTATAATTTTAGAAGTATTCAAGATATCTTTACGTCGTTTTGTGAGAATTGTATCTGACCATGAGCAATAATGAGGTAGTCATAACTCAACAAACATCAAAATCATCGAAACCCCAGGCAGTACGTTAGATGGGTGTATGAAAATTAAACACGGGGATCTGTCCTAGACTCTGGCCAATTATAACGTGTCATTTTCAATCTACCGTCTTAAGTTTTCGTAATTAATGATTCACTCAGATCTGTGCCTGGATAGTGCAGTTTCACTCTTAATTCTCTCCCCCCCCCCCCCCCCCCAGGGCTCTCAGCTATGCGCCTCCCTGAACAAGTGGAAAGACGCCAGTTTCTGGGTAAGAACGTCAAGGAAATATACTGAAACGATTTTTGTTAGGGAGCGTGATTGGATCTTGTCAAGAGATGTATTGGAGTCTGCACAGGAGTGAACTGACGGGAGGCCGGAGAAAAAGCATGGAGGAGATGGGAGAGGGAGGCTACAGGAGAGTGTAGGAAGGTTGTATTCTGCGTTTTTATCTGCTGGTGTCAACTTGCTTGTTTTTACTGTTGTTAATTTATCATAAAAACATACCAGCCTGACAAGTTTCGGCATCGTCGTTACGCTTTCAGTTAGAAACTCCGCCGTGGTCAAACAAATAAGGTGTCGTCGTTTTTACTGAATAAGGTGTACGTGCTACAACTGTGTACACTCTAAATCAAATTGAAAGTACAAAATTTGATGCTCCCGATTTATTCAAAAATCATATTTAAATGAACTAATCTGCAAAACTGCAATATTCCCATCAAGGACAGCACTCCCATAAAGTGATAAGGATAACAATAATGTTAGTACTCATATTATTGTGCATAGTTCTTTCTTTTCTTATTTTTTTAAAATCCATTCTCTGTCTCAGACTGTGTGATTTTAGACATCAGGCAAGTGAAACATCAGGTATTGGCAACAAACAATTTTTCTTGACATTCATTTCACATGTTTACGCCATTCATTATTTCATTTCTCAATATAACATAATACTGGCAGTTCTTCCTTATAATGCCGTTAACTGATGGTAGTTGCACTCTCCTATAGCCCGGCGTCTATTCAGAGCCGACTACCAAGTAGCCTTATGTAATTCACAGGTTGTCAGCTGTAGAAATGACATACGTGCTACTACATCGACCTGTCTATGATGAAAATGAACCATACGCGCCGAGCACAAGGAAATCCCAAACTGGGTTTTTGGATCAGAGTAATTGAACATCGTCTCTCCGAGAGCTTGGAAGTGACATTCATCACAACAAAACATTAGACTACCATAGGGTTTCAGTCTCTACTGTTATGATTTTACCCTGGCTCGTAGTTTTACCCAGGCTCTTAGTTCGTCGGCCTGACGAATATGTCTGCCCCGTACAGACCCACCATTTATTATTGGCCACACAAACTTACGTTACAGTAACAGAAAATAATGCCGTTATTACTCCAAGACATGAGACTATAGAACCTCTGGTCGGCTCTGAATGTTTCTCTCAGAAGTATGTACGCATACATGATGATTTATATTGGAGCAGTGCTCATTCTTTAGTTTTTTCTATGGACAGACAGACGCAAGCGGGCATCGGGAAGAAAAGATGAAAAGATGAAGTTGATGGAAAATGGATGAATAGGGGAAAGAAATCTGGAGAGAAAGAGAGAGAGAGAGAGAGACAGAAAGAGAGAGAGAGAGAAGGAGAGAGAGAAAAGTAATGGCAGTTTGATGAACTAAACTAATGGAGGTAAAGCATATCGACATGGGGTACATTGAAGTGGGCAATGACTAGCCCTTGTACCTGAGAGTTTATGCAGCACATCGTACGATAGCAAATGTATTGCTACAGAAATAAGTGGTACACCATAATTTTGGATAAAGAAGCGTTTCCTACCTCACACCAACACTGAGGTATATTTATACTTTTCAGACGGAAAATAACTAACTGATTACAAAAGCACTATCCATGTGTCTGGTTAAATCCCCTGTGTACTGACGTGTTGTCATTCCTGCCAGATTTTTCCAGCACTATAGACCAGATTTATCGCTTGCATGGCCACTAATGTGTCTACCACGTTAACAGATTCAACACTTCTGATGTTTCACACGGAAGTCTGACTCCGTCATCCCCAGCCTCAGCTTTAATGGACCCTATCGTGTCTTTGAGCTTTTTTTTTTTTTAACCACAAAATCTCTAACCTAAGGACAGACCCGTCCCGTATCAATTTTGATTCATACTCATAAATCCATGAACAAAAAAATCATTTCGACGTGTTAACAAATACAATAATAAGGAGTTTGAATACGCTAAATCTGTCTGAATAAATGGAATGGCTGGATGTTTCCTATTTTGGACGAGAGGCACCGACATGGTTTTTAAAAACCCATTGTCACCATATCAGCCTCCTTCTCATACATTATCTCAATCGTCTTTTGTGTGTATTACATAAGGAGTATGATTACAAAAAAGAGGGGGGGGGGGGAGGTGGGGTTGAAAAAAAATGGTAATAACAACGAAGGAGATGTCAAACACGAACCTACTAGGTTGTCCCATTTGCTGACCAGAGAGAGGAGGCCAAAGACGGAACGGGGCAATATGAGCCCCTCACCAAGAAGAGATCTCCAGGATCATGGCTTAGATGAGCACAAAAGGAAATAGAAAGAGTATTGATGTCTCTATGTCATCTGATGTCCTTCGTTCAAATTTAAAATTTGAAAGAAAAATGGGAGCAAGTTGTCTTTTCGTGTCTGAAGATAACACCTGAAACCAAGGAAAATTTCTGACTAACAAAAAGATAACCACATTGGTCAGCGTGACTTCCCATAGCGCCGTTGCCCACCATCGTGGTGAACGCCAACAAAAGGCTGAAAAGGACAAAATGGCAACTGTTTCGGTCACAATTGATCAAAATCCAAAGTCAGTATTTCCCACAGCAAAACTGGGGACGCCGTAATTATTGTTTCATCATGGCGCTGTGATTGTTAAAACAATCAAGAACTGGCAAGACGTTTCGAGAGAAACATCTAATGCCCAAAATCCAGATAAATGCATCTCTCTGGGACAAGGACAAACAAACAAAGAAAAAGAGGAGTAGGGTCAACTAGTAGCATCTAAGAGATGAAAATTAGGATCAAAGTTTATTTGAAGTCATGGATACGTACAACATCGAGTTTTCTGTTCATACTAATAGTAGTACTAAACGGGGAGACGTTCACCCGTAAAGACTTTGCTATAAGGACTACCATACGAAACTGCCATAAAATCAATTTTCATTACAACCAGTCCTTATCTCATTCACATCATCAACGATCAGCAGAACCCTAACGATGGTTCAAATTTAGATTTGCCCACTTTATCTCAAAGATGGATTAAATGTAGATTAAAATATTCATCCCTGTCAGTTCAAAATTTCTCACTTTCCTCCTCTTCAACCATGATCAAGTCGGTAGTCTCGACGCTAAAATCACAGTGGTCAGTACTGGCTACTAGTGGTCAGTGATACCAAAATAGACACAAATTGGCCCGATCCGAACAACTTTTTAGGACCCTAATTAGATTGTTTCAGCCTTTAGGTCACTAACGGAACAGGCCGTTTCTTTCGTAATGTCCTGGACGCAACGAAACAGGGACAGTGAAGCCAGCAGCCCGCGGGATGAGGAAGTTATCCCCCTTTGATGGGTTATTGTTCATAACCAAGATTAATTTAGTAGGCCATCTTCTGTTCTTGTTGAGGAGGAAATAATGGCTGTGTTCGTCTTCACGCCGAAATTGAGATATTCATGGGCTCGTTTGCCTATCTTTATGCGATTATTTATCTGCATTTCCTGATTATGTTGGAATAGGAGATTGCGTGATAAGATGTGTGATCTCGCCTTTATACGTACGTGTTTGCGTCAGGATGTGTGTGTATGTATGGTATGAATTATGGATAGTTTTTTATGTGAGCAATGATCATGTAGAGATGTACTGAATGGTTTAACAAACTGATGTAATGATGGACAGGCACACACACACACAGGTAGGCCGACAGACTGAGAGACAGACAGACAGACAGTCTGGCAGGTGCATACATACATAGATGGATGGGTGGACGGACGGACAGATGGACAGACAGCCAGACAGACAGACAGCGACGGACAGATGGGTAGACAGACAGCCAGACAGACAGACAGATGGACAGATGGACAGATGGAGGGATTACAAAAATATCGCCCTCCTGAACAGGTACTCCCAATTCTCACACTTCGAGGACTTCCAAAACAATTAACACTGAAAAAATGGATATGGAAACAGGCCAGATGAAAATGAAATAAATGGTTTTTATCAGACAGAGAGACAGACAGACAGACAGACAGATAGTCGGTGTTATCAGACGGACGGACGGTCAGACAGACAGACAGACAGACAGGCAGACATATAGATAGATAGATAGATAGATAGATAGATAGATAGATAGATAGATAGATAGATAGATAGATAGATAGATAGATAGATAGATAGATAGATAGATAGATAGATAGATAGATAGATAGACAGATAAATACTGTACAACGTCGACATTTGTCCCAAATTTTCTCTAACCCGGGGCTTCTGCGCACATGAATAAACATGTGTTATTTTCGCACATTCTAAAAACAGAACCAAAAACCCGCCAACTATTCATCTTGCACTGATAGATTCAGTGATTGCTCATTCAGATCTGCATTATTTAAGCAAGAAACACATAAGTGTGTGTGAGCGCACCAGTCTTTGGGCTACGCCGCAGCTACGATAAAGTTTCCATCAGGCGTTTTGTGAGAGGTTTGAATTATAGAGAAATTTACGAGGACGTTGGGCAACTTTGTTATTTCACTGATACCAAACCGTTATTAGCTGCCTCTGAAACCCGTGAAGAGGCTCCCTTCTCTAGAATTTGTAGAATGGACAGATTTATCGTCACTTAATCTTAGCACCCGTCCTCTTCGTTCTTCTGTCACCCACATTGCAGAGTCTGGAGACATGACATAATATTAAATAAAAGTATTTCTTTAAATTGCTGAAACTCTTTGACATTAATTGGAGGGGGGAGGGTCGAATGAGGGAAAAGACTTGTTTTGTTATCTTGTATTTTTAAATGACTTTGGGTCTGGGGATCCCTCCACGAAGATGCCGCTCAAGTATCTCTCAGTGTCACCCATTTCCAACACCCAGATGGGTTAAATTCTATCTTACTAAGATTGTGTATACAGAACGTGTAATTAAAATGTTTAGTCCATCTTCTTATCCTTTTCACCTCCATATTTCACCCTAAAATTGCAGTGGATAATTAAATGGCAAGCCGTCAAAAAGGCAATCTTCCATAGACTTAGTAAGGAAAAAACCGGCGCTTATATCGTTTAGTCTGGCTAGACCATATAGCACCAACGCCCGACTTTGTCCACTTAGAGACTATGTATCCGTGTACACAGGGTGACCACTGGTCAATCAGGCCGATATTTGCCCTTTAAATTGCCCTCTTTCCTTCCAATCCCCGTCCCCTATTCCACCCCGGGTACTTGTCGATACCGCCTACCACGTCGATGGCTTTCTGCGTCATCCAAGTAAAAACTACTGTTCTCTTTTCCTGCCGCCTCTTTCATCCACTAACCGCCCTGTGAAGTCAAGATCGACTGGGGGATCCTTCTCAGTTTTACCGGGATGTTGACTATTATCGTTTTGCCAATGGAAAGGCGTATTTTGGCTGACAGGCAACATCATCCCGATTTCGAAGGTGCTTTACTTATTGGTTAAGTACGTGCATGCCCTGTCCTTGGTTTCTCTATCGGGCGATAGTATGGAAGGAGAATGGGTCAATTTCGTTACTTTGTATGATGAACTAGCATGGTATGATGGTGAAAGAATGAGTTTCGGTGGATCAGGCTAACCATGAGAAACACGATTTGCAGTAGAAAATCAAAAGGTTTAAGAGAGAAAGGGGGAGTATAGAGAGAAAGAGACAGAGACAGGGCGAGAGAGAGGGGGGAAAGAAAAAAGAGGGGGAGTGAGAGTGAGAGAAAGGGGGGAGGGGCGTGAAGGAGAGAGACAGACAGACAGACAGAGAGAGAGAGAGAGACAATAAAGTCTAAGAAAGCTCAAGAAAAGACAGAAGACAGTGCATACCCCGCGCGCGACATCGAACAGAGTTGGAATTAATGAAGTCTGCACTGACTGTCACACCAGAATGATGTTGTACGGCCTTTGAACTGACAATGTTCCCAGCACACTTCGTTAGGGCAGCTCGGCCCCGCCCTCTTTTATTTTCTTCACCTAGATCACACACACACACACACACCCCTCCAAAAATCTCCCACATCAACCTTGCCAGCGCATCCTTTAGTCAATGCCCAACCATTCTTCCTCCCTCCCGATCCTTTTCTCCCCTCCCCATTCTCCCAATGTTTGCCGTCTCTAATGAAGGTACCGTTGGTTGATTAGACTCTGATGTAAAGAGAGAATTCTATTCCAGTGGGAGAATCGCGGTCTCCCAATGACCTGACCCACAAGGCCGCTCAGCTCGTCACAAACAGGTGTCTCCGCAGACTGCTACATACTCTTGGGTACAGCAAAGTTTCTACGTGTTCTGCAGGAAGAACTGAACAATTTTTTTTGAAAGTGGTTAAACTCAGTATATTTGTGTGTGTGTTCCTTTAATATATTTTGGTTTAATAATATATTTCATTCCATTTGCATTTTAAATTTCTTTCAGAATTCATCATTGATATTGTTTTGTTTCATTTTGGGTTTTTTGTTGCTTTACTTTTTTTAGTTCAATATTAACTATTCCATTTCCATTACATTTTAACAGTGAATTTTTTTCAGACTTAATTCAGTTTTGTTTTCTGGGCTTTCTTGTTGTTGTTGTTGTTGTTAACATGTTGCTGTAGTTGCCATATGTTTGTTCGTGTGTTTTTGTTGCTTTGCAAAATAAATTATAACTAATGTCACGTCAATTTTTGTCTGCCTCTCTGCCAAGACCCACTAAAACCTACTGCTTTTCAGGTTTTTATTTATTCATTTATTATCTTATTTTATTTATTGGCATAAATTGTCAAAATAAATTAAAGGTTACAAATGGAGCAGTACGTTATTTTAGTAGTTATAGTGGGAGTACTGTTTCTGACCCGTAAAGATCATTACAGACAATTACTGGCCTTTCAAACTGGGTGCAAACAAAATATGATTCAGCGAGACCTCGGTATTTTTCTCCGTCTCCTTTGCTTGTAGAATTGATCCTGGACTGCAGACATAAGCCCGACTTCGAGAAATGGTCGTTTTGTTCAAGACAGTGTAAAAGAATTAAATGTAACAGAAAAGTGACCTTGCTGGACAAGTACTCAGAATTCCAAGCTTGGGTGAATTCCAGAACAATTAACACTGAAAACATGATTGTGGAAAAAGAGTTCAGGTGGAAGTGGAACAACTGGTCTTTATCGGTTGCTTGTTACTATTGATTGGCTGGATGTAGGGACCTTAAGAATGGAAGATCAAAGGGAGAATTGCTAACCATTAGAGTTATTCTTTGAACAGAGCATGAGCATTTTTACTGATGGAGACAACATTCAAAATCAGTTCTTACTTTACCTCTTCACACCCCTGTTCTCTCTTATTCTCTTTGTTCCCCTTCATTCTCAGGACCTCTTTCCGTTTTTCGCACATTCCTATCCCTTCAATTTAGTACCATCATTCTACTTCCGGTTAAAAATTACTGATAGTGTCAAGTGGTCACAACAATTAAGAAAATAAACAAGCGCCGGGGAATTGTATTTTGGGACTTGAGGTGACTTTTTATCATGTAAATGACAAGGGTTAGAATTGGAGAATAGCAGAATGCGTAACTAGGGAGAAATTAATGTTTACGGTAAAGTAGACGGTTGCGTGATTGTTGGTTATTTCTGTGCACCATAGTGGTCTTTTTTGAAGTTATAAATAAGAGGTTTTTCTCCGATGATGACACAGCTAACACGACGCCTTCCCTCGAATGCCGTGCGGTCTTGTACAAGCAGCGAGGCAGTCGCAGTTTGGCTAGCAGCACACCGAACCAAGCCTGTATTGTCCCGGTTTTAATATTGTGAGATGTGGATTATAGAGAACAAAACGAGATCTCACGCACTATAAGTGAGGCTGGAAACAATTTTGCCTCGTTGGTTGAGTCAAAGGAAGTTCAGGTCTGAGTCAAAACCCAGGCAAAAACGGATTTAATTCAGTGCTCTACTAAACTGAAAGCAGATTTAACTTCTGAAGCGTGAGGAGTGGGAGGCAGTATCGCTGCACATACCATGAAGGGATGACAATAGCGTCCTGTAGAGTCCTCACTGTCCACTGAGAGGGAGGAGAGAGGACGAGTAGAAAACCCCACACATAAAGTTTATAAAAAAATTACCCGAAAAATTCCGTAATCACTAAATCAGTGGCAGACAGCATTCAACATTTATTATTAGTATTATTATTATTATTATTATTGTCACACCTTTCTCGTCCAAGACACAAAAACACAATCACACTCACACAAACATATTTGCACGCGCATACAATGTTCTCTTCTTTTCCTACACCCACACGCCCCTCTTCTCACTATATTAATTGGCTACACTCACTCACACATACACACACGCACGCATGCACGCATACACACACACGCGCGCCGACGCGCAGAGAGAGAGAGAGAGAGAGAGAGAGAGAGAGAGAATCACATCTTCCCGCTCCACGGTAGAAAAAAAAAGAGCAAAGATTCTTTCTGGAATAATTTTTTAAGGGTATAAGGAAGGAGGGCAGGGGCGGTAGAGTGAAATGACCACAGACTGACAACCAAACTGGCCCCCTCCTTCCATCAACGTCAGCAGCAGCGCAGACCTGGGATTGATGGACCGCCGGACCAGTGGGCCACGTGTGGTCATCTGATGACGTTTTCATCCAAGGTTCTGGATTGCGGGTAATTACGGTCTGCCAACCGCACTCTTGCACACACGATGGATGAAATTAGCCTTTCATCGATTCATCATTGTCGATTTCACCGCCACATCCATCTGACTGCCAAATCGATTTATCTCACGATACAGCCTCATTCCAGACATAAAGGAGAAGTGGGAAAGCCGAAGAAAACGACGCGGAGTTTCCCACCCTGTGGGTTATGAATACAGCAAAGATTAATTTTGTGGGAATTGGCAGTTCTGCTTCTTTCCTTGACCGCATTATTTGTCATCTCATACTGTCTGATTAAAACGCTATTCTACCAGACTGCCGGCATTATTAACAGCATAAAATGACTACGCCAACAAAGGCGCCGACACAATTATGATAAAATAACTATCTAATAATGTAAAAAAAAGGAACCGACCAATCAAGCAACGAACTAATATTCAATAATCCAAGAAAACAAGCAAGAGTTCCACCAAATAGTAATTACTAAGCAACCTACTCTCTTATCAAGGACTGAAGTTACATCTAATCAGCGAACCAAGTAATGAATTAACCAAACACATAATTAACCAACAAACAACCAGCCAACCAAAGAAAGAAACAATTAATTAACCGATCCACCTATTACTTTTTCTCACGACCAAATCACATCGAATATCAGATAATACAATACATCAAAATGCAAACAAATAAAGTAAAAATAATCACATTTCCTAGATGCTGACACTTTCTTTGGCAGCTGCAAAACGGGGATTCGGACAAACTGACAAGGGAAGTGCATTTCTTTGTGCCAGCGTGAAAAGCTGATCTGCGTGGATATAAAAATTAATGATGTCACGTGTCCTATTGTCCTGTGATATTAAGATCGTCTAAAGGTCAATCCCAGTTCTACCTGGGATGTTGACCAATATCGTTTTGACAATTGAAAAAGGGTGTCTCTTCGCTGGAAGACAAGCATCATTCCGATTTCAAAGGTGCTTTGTTTGTTTCCTAATAGTTCGCTCTGTGTGTGTCTCTCTCTCCTTTCATACCCAATCCATTTTTTGCGGGAGGGGGGTGGGGGAGTATTAAGGGAATCAAACGTAGCTTGTTCCAGACACAAAATGATTCTGCTTAATCACAAAACACAACCGGGTGGCCATCAGCTTGTGGTCAAAAGGTTCCCATACGCCCTACCCGCAGAACCTACTGAGAACTAATTGAACTTTCTTGGATTGTTCCAGCCGGTCACTTGTCTCGTCACCTGATGAGAAAAGTGCGTGGTAATTAACCGTGTGACAACCAGGGACTCCGCCATCGGGCAGACAGATAATTTTTCTGTGGGGCCAAGACACTTGTACTTGTGGCCAGGTATGAAGGACACAAACTTCACAAGGCTTAAGTTGTTCGCAACTTTAATGATTTTCATCTAAGCTCTTGGGTGCAAAAAACAACTTACTGACAGTGTGAGTATTTCTTCCGTTAATCAAATGAGAATGTCGGGATACTGTACAAATTATAGTCTTGCCATCTTTGAATTTTATTCTAACAAAATATTACCTGCGCATAATGGTGTTAATAATAACAATAATGTTAGTGTCAACATAAGTAATAGAACTGATTGTTCTTCTGGAAGTATTATTGTTATACTAATAAGAATATCATTTTCTTTTGCAACAATCATTAATGACAATGGTCATTAATGATAACCATGAAAAGGCCCATAATAAACCACGAAAATTTAATGTTTATTTTATGTGAAGCTAAGCTGATAACAATTAATTTTGTATTTCACTGTCATTTTCCTAGGTCCAAACATCTAATCTTTCTACACAAGATGGCAGCTATTTTCAAAATAAATGTTTTTAATGAAAATGGATATTGCTTAGATAGATGCCATTTGGACCATAAAAAAATATGACCAAACTCCTCGCTATAGGATGTCGTTACCAGCCTTTGACCAATTCCAATTAGCCAAACTAACCCTAACCCTATGCCTAACTCCAAAACTATCCAAAACATTCATTATACAAACAAAAATGGTAATTGGGCAGGAAATGGCTACTGGATTCTTTTTTTCAATTCCATATAATGCCAGTTCTGGCTGAACCTGCTGCATTCCGCTTGTACTGAAAAAAGTGTACATATCGATTTTAAAAAAAAAAGAGGTGACATTTCCAAGCCATCTATCAAAGCCTGGTGTCAGGATCGTCATAGAGCCTTAACTTGGTATCGGTGACGGTACCATTGAAATAAATCGTGACACGATGACACAAATTATGGCAGACAATGAGAATGAGCCAATAGTTACGCCTCCTTGGGGACGTTAATGAGAGTCGGCGGGCTGTGTTCAGGAGAAATGGCTCATTAAGAGCAGCGGTTGAGCCATGGTGACATAACCCCTCCTGGGACCTGACGGGTAGAGAGTCCAGTCCTCCGGGTCTACGGGCAGTAGTATAGTGGACTCTGCCACCTGTAGAAGGTCAACAGGGCTTACATCAGCAGAGAAAGATGATCAGAATAACATTACAGTGCGCGTCCAATTTACGATATAACCTCAATATTGGAAGTTATTGATTCAGCTTGCATTTAAAATACATGGGCATCGCTGATCAACAAATACAGAGAAATACCTATACAATGTAGCCATTCTCTCTCTTTCACTCTCTCTCTCTCTCTCTCTTTCTCTTTCTCTCTCTCTCTCACATACACACACACAAAGCACACACTTTGTCTCTCCGTTGCCTTGCTCTACTTCTCTGTCTACGTCTAATTATGTCAGACAGCAGCTGTTTCCTATTTCGGACTAGCATCAAAAAGAAGATTGAGAGAAGGACTGGACGAACATCAACAGGAACTCTATATGGAATTTAGTGCCTTCTCGTCCATCACTGATTTTTTTTCTCGGGTGAAAACTACGAACTGCTAACAGCTCGTTATTAATTCATTCTAAAAACAAACTCTACTTCCCTCCGCAACCCCCCCCCCCCCATCCCCCCTTTTTTTGGTCTTTTTTTTTTTTAGGTTCGGTTCTGTTAAGAGACTACCGGTGACAAAATGGACACCACCAGGTGAAGACATCAGGTGGGTGAGTGTGTATTTTGTGGTGGCTGCCCTTAGATAACAGAGAGATTATTGTTTTTTCTTATCTCTGATTATCGACCCTGATTCAACCATTGGTTCTGCTGGGCGAAGCGACAGCTCAAAGATGTATAAAAACAGATGTTTCAAAAAAACAAAAACAACGAATGCTGAGTTTCTCTTTCTTTTCTTTTTGATAAAAATTGTACACATAAAAATATATATATATAGGTTTTCAGTCTCTAATTATGGTCATGATATTTAACTACTACGCACCTATAGAAAAAGTCTAATTTGTATTAAAAACTTGTGTCGTGCCGAAACATGAATTTCTAGAAACAGGCAAACACAAAGTAAGCACTCTTTGTGCTCCATAATTCTATAAAACGCTTTTACTTAAATTATGACTGTTTGCAGTCGCTGTATCTTCTCGCAGGCAGATGGGTGGATCACACCAAGACTGGGGGTGCAACATTGCATGAATACCATACCGAACTTAAAAAAGACAAAAATACATTTTTCCAACAGCAAGACCACAATCTGTAATTCATTTTGCGTAATACAACTTTCAAAGCCAAAGTCATTTACAAGTGATATCACTTCTATAATTAGTCTAAATCGCCACAGCCCAAGAAAACTATTGCAATACAAAATGTTCAAACATTGGAAAACCTGATATGTTCTAGATTTTTACCTTGCCGATCTAATAGGGTGAATTACAAGACGATAGCTGCTTCCTACTCCTAAGGAATCAGTATTATAAAACAGTTCTTCTGTACCAAACATACAACAGGAATAGAAATCGTTCTCCGCTTTTCTCATAAAGTGGTGATTTTGATATTCAAAAGTTTGTCTGGCCGGGAAAGGAAATAGTGTTTGACATCCGAATCCGTTTTTGGAACACCTGTGTGGACATGTAGATGAGCGGACTATCCCTGTCTCTGGCAGGAGAGCAAGAATGCTGATAATTCCCCGTATAAAGTTCAGAGTTATCAGGGCGGCTGATTTGACGCGCTCTTAATTATCTTGCCTAATGAAGTCTGACAGATAGCGGCCATTCTTAACTACACGGAACACAGCGATTAGGTCCCAAAGTTGTTTTTGATGATCCACTGATGGGTGCACTGGTTTGGAGGACTTTCTCTCTTCACATCAGTTGCTTCGATCGCGCTCATAGAACAGGTGGTTTGATCGGTATCAAACTCGGCATGACAATAGTACTTTTCAACTGCGGTCAATTTCTTTTTTTTGTGTGCATTTTCCTTTACCTTTTCCCCCCATCCTCTCTCCCCCCCCCCTTTTTTTTTGTTTTTTAAAGTACAATTTTCTTTTATTTGCTAGGTAATCTTCTGTTCCATAATTTAAAAGCCGACCTAGCCCGGTATTGCTGAACAGTCAAGAGTTTCCATATTGCCCTAATGCAGCGGTTCCCAACCTTTTCTATACCCCGCACCCCTAGAAAACTTCTGATATATTCTCCATCCCCTATAAAAGTAATATCTGGTTTGAAGATGACATGTACATTGCATTTTTAAAATGTCCAAATCCAAGTTTTCGCACCCCTGAAATATTGTCTTGCCACCCCCCCCCTCCAAAGGGTGCGAGCACCCCCGGCTGGGAACCCCTGCCCTATGTAGTTCTTATCTTTGTGGAACCCCTGTCCTAATGTAGTTCTTATCTTTGTGGAATACCTGTCCTTATGTAATTCTTATCTTTGTGAGAATTGCCTAATTCCAATTTGTAGGTCTGGTTTGTTGATGTGTCTTTGCTACTACTGGGTAATACAAATGAAAGCATGCATTTTTAGAACACCTCTCTCTCTCTCTCTCTCTCTCTTACAGAAAAAAAAAGCCAAACCCAGAATTTGTATTACGTAGGCCGACATGTATTTCCAGTGACAGTAAACAGAGACTGTCCTTGAACAGCATTCGTAAGTTGAACCATTTCCCTCCAAATAAAATAAAAGAAAGCAGACAAACAATAACAGCAGCAAAAACCAGCCTGTCACAAATCCCAGACTGGGAGAATGATGTAATAAGTTATGACAGGACAACAATCACGAACGAACAAGTTTAACACTTAACAGAACAACCCATCAGACTCACACATTTATTAAACATAATTATACAGATAATAGCGCAATTACATACATTATATTATTGAAATTAACTGCCGTACAACGGCCTTATTCCCACATGCACACTTCCTCGGATCCACAACCCGGTAGTTACTTCCTAAAGACACTTCGGCCTCAGCCTCTCCCCTCAGGGTCTTAATAGCACATTAATAATTCACTGGCACCGCAGTCTCTCAATATCACCTTCCTATTGTCATACACCTTAGCATTCCACTAGCACCTCAGCAGGGCAATAGCACATTATCATTTCAATAGCCCATCAACATGGCAATAGTACATTATCATTTCAATAGCCCATCAACATGGCAATAGTACATTATCACATTCACGCTCATATCTACGTCCCTGTCCGTGGCCTGACTGCCACGACTTTATGTGCCTCTACTGTCCTGCACCGACAGCCTCACTCTTGGCCTATGTGTGGCCTCCGGCCCTATGCTGGCCTATCCCCTGTGCTCACCGAGGTGGCTCTTTGGCCCGTCGCCGACACCTACAAGAATAACATTACATTGGTATAATACCCTACCATTTCTATTCACTCCACCTCTCCTTACAACCCATGAAGCGTACACACAATAGTTCACCTTTCACTCACCAAACATCTTACGGTAACACACCTCCATCGGAGTACACAATACTCACTCGTGCTACAAATCCATGAACTCACTTTCATCTATCGCTCATGGCGCACATTGCTATATCCAATATCAAGGACTTCCACATTCCTCACATATACTTATTTACATCATGGTAATAGACGAATATAATATAATACATCAATCATAATTATCAATCAACGTTCTACCTACCAGTCATCACTGGAAAAAACACTTTCATTCGTCTTCCGACTGCTCCCCTCTGTTCGCCCGCTGGGCTCTTACTAGCGTCCGTTCTCTTTGGACTATCTCTGTGCAGTGAACTGGTAAACACACTGATCTCACCCCGTTTAATCCTCACTCACCCCCTTTCACGTTTTTCCCTATTTGTCTGCCGTGAGCCCTTCTTACTATACACCCGCTCTGTAGCAATCCCCTTAATTGCACTCACTCCACTCGTGACACAGCCAATGTCATAAAATACAGTTCAAACTTCTCTGGTAGTGTTGAAAACAGTATTAATGAGTTTGTAAGGTCCCACTGAGAGTGGATTTAGTTTGTTTATATGTACTTATATGTCTGTGCCTTGACATACTCTCATAATTTACAGAATTCAATTCCCACCTTTGCAAAGACTGCAAAATTGTTGGGTTGTTTTTTTTGTGCTGACCATAGAATACAGCACATCCAAATAATGACTTCCTTCGGGTATGGCAAAGGAGACAAATAAAAAAAAAAAAAACGTAAGGAATCCCTCAGTTCCCATTTGTCTTCAGAGGTTTTACGTGTCCGGGGTGAACGGGTGAACGAACGGATGTCATACTGGCGTAAGGTGGGATGTTGACCTGTGGACACATTGACTATTGAAACGGTGCGATTTTGACTCCCCAGATGCCCGGTAAAGAAAAATTGCCTTGTCACAGAAGTACTGAAGCCTGCAAACTGATGTTGGGTGATCAAGTCAGTAAAAAATGTATATATATATTTATATATATTAATGTCGGCTGTGCTGAAGAAGAATCATCAGCCACAACAAATTTTCTCTACTGGTGCAGGCGACAGGGTGAAGATATCATTAGTAGAGACAGGCGTGAAGATATAATTACGTGTATTGGTAAAGACCACAGGTAACTGCTATGAAGATACGATTTGTACAAACGACAGGAGACATGGGAGAAGCTATCATTAGAAGAGAAAACAGGCCATTAAAAGAGATAACATGAAGCAGCAACGAAGATACCAGTAGCAGAGAACCTGAGGCAGGGGTGAAGATAACATCGGCAGAAATAGCAAGAGACAAGGATGAAGGTGTCATAGCACAGACAACGGGAGACAGAGATGAAGATATCACTGGTACAGACAACCGGCGTCAGGGGTGAAAATATCATGTACCGGCGGAGACAAAATGATGCAGGAATTAGGGCAATATGTGTGAAGATATCGAATGTAGGTAAGATGGCACAGGTAGATAGACAAAGGCATTTTTACCTGTGTCATATCTACCGTGCACCGAAGATATCACAACAAATAGCAGACAACAGGAGACGGGCATGAAGATAATCATATCATAACAGGGACAACAGGAGACGGGCATGAAGATAATCATATCATAACAGGGACAACAGGAGACGGGCATGAAGATAATCATATCATAACAGGGACAACAGGAGACGGGCATGAAGATAATCATATCATAACAGGGACAACAGGAGACGGGCATGAAGATAATCATATCATAACAGGGACAACAGGAGACGGGCATGAAGATAATCATATCATAACAGGGACAACAGGAGACGGGCATGAAGATATCAAAACAGAGAAAACAGGCGACATGGGTGAAGATGTCATAGTAGAAACAGCAGGAGGTTAGGATAGAGGTTTCATAGCTGGGTCGACAGGGGACATGGGTGAAGATGTCATAGTAGAAACAGCAGGAGGTTAGGATAGAGGTTTCATAGCTGGGTCGACAGGGGACATGGGTGAAGATGTCATAGTAGAAACAGCAGGAGGTTAGGATAGAGGTTTCATAGCTGGGTCGACAGGGGACATGGGTGAAGATGTCATAGTAGAAACAGCAGGAGGTTAGGATAGAGGTTTCATAGCTGGGTCGACAGGGGACATGGGTGAAGATGTCATAGTAGAAACAGCAGGAGGTTAGGATAGAGGTTTCATAGCTGGGTCGACAGGGGACATGGGTGAAGATGTCATAGTAGAAACAGCAGGAGGTTAGGATAGAGGTTTCATAGCTGGGTCGACAGGGGACATGGGTGAAGATGTCATAGTAGAAACAGCAGGAGGTTAGGATAGAGGTTTCATAGCTGGGTCGACAGGGGACATGGGTGAAGATGTCATAGTAGAAACAGCAGGAGGTTAGGATAGAGGTTTCATAGCTGGGTCGACAGGGGACATGGGTGAAGATGTCATAGTAGAAACAGCAGGAGGTTAGGATAGAGGTTTCATAGCTGGGTCGACAGGGGACATGGGTGAAGATGTCATAGTAGAAACAGCAGGAGGTTAGGATAGAGGTTTCATAGCTGGGTCGACAGGGGACATGGGTGAAGATGTCATAGTAGAAACAGCAGGAGGTTAGGATAGAGGTTTCATAGCTGGGTCGACAGGGGACATGGGTGAAGATGTCATAGTAGAAACAGCAGGAGGTTAGGATAGAGGTTTCATAGCTGGGTCGACAGGGGACATGGGTGAAGATGTCATAGTAGAAACAGCAGGAGGTTAGGATAGAGGTTTCATAGCTGGGTCGACAGGGGACATGGGTGAAGATGTCATAGTAGAAACAGCAGGAGGTTAGGATAGAGGTTTCATAGCTGGGTCGACAGGGGACAGGGGCGAAGATGTCATAGTAGAAACAGCAGGAGGTTAGGATAGAGGTTTCATAGCTGGGTCGACAGGGGACAGGGGCGAAGATGTCATAGTAGAAACAGCAGGAGGTTAGGATAGAGGTTTCATAGCTGGGTCGACAGGGGACAGGGGCGAAGATGTCATAGTAGAAACAGCAGGAGGCTAGGATAGAGGTTTCATAGCTGGGTCGACAGGGGACAGGGGCGAAGATATCTTAGCAGAGACAGTGGAAGACAGGAGTGAAGAAACAGAGACTTCAAGGGAGAGAAAGAGAGAAATAAGAGACGATAGGGGACAGGGGTGGAGATATCATAGCAGAGACAATGGAAGCAGGGATGTCGAAAACAGAGACACCAAGGGAGAGAAAAGAGAGGGACAGACAGAAGTGCTTTTACAAGATTATGCCTTTAATTCACAAAAAGGGAACTTGCGTACAGAAAGAGAGGGGGGGGGGCGACTCCACAAAGTATCACCATCATGTACAGTTTTATGCAAGGAACTCTATTTTCCCTATTATAAGTATAGAATTCTTGCACTTATACAGTACAAGCTGATGAGACTGCGATAGCAAAAATCTACCGTTTTTGTGTCTATTCTTCAAGATAATTTCTGTTTCTGTAACTGTATTGTTATGTACTCAATGATCAAAACAAATTTCCTTGTACAGGTACGAATAAAATGTATCTATCTTATTTTATCTTATTACTAGTAATTGTTGTTCACGATAATAATTATTGTAAATTGCTATCGATAACGCTGTTACGTCACAGGTTGGAGGTAGGCACCACGCTGTCCATGGCAAACTGAGCAGTACACTTCAGGCGATAAAATCCGGCTTAGCAGGTTTTATCACCGAAAATCCGGCGTGGCAAAATCTGCTGACCCAAAAATATTGCATTAAACGTTCCTTTTTGAGAAAAAAAAAATTGTTACCAATAAAAAGTTATTTTAATTATTTTAAGAAGGAAAACTCAACAATTGTGTATTTCCGCCAAGGGTGCTTCATTTTAAATCGTTTTTCCCCTCTCCTGTAACATTTGCCCAGATCGGGTTAGCAGGTTTTATCATTGGAAAATCGATATATTATCATCTAGGGTCAAAAAATCAAATAAAATGAAAGTAGTTCTGGATAAGTTGGAAATCTTTCCATATACAGAGCCTTGGGCACCAGGTGACATTATTTCATATAGTTATGGAACAATGGGGATGGGGGGGGGGGGGGTTGAGCACCGCTTTGCTCCATTGTTACGAATGTTACAGAATTACATGAACATAATAATAATGTCAGGATATTTTTTATGTGTATTTACACACTGTACGTTGTTACACTGTTGCATTAATTAAGCATTCATCAAAGTTATTCAGTGACTTATAACATGTGCCATAGTTTTAGTCCAGCATTCATGATAATTGCATATTATCCCACAATTGCGAAAGCACTCGACTATTTTCCAAACTCAGACAATGATAGGAAATGTCAACTTTCCCAACAATGCAAGATGAAAATGCTGATCTCATCAGTTGTATAAACGACGAAGCTGAGAAAAGGCTTTGTTCGCATACCTTGTGTTTGGTAGCAGTTAATGGCGAAAGTGACGTGTGACTCGTGGATTTAGTCATCACCATTAATCTGATACAAATTCCGCAGCCAGAGATGATACAGACCCGTGCCTTACCTAACAGTACCCCAGAAAATACTAATATTATCCTTCTACACATGTACCCGATAACCCCTAACGAATCTTACCCCATACCGACTTTCGAATTTTACCTCCATAGGTCCTATCCATTCATACCCCATGGGTCCTACTCATCCTTACTATACAGGCCAATCGTAGCTTACACTTCTCAGCTGTATCTCCATAGTGGTTTTACCCAACGGTAGCCTACAATCCCTATAATAAACAGCTCCCGAGAGGCCAGGAAGGTCAAACAACGATAGCATGTGACTCACGGCATTCTGTACGACACTTTGGTTATAAAATCGAAGTAAATCTTAATTAAATGTTTATGTCTGTCTAATACTGCGTCATTTCTCTATGAAAGCTTTTCCATGGTCTGTCAATGCACTTGAAGTTTCCGGGTAATTAAAACCTTCCTCATTGCACCACACAACTCATGGTCCTCACTGCCCAAGAAATCAAAAGCCTGTTCTAAACTCCGTCTTGCGTTTGATTTAACCTAACTTCCCGTTCGTGCTGCAGATTTTACGAGTTTCGATTTGTAATTTTCAGAACCAAGGGAAGGGAATGAGCCGGTGTCTGTGAAATAAACTATGACACTAAAATAATGACTTTGATTATGTCACGATGACATTCCAGCAGCAAGGTTGTCCTAAATGGTGGCTCTGACGTCATCGCAGTGTGACATTGGTCAGATTTAAGGTCAAATTACCTGGGTTTATCGAATTAATTTTTATTTAAATAAATAAATACCGTAATAAAATACTGCGAATGACCTCTCTATAGCAACACAGACACGTTGTAATTCACTAGATACACTGTAGACATCTTCATAATTGTGAAAGTTGTCTATTAGAGCCGGATCTAGGCAACATGTCAGTAATCATATTTTTGACAAGCATTTTTATAGTGGTGTAGATGATGCAACAGTAATGATGTGTCGAACAGTTCTTTACGATGCACTGAATTGTATTGAATAGCTACTGACCAAACTCACTTGCTGATTTTGACGATGCGCTTAAAGGTAACACTGTTATGCCAACTTTTGCGGTTGGTTGGTGGGGTTGCTGTAAAATGACAGCTCAGCCACAATATTCTTCACATACAATGTAGGACAAAATTCATTTATACATTAATTTGGCTATGAATTTGTAACAAATCCCTCAGCGCTTAAATTAACTTAATCTAACGTGGTATGAGTTTTAGTTTGGGTTTGTTTAAACTGCTTCTGGTTTGCTGATAAGATCTAATTGCTATAGTAATAATGAAATGTATAATAATAATCAAGATCCAACCTCTCAGATAATACACAGCTGGACACTAATCACAAAATGAAGTAAACTGAAACGGAGGTGCTTACGGACAATGCCTTTTATAGCAATGCCTTCGGAGTACAAACATGTGTATTACGTTGGGACAGTTTTGAACATTTGAACCTTCATAAGCATTCCAATTCTCTGACGCAAGAACATTCACGGCCAAAAGGAAATTGGCTACCCGGAAACTGTAGTCAGATAAGCGGTGAGCTATGTGATCAGATGTAAGAGATTTGATGCCCCGCCTCTTTCAGGATCTGACAGCCGGTAATCTAATAGCAAAGACTTAACTATCACAGCTGCATTAAGTTGAGTTTGAGATTTCTAGACAGCTGGGTTATAATTAACTTCTGGGCTGAATGGGAGGATGGACGTGGAAACAAGAGGCATAATGGTAATTTGGTGAGAAATATTATAAGAGAATAAAGGAGGTGGTTTATGTAAGTTATGGGGGCACAGAGAGAAAATAGGTAGTGCGGGAGCAGGAAACAGTCGCTGGTGAACAGGTAGACAGACAGAGAAACAGACATATGGAGGGCTTGCCGATACATAATTTAGGCTAGTCGGAGGTAGTTAGCACAGGAGAGACTTTGGAGAAAGATGGGACGAAAAATCGTTGTGAAACTGGGAGTGTCAGATTATGTAGGAAATGAAGGATGGAAACAAAGGAGTGGACGCATTTGGGAAGAGAAACGGAGTGCGTGGGTAAGGCGGTAAACAAGCCACAGTCGGATCGACAGCACGGGTATCGAGGCCTTTTTGTGCACGCCAAAAGAAAGGTGATGGACGTCCATGTGAAAGGAGGAGCAGAGAAAAAGAAAGACAATGAGGAGCTGGAATACGGCATTTACTACAGCATACAGATGATCATGGCAATATGCCATCTTCAAAAGACAATCCGTTGAGAGAGAGAGAGAGAGAGAGAGAGAGAGAGAGAGAGAGAGAGAGAGAGAGAGAGAGAGAGCAAGAGATTAACTGACAGACAGACAGAGAGACGTAAAGGTGAAACAGACCTACCAAATAACAGAAAGATAACGTAAAGACAGACAAGATTAGAAGTGTTTTTATGTATGAGTGTGTGTGGGTGTGCGAACGTGCGTGTCTGGGTGGTTGTAAACAGGGTGAGACACCAGGAATTAGCATCAACTACCCGAAAGTGAAATTCAGGTCTTACATGATGTTGTCGCATAAATGCCAATACTACTAACAGGCAAGACGATGGAAATATTAACACCTTTAACATGATAAAAAGTACTTTTAGAAACGGAGGGGAGGGCTGAATAAAATGAAACGCAAGACAAAACCAGACTGACAGTTGTTAGATGTCACAATGGACACTTAAAGCAGTCCACGCCTGACGTAGGCAGACATATTGACCGGGTCAAGTGGAGACGAGTACACATAGCTATACCACAGAAAGGCATTACTGAAACTAGATCGCTGGCAAACAATGTGGAGAGACCGAAAAGTACCTTAGATTATCGTCGGATGGGAAGCTGGTGAGCTTTAAAAAGTGATGGGGTGGAAAATGCTATTGTGAGCAGCCGGGGAGACGCGGATAAAGGTAAATAGTTTATTTGGGGCTACACAGAGTTAAAGTTTTGATTATTCAGCCTGTCAAGTTTATCTTGAAATTGAAAATAGCCGAAATGTCAGGATGAGATCCTCGCCCCAGACGGACAGACACGTTCACTGACAGACAGACTTACAGGGTCAGTGAGGTCTTGTGGAGGTGACAGAAAAAGGTGCCTAAAGGAAGACAGTGTCAAAGACAGGTTGTCAGTGGGCAGACAGACACAAGCGACTGGCAAGAGGCAATGACACCATGAGACGAACAGACAGACACGGTCAACAGGTGCAACGGACAGTCTTGCGACGAGGGTCGCTGGCGCCAACCGAATGACGGACACGCTCACAGGCACAGGCACTTGTAAACAAACATGAAGAGGTTGAACTGTTTACAGACCGAATATCGAGCAAACCGGCACTTGAGCCAAGGATGATGGTTTTTCTTCTCTTTTTTTTTTCGGGGGGGGGGGGTGAAGGGGGGGGGGAGAGAGAGAGCACAAAAAGGTGGGTGGGGGAGGGGCCAAAATATGTGAATATGGACAAAGAAAATGATTTTAACAAAGTAAGAAAGAAGAGGTGATAATATTACTTTGTCAGTTCAGAAGAATATTCCGGGTAGGGGACGGAAAGACGAAATGTGGAAATTGTATGGTTAAGAGGTACATGCAGACAGACCGGATATCAGATAGATACCTAGATACAGACATTCAAAAAGCTCGTGAACAAAATAGTACCATCTGCGAGATTCACAATTCGGTACGATGGAACGGTATGGCTTCGCCTTGTTCCGTGCTCTGAATGACTCAAATGAAAGATGAACTGTGCACTAATCGCCATAAGCAGATGTTTTTTTACCGCCACTAATTTGCCAGAGAAAATGCTATGAGCGCTTGTTAGCGCTACACACAATAATGGAGTTGCTGGGATTCTTCCTGAGAAACTGTTGAAGAAACCAGTACGCCCAGCGCTTTAGACAACTGATTACATAATAAAGACAGTTCACGTAATATCATGAAAACCGTTATTAACCATCTGTCACGCCCCTGGCGGGCTGAAATTCTAAGCCACCCGTTTGCATGCCTAACGAGAATTGCACAAAAAATATTCACTGCCAAAAAATAACTTATATAATTTATCATATGTGTTCGGTTGTCTCCGTGTAAGCGTCCATACCGGTGTAAGTTAAAATTCCCACAGTCTACGTTTCTTAATTAAGGTAGATATAATGTGCTGGTGGGATATGGGATAATTCAAAAAAGTTGTACATTAGGGCCTATCTACCAATCCTTTCTCATTCTGCAGTTCAGTGCATATCACCACGTAAAATACCACTTTTTTTCAGCAACTGTTTTTTTTTTTCAGACAGCAATCCAAAGACCAAGGCTGCAATGAGTATTTAATGCACCTGTTTGTAAAACTGAACTCCTTGTTGTCGTTTTTGTCAATAAGGTCATATTTTCACTCAATGTCAATGCCAGATTCCGTAGTTTTTCTTTTCCCTTTTCATCATCACAATTGAAGGCCCCGCACCCTCTGGAAGGCCTTCCGGGTTCAGTGGAAGGTCAGTGGTCGTGCAAATTTGAATGTCGTTGAATAGCCTTGGATGGTGCTTGGGGAAAAACATTTGAATAACAATATTTCCATAGCAAGATCAATATTGTCAGGTGCTCGGCAAACGTTGTGAGTGTGTTCAGGAAATACAACTGCAGAAAACAAACCCCTTTATCAAGCCCTTCCAGATTTGGTCGAGGTCAGATGGGAAATGCAGGCCCCCATTTCCAAATGCTCATTAAGTATTTTTGTAACCAGTACTGAATATATTTACGTATTCATGTTTTTTGGATATTACTTATTACTATTTTATGAATCGTCTTTAAATTAGCAGAGTTTTATGTTTAGGAATCCCTTTAACCACAGTTACAGTATCAATATTGTAGCCCCTCCCCTTCAAAATCATAAGCCCATGCCAAAATCGACACCCTGATACCCCCCCCCCACCCCCCTCCTCCAAAATATACATTCTCCTCTGGCATGGCCTTCTTCTGATATTGAAGACGAAAACTATTCGAACAAAATGAGAGCATACGAGATGGAAGATGTAACATGTCACGAGTGGAGTGAGTGCAATTAAGGGGATTGCTACAGAGCGGGTGTAGAGTAAGAAAGGCTCACGGTAGACAAGTAAGATAAGCGTGCTGTCGTGAGTAGTGGGGGAGTCTGAAGGAGGCGAAAGCGCTGTATTACTATCACTGCAAGTTAGAAGGTCCTACGGATCGGACCTGTGAATAAGAGCCCATCGGGCGGACATAAGGGGAGCAGTCGAGAAGACTAGTGAGAGAGTCTTTCCAGTGATGACTGGTATGTAGAACGTTGATTGATTATTATGATTGATGTATTATATTATATTCGTCTATTACCATGATGTAAATAAGTATATGTGAGGAAGGTGGAAGTCCTTGGTATTGGATATAGCAATGTGCGCCATGAGCGATAGATGAAAGTGAGTTCATGGATTTGTAGCGCGAGTGAGTAGTGTGTACTCCGATGGAGGTGTGTTACCGTAAGATGTGTGGTGAGTGAAAGGTGAACTAGTGTGTGTACGCTTCATGGGTTGTAAGGAGAGGTGGAGTGAATAGAAATGGTAGGGTATTATACCAATGTAATGTTATTCTTGTAGGTGTCGAGGACGGGCCGCAGAGCCACCTCGATGAGCACAGGGGATAGGCCAGCATAGGGCCGGAGGCCACACATAGGCCAGAAGTGAGGCTGTCAGTGCAGGACAGTAGAGGCACATAAAGTCGTGGCAGTCAGGCCACGGACAGGGACGTAGATATGAGCGTGAATGTGATAATGCACTATTGCCATGTTGAGGGGAGAATGTACTATTGAAATTATAATGTCTATTGAAATGATAATGTGTTATTGCCCTGCTGAGGTGCTAGGGGAATGCTAAGGTGTATGACAATAGGAAGGTGATATTGAGACACTGCGGTGCCAGTGAATTACTAATGTGCTATTAAGACCCTGAGGGGAGAGGCTGAGGCCGAAGCGCCCTTAGGAGTAACTACCGGATTGTGGATCCGAGGGAGAGTGTGTGTGAGAATAAGGCCGTTGTACGGCAGTTAATTGCAATAATATAATGTATGTAAGTGCGCTATTATCTGTATAATTATGTTTAATAAATGTGTGAGTCTGATGGATTGTTCTGTTAAGTGTTAAACTTGGTTGTTCGTGATCGTTGTCCTGTCATAAACTATTACATCTCCCAGTCTGGGATTTGTGACACTGGGGGCTCGTCCTGTTTACCTGTTGTCATTTTGACATTGTGTAGTCGTTATATCTAGTTGTTTTTCTGTTGTGCTAGGAATTCGTGCTGTTGTCTTTGTTCGTGGGATGAATGGAAATTTCATGATGGTATGATTTATGTATGTTTATGAATAATAATATGTATTGATGCATGTATTTTGATGAATATGTATTAATGTGTACTTAAATTTCTGCAGAGTGTGTGTGCCAGCCTGAGGAGTCAAGCGGCCAGAGCTCCGATTAAGGGGAGGAGTTAAACTCAAAAATTGAAAGTTAAGTGAAAATTTTGTACCCTGGATTGAGGGCTGTCTTTTCATCTGTCTGTTTCCCTGTTTTTGCTGTTTTTGTCGTAATCGATTACACGGGCGGTGGCGCGGGTTTGCTGTGGTGAGCGTAGTTTGTCCTCTTCGGGAGGTGGGCTAATCTAGGAACTTCGTTCGTCACAGTGAACAGTTCTGTAGAGACCTGTATTTTTGTTTAGATTGTGCCGTTCCATCTTCCTCGTTGTTTTAGGAAGACGTCTCTCTTGTCCCTCTCTTACCTTTCTGTAGATACGTTCTTTTTTTTCAGACTCTGTTCTTGTTCGTACCTTGTTGTGTAATCGGCGTAGTTAGGTTGCATTTTTTTCCCATTATATTTTCTTTTTTACGTCTTTGTCCTAGTCTGGTTCGTTGTTCCTCGACGTCCTTGTGGTCTTTCTACTGAATTTCTTCATTATTGTCGTTTCTATTTTCTTTTATAATTAATAGTGCTATACATTTTATAGATATAGAATTAGTTGTGCTGTAAAGGTAGGTTTCTGAATTGTATTTGAGACAACTGGGTATTGTTATATCTGGTGTGATCTCAGGTCTCTGGTCGTATCGTTAGTGATCATACCGACAGGTTGGTCGTCTTATAATAGATACCATAACCATAAATCTGTGAAATGGCGGAACTCCAACAACTAATGAAGTTGGGTAAGGAACTTGGCCTGGAGGGAGAAGAGCTACGCGGCTGGATTAAAGAACAGCAGGCGGATTTGCGCGATGAGCGTGCTAAGGATAGAGAGCGAGAAAAAGAGGCTCAAGAGCGACAGAGAGAAGAGGAAAGACGGGCTAAGGATAAGGAAGAGGAAAGAGAGTTTAAGTTAAAGGAGTTAGAGGCTCAGCAACAGGAAAGAGAGGCTAAGGCTCAGGAGCAGGAGAGGGAGATAAAGTTAAGGGAGATAGAAGCTAGGGATAACCAACAGGAGAGAGAGACGCGAATGAGAATCGCGGAGTTGGAAAAGAAGGCGCCAACAGAAACAGTTGAGCGGCAGGTACACAATAAGGGTGGCGTTAGGATTAAGCTCCCTACGTTCGACGACCGGAAGGACGACATAGACGCCTTCCTTTACAGGTTCGAACTGAACGCACAATTGCAATGGGGGGAAAATAAGGAATTATGGGCCACGTACCTGGCGTCTCTATTGCAGGGGCGAGCGTTAACCTACTTTAAAGAGCTACAGCGCGAAGACGTGCAAGATTACGATAAGCTGAAGGCTTTGCTGCTTCGCCGATTTGCGCGTACCGAGGAATATTTCCGGGAGCAGTTTAGGCGGGCACGTGCAGATACCAGGGAGGACTTTGCTGCCTTCGTCGCGAGACTAACGGAGTATTTCGCGAACTGGGTAGACTTGGCGCATGTGGGCGCGGATTTTGCTAAACTGAAAGACTTAATGATCCGTGACCAGCTGTACGCGTCGTGCCACAAAGATCTGGTGGCTTTCCTGAAAGAGAACGAACCCGCGACGGTGCAGGAGGCGTCTAAGTTGGCGGAAGCATACCGTACGGCACATCCGTCCAAACCAGTCGCCAGGGCGTACGTCCAAGATGCTGGGTACGTCGCCGTTGTCGAGGGGTCGCCGGCAGGACTTGGGGACAGGTCGCGTCAGCGTGGTGCCTATAGTGGGCAATCCCAGGGGCAGCGTAGGGGCTATCACCAATCACCGGCATATGGAGCCGGTAAGTTTGACCGAGCAGGAGGGCTAGGTCGCGGTAATGGCCGGGGGCGATTTGTGACCTTTGCCGATGACCGACGGCATAGGGACTCTAGTTCCGGTCGCGATGGGTCACGGGGACCCAGGCCTAGTGCAGCACAGGGAGCGGAGTGTTGGACTTGCGGACGCGTGGGTCACTTTTCACGCGAGTGTAGGGCCGCGAAGTGTTGGAACTGCGGTAGAGCAGATCACATCAGCGTGAATTGCCCTGCAGGTAGGATAGCGGCGAACGTGGACAGTAGCTCCAGTCCATGTTCCCCAAATAAATTTCATCATGCGGCTGCGTGTGTTACATCGGACAACGGAGGCGGACAGTATTCTAAGTGTCCCAGTTGTGAGAAGTTATTATCTTCCGGTGTTTTACCTTGTGGGAGAAAGATCCCCATTATAAATTCATGTCATACAGGAGGTGGTCTTAGGGTTTATCCGGGGTTTGTTGGGGACGAACCGGTCTCGGTTTTACGAGATACAGGATCTACCGTTGTGGGAGTGCATAGGGATTGCATTCAGGATTCACAGCTTACAGGTGAGACTGTCCCGTGCATCCAATTTTCGGGGGCCATTGAGAAATTACCCATGGCAAAAATAATGATAGATACACCTTTCCTTAGCGGGGAAGTCGAAGCAGTTGTTGGTTGTTTTCCAGGCGCCCAGCTCATCATTGGGAATGTATCACGGGTAGTTTCCCCTTCCGATGAGAACGTGCAAGCATGGTCGCAATCAAAAGGTATTGACTTTTGCGCCGCGGTCGAAACACGTCGACGGGTAGCTGATAAAGATAAGATTAGACCTTTGGCGACGCCAGCGGTCAACCTAGATATCACGCCAGAGCGCTTGGCGAGATTACAAAGGGAGGACCCATCATTAAACCCATGTTTTGGGGAAGCGCGAACCGAGAAAACGAGGAGATATAAGAACGGGTCGTCCTCCTTTATTGTTCAGGCGGGCATTCTATTCCGTAAGTATGTAACGGTGTCCTCCATTTTAAAGCAGGTCGTTGTGCCAGCATTGCTGATCGCAACAGTATTGCATTTGGCACATGATGTCCCATTAGCGGGTCATATGGGGATAGCTAGAACCAAAGAAAGGGTTCTTAAAAATTTTTACTGGCCATCGATCCACAGAGATGTGCAAGTCTATTGTAAGACGTGCAGTGCGTGCCAAAAGACGACGCATAAGGGTCGTACACCCCAGGCTCCTCTTCAGAAGATCCCCACGGTCTCAGAACCGTTTAAAAAGGTCTCGATAGACCTTGTTGGCCCCATTCACCCAGCGACCGATAGGGGGAATCGATTTTTCTTAACAGTCATATGTAATGCTACGAGATGGCCAGAGGCGGTTCCTCTGCGGACCATAACGTCTGAGGCAGTCGCGGAAGCGTTGTTTGCAATTTTCGCTAGGGTAGGAATACCAGAGCAAATTCTGTCTGATAGGGGCGCGCAATTTACGTCGCAGATGATGAAGGAATTGTTCCGCTTATTCAGCATACAACCCATCACTACCACCCCTTATCATCCGCAGGCTAATGGCATGTGCGAGAGATTGAACTCGACGTTGAAGTCGATGCTGCGTAAGGTAGCTGCTGATCGCCCTAAAGATTGGGATAGATATATCCCTGCAGTGTTATTCGCGTACACAGAGGTACGGCAGGAGTCAACGGGATTCTCGCCGTTCGAAATGATGTACGGTCGTAGTCCTAGGGGCCCAACTGATGTTCTTCGGGACATGATGACGTCGCCATCATCGGGAGACGATGAGCAGATTTCGGTATTTCAGTACCTTGTTGATTTAAGAGAAAGACTATCTTCAGCGCGCACTATAGCAGAAGAAGCTTCTGGTATCGCTTCGAAAAGAGCAAAAGACTATAAAGATATAGGTTCCAAACTGAGAATTTTTAAGCCAGGAGACAAGGTCCTATTGTTATTACCTACGGACCATAATAAGTTATTGATGACATGGAAAGGTCCTTATGTTATTGAGCGAGTTGTTTCAAAGGTAGATTACGCTATCCACATTGATGGAGCGAGTAAGGTTTTCCATGTTAATATGCTACAGAGATTTTATGAGAGACCAGAGTATCTGTGTGCACAGACGAAACCAGAGGAGAGTGTCTTCTCTATTGCTTGTACGGGGGTCGTAGACCAGTTGGACTGTGACGTAAGCGACACCGAGGCGCAGGAAGAGTTACAAATTCAATTGCCGGAGTTAACTGCGACACAAGGTTACAGGGACGTAAAAATTAACCCTGACCTTACGAGTTCAAGGAGTAGGGAACTTGAGACCCTGTTAGCGTCATTTCCGGATGTTGTTACGGATTTGCCGGGTCGCACTACGGTGATTCAGCACCAAATAAAGTTGACTTCGGATAAGCCAGTATTTCTTAGACCGTATCCGCTGCCTTTTTCTTCGAGAGATAGAGTCATAAAGGAAGTTGAGTCAATGTTGAAGTTAGATGTGATAGAACCATCAACATCGCCGTATTCATCACCCATCGTCCTCGTGAAAAAACTTGATGGATCGGTGCGGTTCTGTATTGATTTTCGAAGATTGAACACTATTACGGTAGGCGATAGGGAGCCTATTCCGTTTCAGGAGGAATTAATAGCTTCATTGGCCGGGTCCACGTGGTTTACCAAGATAGATTTAACGAAAGGTTATTGGGAAATCCCGCTTACTGAGGAGTCTAAACAGTACACGGCGTTCCAAACGCCCATTGGATTATTCCAATTTAAGGTCATGCCATTTGGGTTGGTGAACGCGCCAGCGACGTTTGCACGATTAATGAGACTAGTGTTGAAGGACATACCTAATGTCGTGTCATTCTTTGACGATATAGCATGCCATACGTCGACATGGTCTGATCATATTCAGACACTAACAGTAATTTTTCAACGATTACGTCACTTTGGGTTAACTGCTAAACCCGCAAAGATGGATTTGGCATGTCCAGAGATAATATTCTTAGGACATATTGTGGGTAGAGGTGTTCAGAGACCTGAAGTAACAAAAATTGACAAATTAGTAGGGTTGCAAATCCCTAAAACAAAGAAACAAGTCAGAAGCTTAGTGGGAATTTTAAATTATTACAGAAAGTTCATTCCAAATTTTTCCTCCTTGTCATCTTCTCTTACTGACCTTACTAAGAAGGGACAACCCGATAAGGTCCAGTGGACGTCTGAATGTCAGACATCATTTGATAATTTGGTGACAGCATTATCATCGTCACCCATTCTGATATTACCCGATTTTCGATCTAATTTTATCCTCAGAACGGATGCGTCGGACTCTGTTGTCGGCGCTTGTCTTCTACAGGAGAAGAACGAATGTCTCCATCCTGTATGTTATGTCAGTAGGAAGTTATTGCAGAGAGAAAGAAAGTATTCTGTGATAGAGCGTGAGTGTCTTGCCATTGTGTGGTCCGTCCAGAAATTGGGACGTTATCTCATGGGACGAGAATTTTGTATCCAGACAGACCACAAGCCACTGACATTTTTGTCGAAGAATCGTTCGTCCAGCCCACGCTTGTCTAGATGGGCATTGGCTTTGCAGCCGTATAGCTTCGTTATTCAACCAATTCCAGGAACCAGCAATCATATCGCCGACTACCTTAGTCGAGCCTAGGGGAAGATTTCAGGAGCTTATACATCAGAGGACAGGAACATTGACAGGATCTGTGTGAATGACTCGACTTTAAAATATTGACATTATAAATATAATATGAAGAATGGTTGATAGGTTGAGTGGTTTTTGATTCTGTATTAAGTATTGTGATTAGTTAGCTATTCATGATGTGACGCATATATGCATATTGCAGACCATATTGATCCCCATATTTTCCCCTGATTTCGGTATTTTATATACTAGGGGAACTGCTAGGTCAGTTTTTTTAGTGTAGGTATTGCTCACGCTCACTCGTTGACAGTCATCTTGATGCGATTTGAAATTAATTGCATTAATTTTTTTTGGGGTGGGGGATGATGTCACGAGTGGAGTGAGTGCAATTAAGGGGATTGCTACAGAGCGGGTGTAGAGTAAGAAAGGCTCACGGTAGACAAGTAAGATAAGCGTGCTGTCGTGAGTAGTGGGGGGGGGGGTCTGAAGGAGGCGAAAGCGCTGTATTACTATCACTGCAAGTTAGAAGGTCCTACGGATCGGACCTGTGAATAAGAGCCCATCGGGCGGACATAAGGGGAGCAGTCGAGAAGACTAGTGAGAGAGTCTTTCCAGTGATGACTGGTATGTAGAACGTTGATTGATTATTATGATTGATGTATTATATTATATTCGTCTATTACCATGATGTAAATAAGTATATGTGAGGAAGGTGGAAGTCCTTGGTATTGGATATAGCAATGTGCGCCATGAGCGATAGATGAAAGTGAGTTCATGGATTTGTAGCGCGAGTGAGTAGTGTGTAGTCCGATGGAGGTGTGTTACCGTAAGATGTGTGGTGAGTGAAAGGTGAACTAGTGTGTGTACGCTTCATGGGTTGTAAGGAGAGGTGGAGTGAATAGAAATGGTAGGGTATTATACCAATGTAATGTTATTCTTGTAGGTGTCGAGGACGGGCCGCAGAGCCACCTCGATGAGCACAGGGGATAGGCCAGCATAGGGCCGGAGGCCACACATAGGCCAGAAGTGAGGCTGTCAGTGCAGGACAGTAGAGGCACATAAAGTCGTGGCAGTCAGGCCACGGACAGGGACGTAGATATGAGCGTGAATGTGATAATGCACTATTGCCATGTTGAGGGGAGAATGTACTATTGAAATTATAATGTCTATTGAAATGATAATGTGTTATTGCCCTGCTGAGGTGTATGACAATAGGAAGGTGATATTGAGACACTGCGGTGCCAGTGAATTACTAATGTGCTATTAAGACCCTGAGGGGAGAGGCTGAGGCCGAAGCGCCCTTAGGAGTAACTACCGGATTGTGGATCCGAGGGAGAGTGTGTGTGAGAATAAGGCCGTTGTACGGCAGTTAATTGCAATAATATAATGTATGTAAGTGCGCTATTATCTGTATAATTATGTTTAATAAATGTGTGAGTCTGATGGATTGTTCTGTTAAGTGTTAAACTTGATTGTTCGTGATCGTTGTCCTGTCATAAACTATTACATCTCCCAGTCTGGGATTTGTGACATAACACTGATAGTTCAGATGTTTTTCTTTCACTGTCTGGCCATAAAAACCGAGCCACAGATTCATATTTGCCTGTTTGAGTCTTTAAAAAAATGAAAGAACTACAATTCAAGAAACTGGGACCTCGTGGAAAAAAAAATCACGGAAACAATGGTTTAGAAGACGCGAAGATACAAAACACTGACAGTTCAGGATATTTTTTTTCGATGCCGAGTGATATTATAAACCAAGCCGTATTTTATCATCAATCTGGGTTACTCAGTAGTAAACACAAATTTATGTCAAAAGCGCGAGAAAGTCAGATGCAGCTGTCTAAAATATTTTTTGCTTTAATAGATTAAATCAACTGAAATCCAGTAAGATGAAAAAAAAAAAAAACCTCCCCCATCATCAGATAGCACTAAAGTTGTTTGAAAAACAAAAGATCTAAAAAAAAAACAAAAAACTTCACGCTATACACACAGAAACAATAAAGCCGTTTACATGCAAATTCGTCTCCGGAAGTGTAATACATACCGAAGAAATATACTGGTTGTCCCTAAAGTCTGGACACACAGGCAAATTGTATATTTTCAAGAAATACACGTAAAATTTTTAACATTTTATTCAATTGGAATAACATGTTCAATATGATTTCTTTTTTTTTTCTGCATAGCCATATTTAATCTCTGGAATGAAAAAAATATGGTTAATGAGATTTTCTATGTGTCCAGACTCTAGGGACAGCTGTAGACAACACGAATTGAAGTGGTTATTAAGAAATTCTCTCTCGTGAAGATTTTAAGGCTCTCCTCCGCCTACAGATTAAGGGTGGGCCGAATCAACGAACTGGCTAATTCGCGAACCCGAATATTTTGTGACCCCGATTCGTCGAACACGAATTTCGAATTCGAATCGAGGTCAATATTATAACCAATGAAATGCAGAGAAATATTCAGTGCTTCCCACAATAGTCAGAGGTCAATTCGCGCTCATTACTATTCATAACCAATCATCACAAAGGAGGAGTGCCACATGACTATGTTCACTGGGAGATCCGACTTCATTCACATCAAATTCGAACACCCCTAGTAACTTCGAATCAAACACTGTGCAGGGGAAAATACTTAGTACTGTATTTCATCTGCATTTTTGTCAGTTTGCGTGAGATATACCGAACTATTGATTCAAAATTTTCTAGACATAGTATCTTTTTTGGTGCGCATTTGTTATTCATGATATTTAAACGGGATTTATTATGGTAAACTATTTCTTATACTTCATTTTCTCCTTTCGTATGATTCGTGTTCAGATGCGCATGTGATGTGTGATTCGTCGGATTCGAACTGAGCTTCCTGAATTCACACTGTCTGGTGTTCACAGACAGAAAAATAAGACCACTGATCCTCGTAACAAAAACTCGCAGGGATTGCGTAAATATACACTGTACTACTAGAAAACCAGGATTCCAATAGGAATTTTTCTCGTTAACATGTTCGTGGTTGAATTTTTAGTTGTTTTTATTATTATTACTATTATCAGAGTTATGCCAAAGACACACACACATACAGAAGAAAAAAAAAGGAAAACTGAGCGTTATAACATTTCGGCGTTCTTCTATCCTTCCGCCCCGGTTCCCAATGGCAAGAAAAATAGAAGAGAAAGATGCTATGCTATTCCCCCCCCCCCCCCCGCTTGCCAGATAAGGCCAGATTTTCATAATATGCGCCCGCATTTTTTTATAGCCATTCAAAGCAGACAGGGTGAAGTAAATCGGGTTTTGGAGACGTGTCACACCTGGGCTGCCTCTGGCATTCAGGTTCTTGGGGAATAATTATTGTGCTGACCTCACGCTGCAAAATGCTCATAAAACAAATTTACATATTGTCAAAAAAAACATGCTCCAAGGCCTAGGTACCTACCGACCGTTCCTCAAGAAAGAAGGGGCAGGAGGAGAGAGGTGGAGAAAATAATACGAATACAATAATGAAGGCATATCAATAAGTATTAGATACTGTCATCATTGAAAGAATTCTACATTCAGAAATCCAAAAATTTACAGAAAGCGTTAAAAACAAAAGATATCTGAATATGCTAATAGCGGTATGTTGACAACAGTTAGCGACCTCGATGTCACAGAAATATCTCTAGTAGTAAACTTGAAAATTCCAGAAGATGATCTGTGTATTCAGCATTTCTTTTTTCTATACAACGGAAAACAAATTAATCATCCCGCGAAATCTGATAAGACATCATGCTAATTTTAATGTAAGGTGCTATGCCAAAAACAAGAGAGATTTTAGAGAACATGCTTTTAAAACAACGTATATTCCGTGCATGTGAAGCTGTTGAAATTTGATTAAGGTTAAGAGGAAACATCCAAGAAACGAGACATAGTGGCCAGCTTTCACCATTTCCTGGAAACAAAAGTACAAGAATGTTTAATTTCATCCCAATAGTGCAGGTGCTCACGGGCAGAGGTGCCCGTGAAATCTTCAGGGAAATTTAAAAAAGTAATTCCTCGGGGGGGGGGGGGGGGGGGGTGTGTGTGCATATTAGTGAAATACGGCTTCTGTTATTATGTAACTCTGAAAAAAGAAATAACATGTGATCCTTGTGTCCTATTACAGTCCTGAAATTTAAATCTAAAACAAATCGAGTGTTATTTTATTCTACAGCGTATCAAATTGAAAGATAGCTTTCAGCTGTCAGGATGTAGCATGATAGAAGGAAAAAAAAATAAATTATTAGACCACGGTTTTATAAACGCAGTTTCCAGCTCTTAACTGAATGCCCTTTGAAAATAAGATTAAATATCGCACTAAACAGGAATTATATAATATACTTTTAGAACGGCGTAACTTCCCTGCAAAGTTACCATTTCTAGTAATAGACTGGACAACATTATTGCACTATTTCCCTTGGTAAGCTTCATTTCCACCAGACTCCACTAAACATTTTTTCCCCTTACAGCTAACCAGGCATTTACTTGGGAAACTTCCACCCTCCCATGCCTGACCTAAGTGTCTGCTCCAGAAATCATCGCCTGGAAGGATTTTGACAGCCCTGAATTCCTACCACTCACACGAAAATGCCTCAATTGCCATTGCAGACTGAAACATGCCCAATTGCAGCCTCTTACAATAGAGTGTTCAGTCTGGCTCCTCTGTCAACAGCTTCGGGAGAAAGGCATGCTGAGCCCTCGGGCCAAATGTATTATCAGCAAAATAATCTTAATAAATTGATCCATGTTTCTTGCTAAGTCTCGTTATTTCTGCGCATCATTAATAGCGGCTTTAAATTTAAGTGCACCGGAAACTCGTTGCTTTATCGCAATAATTGTCAAACGTTTTTATTTACATTTTTATATCAAAATCAATGTTTTAGAACTTGTTTTTTGTTTTTTTTTATTATGCATGTATGTCTTCTGCTCGCCTCCTCTACCTTGTCCACATTCTATCCACAGGAAGATAGACTACAATCCTCCCCCCCCCCCCCCGTTCTCTTTCCCCCTGCCACGAGACTGTAACGAAAAATGGCGATTTCCTAAGAAAAACATATTGCGCGTTTAGTCTGGATTTTCTGTTGTGGGTCATATCTAAACCTGTCATTCAAGCTAGGGGACTGCATTAATGTGAGGCTGCAGTAATCGCCCAGCCCCTTCTCTGGGATCTGTGCATGATTCAATCTTCATAGACCAGATATAGTATCAAGCTTAGGCGGCCATGCGCTCAATTTATGGCCCATAGCTCAAAAGAAGCGAAATTACATAAGGGCCTTTTCTATTTTTTAAATATTTTTATCTACCTTCTTTTTGTTTACAAATAGCATGACATCGTCAGTCTTGATTAGATTTTCAAGCAATTTCTAGACTGGAACACGTAACACATCATCTAAGCTGTATTTTATTTGATCATTTCATGTCTCTCAAGTTGAAAACCAAAAAAGTTAAAAAAAATAGAAAATGAAGTGGCAGAAGAAAAAGAAGAAAGAGGATAAGGAGAATAACAGGAACAAGCCACATCAGAACACTTTTACCGACGATGGAGAAAAACCTATTTGCCTGCTCTAACACGCGGCTGGAATGGGGGACGGGCACCCAGGTTTCAGCAGTGCCAGGCAGACCTGAAGTAATCTTAAATCAAGAGTCTAAACCAAAGAACAAAAAAAAAAAAAAAATGTCGAAAACTGCACCAGTACAAAGGATGGCGAACAATAATGTAGGAGTAGAATAATGAAAATGCTTCTCAACGACAGACTGTTGTATTTTACTTGATCTTAAAGCAAAAACTTTGATTGTTCAGCGCCCTGGTTTGACAATAAACATTCAGTTCTTACATATATTTCGAGCTCCTCGCTGCTGCTGTAGATGGCAATGATTAACCTTTGATCAGTGATGTAAGATGTGTGCGTGATTTCCATACACAGAAACTCTGTTGACGAATGCAAAACAGCAGAAGATTTATTGATGCACATAGGCCACCCTCCCCATATAGGCGTTCTCTATCTCAATGGACCGCCTTTCGAGATGTATTATCCCCGATCCTGACCACTTTTTCAACAGGCCCTATGAAGAAAACATTAGTAGGTCTCCCAGAAGAAAATGCCGTCTTAGTATGTTCGGGGCTTTAGAGCCACTCAGCTTCTGTCTCCTGCCTGACAGCTCAGCAACATTCCACTAAGACGAAATGATTTCCGATCGTCTGGTAATAATACTCATGTAAATCGCATTCTTCCGGTTATTTTCGGCCACTTGACCTATTCCCGGAAAGCCTAGATATGTGTTTGTCTTTACCCCCGAGGCAAATCAAGAGCCAATGATAATTCACAGAAGAAAAGGACCGAACCAGACATATTGTAGGTTTCACGTTGTTCCGCCATGGTATAGGAGTCTAGCTACTCATCCAGGATTATTGGACCTGACCTAGCGTCATATAAAAGTGACCAACAGACAATGATCTGATGGCAACTATAAGCATCTGTCGTTTAACGATACGTAGCCCTGTAAAAATGCACTTTTTTCTGTAGAGGTGGATACATTTAACAAAACAAATCATTGGAAAGTATAAATTATGTTTGTCCTGATAATGGTGTCATGCCTAATGGAAATGACGATGGTTGTCTATTTAATGTAACTGTCTATAGATAGTAAAGTATTGTTGATTATATGACCGCTGACAGTGGGGATGATAATGACGATGGCAACAACAAAGATGCATCAGAGTTTGCTTACTGTCAGATGTTTAAATCGTCATAAGTGAAGAAAAAAAATGACAATAATCAAATGATAAATACTCACAAACACGGATATTATTATTTCTTATAGTTAAGTGACTGTTGTCTTTTTGTCGGGGCTAAATTCTTATGAACACATACAGTATTAGATACAAGTGGCCGTGTGTTCAACAAACGGTTCAATCCAGCTAAAAGCTACATTATTAGCTAGACTTGAGTCCAAATTAGTTGTATGCCCTGAAGAAAAAAAAACTAATATCTTCAGGAAAAAAGCTACAAATGTCACCTGATAGCCGGGGTGAAAAGTAACGTAAGAAAAAGTATAGTGTGCATTACCAGCTAGCGTTCTGAGCAGCTCCAACTAGAGTAATGCTAACTGCGTAAAAAATACCACACGCGAGCTGAAATAAATCCTTGTATGCGTGTTTTCAAAAGAACAGCCTTTGTTATTCCTGAACCGGCATTCTTGGAGATGGACGCATTGTTCTGTTCTTTTGCAGGGTGACCTTGATATTTCCTGTGAAAGCCAGTGTGGGCGGATCCTGATCTCAGCAGATAACAGAATGATAATTATATTGTCAACTCTATTGCGGCCACGCTTTTATGCCTAGGCCAGATCATTAAACCTCTACATCGAGCTCTGAAAACTCCTGCACTACCAGAAATGAATTAGCTAAGGTTGCAGTGTTCCCATGAAATTCTAAGCCTTTTTGTGCACACATCTTTTCATTTGTCACATTATTTAAAATAGTATGATAAGCTACTTCTGAACGCATTTGAGGAAGAGATTGTTAACATTGTCATTTTCTGGGTGAATTGATCTAGTTATGATTTTCCTTCACTGACATCATAATGTAGATTAGTAAAATTAATGAGAAACAATAGTGCATAATTCCTTTCCCTGTCCTTCAGGTCACAAAAAAAAAAAACAACAACTAGAGATAAATGAGAGCCAGTTTCAAAACTTACACCCAGAACTCTGAGACAATTAATGATATGAAAACTGATGTAGTATGCGATGGACGCATGAAATTATGAGCAGTATGAGTACGTCCTAATCGTGGACGGCAATGTTCAAAGTTCAGCCAATCCTACCCTCTCCACGCCGCTGGTTATAGGCTGTACTGTCCATGTTTTGCAAAAAGGTCATGTTTCGGTCATGTTCTAATGCAGCACTTTGTTTTCTCGGTGTATGAAATATTGCGAATCAAGAAGAGGTCGGGGAAAGCTGTGGGGAACCAGGGCCCAGGCTAGGCTAGTCTCCTCGTACCGGCATTATAGAACCTTCATTTTATGCCAGAATTACATGATTTAGGCCAACTGTTAATGTTTTTTTTTTGTTGTTGTTGTTGTTTTTTTACAATTCTTACTGTTTATAGTCTTCAGGACGCCGCTGTATAACATTCACCAGTTGTGAAGCCTCAAATTAATGAATGTTTTTATCATCTTCCGTTTACGACTGACAAAAGTTATATTATTAACAATAAAATTTTCAACGAATCATGACGTATTAGCAAAACTCTACAGTCTAATCTATAATTATGCTCCATACCCACCCTGGGGCGACCTTCACCCACTGTTCATGGGATCCCTCCGTTCCCCCTTTTTTAAACAACAGAAATCGCTGAAGTAGGTAGTAAGGGAAAACAGAGGAAAGGTGTGTTACAATGCGCAACTGGATGACACTGGCATACTAACGGCTAATTGCTTGCTTCAAGCAGTGTTGTTAGATAGTCTAGCGACTATTTGCTAGTTAGGAATGATGCGAAGCACGGTGCGAGTTATCATCTCCTTTGCAGCTGCCACTGTTCTTTCCTTTATGATTTCATTTTTCGTCTCGATTTTATTTACCCTCTCGGGTTCTGTCGTAACTTCTTTTTTCTCTCGTCTTTCTAATCTTTCACCAACTTCCTTGATTTCATTTCATTTTTATCAGTACGTCTGCCTCTCTTTCCACCCACCTGCCTTCGGAACATTCCAGTAATTTGGTTTCCCTGTCCAATCGATTTCCGGGTGTATTGTTTTTTTGTGTATTGTCAATCACGGGTGGACTTTGCTTGCATTCAACCATTTATTTACGGCACAGGAAACTGTAATTGCAAGAGTGAAAACAATTAAAACTCAGACCATTTAACATTCACAGACGATTTTTTTTAAACAATGGTAACAACAGATCGATAACTGGAAAAGCAAAATGTTGGAATTTACGATGGTGCTATTCTTGCTGTTGTTCACATTGCTGTTCTTCCTCTTAGTGGTACCAGGTGAGGTATTAATGGTGGTAATGGTACGAATATGTTGATGCCTGCTACGGCAGCTGTTTGAAAATGTTGAATTCGTGCATTTAAATTGTTGTAAATTCTCAAAGTAAAGTAACCCAGAAACAAACGAGTGACACATATAATGGAGACGCTGGGACAGACAGACATACAGACAGACAGACAGACAAATAGGTAGGTAGATGCATAGACAGATAAACATAAACAGGCTGTGCAAAAAAGCTCAGCAGTAATTCAATCACTGTTTATATCAGACTAAACACAGCACTGTGTATTGGTGGCTGATCTAAAATATGGCCTGTCTAAAATCATCTTTAATGACCGTCCCCGAGATGGCTCTCACATACAAGCAAAAAAAAAAAGGTCATCGTGACCGGCCGGGAAATGATTATTCCCCTTTCCTGGTAGACGATGATGATTGAGAACGAGGCTTTGTTACGACTCGGTGATGCTTAATCTCTAAACAAAATGTCTAGGGATGTTTGCGACGAGAAAGCCGGGCAACAGGAAAACAAATGAGTTCAATTTTGCTCCTATGCAAGGAAAATTGAAATCCTCCACAGCACGCGTTATTCTTAGTTAAATATCAACCACAATCGATACTGTTTCTAAAAAAAATTATTCATAACGTCATTTTTCATTTTAAAATGATAAAGACAACTGCTTATTCCAAGACGTGTGTTTTGTCGATTTTGATATTTGATTTTGATAAATTTACTTTGAAAATGACACATTTTAGAGCTTACAACAGTAAAATAAAGTTTTTTGCTTTATTAAAATTGTATTATTATGATGTGCATGATGGAATTCTGGGTGCGAAGAAGGATGATGCGTCTTGGACCAATCACAGATACACTGTAAGAAACATTGGAGGCAACGCACCTCCTTGGCAAGCGCGCCGAGAATGGTCATTGCAAAGAGGTCAACTACACCACCTTTGTGGAGCAGAGAGTGGGCAGGTACTGCCTTCTCAACGAAAATAAACACTCTTCGAACTGGCGTGAATGCACCCATTTGGCAATTTGTTTAGTGAATACGACCCCACGAAGAAGAGACTTTGGACTTTTGCTCAAACAAAAAAATGGCCGCCGATGTATTCAATCGTGACCGTGTCGCGTGAGCTCATGGTAGGGCATTTGGACAAATGCAGAAATGAAATGATTTCTTGTTTTGCCCCTTACCCCATTCCATTAGGTCAGGTCAGTAACTGATTTTGTCTTCTGCCACACTGCCAGCGTGGACATTTTTTGTTCAACTGTAGAGCTGAAATAGTATAGTAGCATGAATTGGTCATATTAGCTCCCAACATCATTGAAACAAAATAACATGTTTGTTAAAGGACATTTAACTTCTTAATATGCGACTGTCATTCAGGCTTTTTTCGGAAAACCCGGGAAAGGTATTGTTACATGGAATCAAGATGAATTATGGTGTCAAAGGTGAGAATTGTCTTTCCTCCTGTGAAATTCGGACTACGAACAGTTTGGCGGTTTCTAAGGGCAACATGGTATTTTGAGGAGACTTATTTTAAGTTACCGACTAAGAAAAAGCCAATAGTCCTGAAAAAATAATATGCTCACTGCCGCTCTGTAGACATCTTCGCTGGCTGTGGATAAAATACATTTTATGACTATTTTTATACATTTATGTGGCTCTCTCTCTCTGCTTTCTTCCCATTAGTAATCTGTATTCACAGGTCAGTACTATTACAAGCACACAGTTTACGCCCTATAATTGTTTTAAAAATGTTAGTGTTAGCCAGTTTGAGAGATTCCAAGGCTGCTGTGAGGTGTAATTCGCTACCTTGATCCAGATCCTGATGAGCTAAATAAATAGGAAGCTAGTAGTAGATGTTGAACGGCGCGCCAACGCCATATAGTTTATAGCTATAGTAAAACATGATTTTAAAAAAATATACTATACTTATTATTGCAGAGACTGATTTGAAATTTTTATATTCAGATAGAACAGAAGTGTGTGAGTGAGTGAGTGAGTGAGTGAGTTTAAGTGAGTGAGTGGGTGAGTGAGTGAGTGAGTGAGTGGGTGAGTGAGTGAGTGAGTGAGTGAGTGAGTGAGTGAGTGAGTGAGTGAGTGAGTGAGTGAGTGAGTGAGTGAGTGTAAGTGTGTGAGTGAGTGAGTGAGTGAGTGAGTGAGTGAGTGAGTGAGTGAGTGAGTGAATGTAAGTGAGTGAGTGAATGTGAGTGAGTGAGATAGTGTATCATTCAGTGAGTCAGTCAGTCAGTATCGTAAGAAGAATGACAAGGAAAAAAAGAACAACGTGAGACGAGATTTAACATGAACTCACAGTTTATGAGCTTGAGAGAGAAGGAGGCACGGAAAGAAGAGGATAGAAAGAAAGTGAGACAGGAGAAATACGAGGGATGAAGCAGTCGTGTTGTAATGATGAATGAGACAAAGATGGACGAGGCGGTCACGAGGCATTGATTGTTGCACGTGCGGATCATCAACGAATGAGTTCTCAACTTTGGTGGCTACAACTGCCGATGCGCCGCCAACGACCACCGATGGTGATGGATGATAAAACTAATGATGCCGGTGGTAGCGACGATGATGATGATAAAGATGATAGAGATGAAGATGCTGGTGGCATCAAGTGGTGCTGATTCTGTTGATGTTGGTGCTGCCGGTATGGGTGAAAACTAACGTTATAGAGATGGTAAGCATGGGGATCATTGTGATGAGGTAGCGTCGCTTAAGATAACGGTGGTACTCATGGACAGGATGAAAGCGGTTGCTGTAATGCTGTAGAGATGGAAATGAAATAGAAGAAGTAAGAAAGGGCAGAATGAAAGACGGTGCGGTGCAGAATAATCAAGTCAATATGAAAAATGAACACACGGGAACAGCAGTGAGTAATGTGAACAAAAAATAGGGGTCATCCATAAAGTATGTACGTTCAGAGCGGGGAGTTGCCGGAAAGGGGGGGGGGGGGGGTCCGGGACCCGGAAAATGTACGCAAGCCTTTCAAGTAAGGTTATGAATTAAATTTCAACAAAATAAGTTGTAGGATTATAAATTATTGTACTTTAAAAACGTAGATATACATAGGCTATGTCTTAAATGAAATCGTCAAATAGTCGGTGCAAATGCCATTAAATGCCTAAGAATATCAAGCCCCTATCATGAACCTTCAACATGTTCAGGGCCGCAGACTCGTATTATTGCTTAAAGTGGCTTTGAGCCTAGCGTGTGAAAAACATATATACAAAAGGCAAGCCGGGTCAAAAGCAGCCAAAACCCAGATTCACTTTATGGACGGTCCCTACAAGGAGAAGGAAGGGCGGGAAAGCGAAAGACGGAGGAATGGAAATGATGAGAAAAAGAGAAATAATCGAAGACCCCGGAATGCTCAGAATACACGAAGTGTTCTAGAATTAAAATGGAGGATTAAAAAAAGAAAGTTTGATTTTAATGGGTGGTGAAACCAAGAGAAGCAAAAAGAAGACAAATAAACACACACACACACACATACACACACACGGGAAAGAGGGAGGAGAGGGAGATACGGACGGACAGAGAGACAGGTAGAGATAGGAAGAGAGTGAGAGGAGGCAGAGAATGAGATGAAAAGAGGGACAGAGAGATAGGGTAGGACAGTCATAAGGGAAAGAAAGCGAGCGAGGAGAGAGGAGGAGAGGCAAGAGAGAGAGAGACAGAGACAGAGGAGTAGAGGGTGAGACTGACAGCGAGATGGGGAGGGCAGGGAATGGCAGAGAAAAGTCTGTGTAGCAGCACTTGATGGAAAGAGAGTAGCGGTCATTAAAGTGGACAGAGAGATGGGATAGATACTAAGGGAAAAAATGTCCAAGTGAAGGTGATATTAACTACCCCCAAAATGCTGTGGATGACTTAGAAAGTTTTCAGAGGGCGTCGATTATAATGAGAAATGGGAAGAAAGCAGAGATAGACAGAATGAGGCGGGTATGCGGGCCTGCAATCAGGATGTTGACACTAATCAGACAGGGGTATCAGGAATACGCGGGTAGCGGGTCAATAAGTCACAAATCTGAACTGTTACTCTACAGCAACTCCTCCGGTAAGGCTGAGTTGATGCTGATGGTGCGTTGTGTATGGAAAAGAGGGGGGAGGGGGTGTAAGGAGGGCCAAGATGGGATGGGCTGGTTGGGGCAGAGGGGGTCGGGGTTTATCATCAACTTTGCTGCTAAATGCAGAAGAGAGGATGGATCACGTTTCGGGTATGTTTTTGATCACAAGTTGGAAAGGACTACGGTCGAAAATAGCACGGTTAAAACAGGGTCTAAAGTAGGATCCGAAGAAGGATGATGTTGACCTTGAAGGGCTGGGAGCACTGGGGCAGAATACAAGTTATTTTATACGGTTTTTTTTTTTTGGGGGGGGGGTTCATTAGGGGAGGGGGACGGGAGAGGAGGTGTGTTAAACATTAACTTCGAAGTGACTGAAGGCTGCAAGGGGGGGGGGGGGGGTATTGAATATCTGTCCGGTACATTGAAAAAGAGACAGTGACAGGGTAGTGCTGGGGGTGGATTCACTCTATGCAATTGTTAATTAATTCTTTTTCTTAGGTAGGGTTGAATACATGTGGAGGGCGGGGGAATTGGGAAGGGGGGAGGGAGGAGGGGTACCGTCATATGGAACCATTATTGGGGCAGTCAGATTAGAGGGAGGGAAAAAAACATCAGTATGTTTTTATGGAGCGGGTTGAAAAAATCTATTTTAAAATCATATTTTATTGTAGAGGCACAAAATAACACCCACTCTTCAATATTTTGCTCCTGAGTTTGATTTTGAGCACATCGACATGATGCCGACCATATAGTGCAAGAAATGAGTAAGTCGATAGGCAGAATACAGCAAAATGACAGGATAAAAGACCTTACCAGAAGCGCCCATCATGCGCTTTTCCATCTGATTTTTGCTTTCAGGTCCATTGACACTTAAAGGGAGAAAGAGGACGAGAAAGTAAGTGATAGTAAGAAAAATAATAATGAAGTAAAATATAGTCTAAAGTTCATCAACAATTAAACAGATAAAGGTAAACCAAAAAGAAAAAAAGAGGGAAAGAAAAATAGGGTCACATTTAACATATTCTTAATTGTGCTTAAGAATAAACAGAGTTGTTCTCCGGATATTATTAACAGCGCAGTAGCGATGTATTTATGCAAATAAAAAATAACCCCAAAAAACTACCAAAGCAGTAACCGACACTGGGTGCAGGACAACATTATAAACTTGCAACAAAGAATTGGATAGTTATTTTCAGTGCCCTTCCACCTTTTCATGTTTTCGAAAATAATTATGCCACAACAATAACAATAACAATAATGATAATAATAATTATTATACAAATGTATGTTATTACCAATTATTAACTGGCCATTCATTAAGTATGTATGCTCGATTTTGGCTTTTGTTTGTTGTTATTTTACAATAATTATATCCGCCCTTTTCACGCGTTTAGCTTCAACGCCCGCGTTCCGCTCCCTTCTTTTACGAACCTACGACCACTAGAATGTTGAAATATCGATGATAAAGCCTTGATATTTGAAAACTTTGAATGGCATTTTGCCTGAACTATTGCACTGTTTCATTATATTTGTATACACATGAAATCATGAATGTTGTTACAAGTATTACGTCCCCCCAAGCTGGTTTGGGGTTGTTTTTTTTCGCTAAGAGTAAAACTGTTAAAGCCTCTTGTGACTCCAGAGCCAGAGAGCTCCTCCCGAAGTATTCCTAACAACAGCCTCAATTAATTTTTCCCTCATTCAGATTTCCTTTTTGTTTTCCTCCTGTTTTTTTCGGTTGAAAGGGTAGGGGACAGGGTTAGGGATTCGATATGATTTAGGGTTAGGGATAGCTACGTGCATGTACATGCCCGAAGCGCAAAATGCTTTGGGTGCGTACGTACTTATATTACTTATAACTACAACCATAAATCACATTAATCCAACAAAACTTCCAAATTCACTATAACAAGTAAAGCACCTAATTACGATACGTATGATCCCCACCCAAACGAGGCTCCTCCCTCCCGTGCACTCTTTTAGAACGCTGGAGGCAAATCCCCACCCCCACCTTTCTGAGTGTATGTACTTCATGGACGCTCCCTGCACCGAGGAGCGCACTAGACGATTTTGATGAGCCGCCTTGTTAGATGATGACGTCCAACTAGTCGGCTAATGAATGAAGTCTCATTGAATCTCATTATGGCGATGTCAACATCAAACTAGTTGGCCGTCCAAAATCGGCTGAGGCGTTCAGGGTTTAACTGCACAATTTTGTAATTATTTTTTTTTCTTTTTTTTCTTAAATGGAAAGGAACTAACTAAAGTCTCTTATTTCCTTCCTCTACCGTGTTCATATTTGGATATAATTGAATGGGTTCAAGCTGGATTTGCGCTTGAGAAAAGCGACAGCACTAAACTACAGATTGGTTGTTTCCATTTCATTCCAGACTCAAATGCTGGCAAAGCCGAAGAATTCCATTCTATTGATTTGTTTCTTTCCCCCCCCCCCTTTTTTTTTTTTTGAGTTACTGTGAAATGATGTATCACGAGTGATCTCTGCTCCGTTTAGTACGAGTACACAAACATTTAGGACTAAATTGTCTAGGGTGACTGGACTGAAATATCTAAACTCTCTCCACTTATTTGTCGTTTGAAGTCAATTGAGTGAAAAACCGGTGTCCTTTATTGATTTTGTTCCGAAATGGTGTGCGAATCAAAGTCGTATCTTTAATAGGATATAGGAGGAACGTCATTCCGCCCACTTATCCAGCCATCATACGTCTGTCTGTCCACCCGTCCACATATCTATTCATCCATCGGTGCATCCATCAATTCATCCATCCAACCATCCAGCTATCCATCCATCCATTCATCCATCCGTCCATCCATTCATTCATCCGTCCGTCCATCCATCTATCTCTATCTATCTATATTTCTACCCACTCACCAGCCCTCCCATCTAGCCACAATCCATCCATTCATGCATCTGCCCACGCCACCCATCCGCATATCCACATGCCCGTTTGGCCTCTTTAAAAGTTCAATACAATATCAATGGAAATAATGGCTTGCCAACCCAAACGCTCTTTTACGTATATTGTGCACCAGATTTAAAATAGCCCGCCCAAACACTCATAAATGAAGAAATTCTCAGCAGGGCCACATTATCGGATTCTTAAAGAGGCACGTCATTGCTAAATTGTTATGGCAAGGGACCGGGAAAATTCAGGGATAAGATCCTGTTCCCCCCCCCAAGGATCTAACAGTCTTGAGAGTGTCAATCTTTTCACATGAGAATGGATAATGGGTGAAAATGTCCAGTGCTATGACAAAAAGCATTATGCAGCAAGTAACAGGAAATAAAGACTATCGTCGCTTCAGTCAATTCCGCAAATCCAGTTTTAACGAAAATATATTATTTGGTGTTAAAAAGATTTGTCGAAAGAGCGAGTGAAAATGCCTTGAAGATAATTTTATTACATATTTCGCCAGTGGCGCCGACTATTACACAAATCTTATTTCTGACTTTCAGAGGGAAACATAAGAATGTTAACAAACAGCCCCCGGACTTACTTGTACAACTACTGTGAGTACGACACAGTAGTAGTGGATCTGTAGGGAGACGAAGCCTTTGTGCTCTTCAATTGGAACTGTTGACATTGTCAAGCATTATGTTGTAGATACTTAAATGATAGTCGACCTAAGACACTGGGCTGGACAAACATATTTCTGTTCTAAATCAGTTACTTCCAAGAAAGTCGAAACGTTTGGATGTAAGCTGTGGCTGGCACAAAACAGTGGTTTTTCTTTCATAATTAGCTGTCGAAAATAAAAATATACCTTTGCACCATACTTTAATACAATGGTTCTCAATGTGGGCGATATCGATCCCCGGGGAAATTTTGATATGGGGGGGGGGGGGGGAGAGAGAGAGAGGAAAGGGCGATATGGGGGCGAAGACGGTGAAATGTGTGAGGGTGTGTGTGTGTGTGTGTGAAATCATCAGTGAAGAACGATTTGGGGGCAAATACAGTGTAGCCACTGACTTGTTCAACAGCACGCGTAGATGATTTTCTGAACAGAAAAGACATATTTCCCTCAGTGCATTTGATAAAGAATGCTTTCTGCTTTACAATGAATAATTAACTCGCCTTTTGTCACTAATAAGGCTTTGAAAAATTTAACACCATTATTTGTGTGCAGTCTGTCTTCTTGTGAAATGTACATGTTAGGTTTGAGTGGGGACCATGAAAGGGAGGGGTGGGGGGATGAAAGAAAATTTGGAAGCTAAGGGGGCCATTGCATAAAAAGGTCGAGAACCACTGCTCTAATACATAATTTTAGGCCAATGGCAAAGACATGGTGGCATGTCTGATTTTGGGCTGATATTTGATTTCAAAATAGATTTCTGAATGAGATACAAAACATCATGCAAGATAAAATATTGCGTTATTTCTAGAGAATGACGATTGGAACATGGAAAGACAGAGAGAAAGAAAGAGAATAAGAGAAGAGAGAAACTTGTTCATCGCCCATAATATTCCCCATCCGTGTAAAGATTCTACAAATAGTAAGTGTAAACTGCTTTGTAAGTAAGGAGGTAGCAAGGCAGGGTACAGTTATATTCGTTATTACTGCCACCAGCATCACTCTGGATATCAGGCGTTTGGCACCAAGATGATGTTGTTACTGCCGCCGTTTTGTGTACTATCAACTATGTACCATAGTAAATAAGGAGGTAAGAAAAAGGCATAGATGCAATCACTTCAACAGAAACCGTTTTACCCATGAACGTCCTAGGGTCAAGACTACACAATGGAAATTTACGGTCTCCATACTACCGTCTGTCTCTGCCCCTTCCAGTAGACCTTCGCACTGCGATCAACTCGCCGCCTCCAGTGTTGTATCTGTGGTGCCGCAGAGATAAAGCCCTGACCCTCAGTAGGATCCATCAATGCCCGTTGGTGGAATTCTGACTGCCTCGCCTGTCGGGAAGACGTATGGCCAGCAGGATGAACCATCGCAAAGGGGCACAACCGGAACTGTCCAGGCACGATTCATCTCAAAAAATCAAATTTCATGACTTCGGGCAAGAGGAGCGATTTTGGACGGTCTCCATTTGCTGGACAATTAACTGTGTCCCTTGGCATTCACACAGTTCCCGAGTGTTTGAAGGAAAATATTACGATGGTTTAGTTTATTCGATCCCCTCGAAGTTACCGTTGCCTGTCCTTTGTGATCTGGAGCGGCTATTGCTGAAATGTTGGTGCAGTTTGCAAATGTTTTATGACAGGCTGAAATACTATGGGTACCGGACGACAAATCACAAAAACCTGTTACAGATACACGCACTTGCACGATTTCAAGAAAATAATTTCTAGCACTTTCTGTTGATGTCAACAGGGACATTTTTCATATCCCCCGTGCCACGTTTGGAGAGGCCTAATATGAAATAATTCTTGATTTATTCAAAGAGAGTAGATGAAAATATGTGATTTACATTGTGGGTTTCATCAAGTTGACTACTGCTGTTGACTAAGTATCTGTTCTGGCCAAAGTTAGTGATATTTCTCCACATGACCTAAGAATTTGATCCAGATTTTGCGCTCAAATTTGATCCTTGAAATCACACGCCGGATAACATCAAAGTTGTCTAGCCAGAGACTTGCTTCGCTCTGCAACGAACCGATTAGGGTGTTTGATACTAATGATAGATACTTCATCTGAAAGTTTAGTAAGCCAGGCTTGGTTGATGTTGTAATAATCAGTCTGTGGTTTGCTTGAGTAATTTCTGTAAAGTAGAAAGTGTGTCAGCCTCATACGAGCAAAATGCATACTGTGGGGTTTTCCTTTAAAAAAAAAAGTGTGTTTCTCAGTAAAGTGAACATTGATTTAAAAATGCTCGGTTCTATCAATCTGCAGACGAAAACCCGCTTTTTTGTCTCCTTCCTATACGTACAGTTCCAGAACAATATACCAACCTGAACATTATCAAGATGAGCCCCCTAAAATCATGGCAATCTGATTTGAGAAAATCATTCCAGAATACTGTATATTTAATACGTTTGACAGACAGTCAGGTAGTTTTGGAAACCCTCAGCTCTAAGAAAGAATGATTCTCTAAAAAGTACGACTCACCCCTCCCCTAACCATTCTCATCTCCCCTCCACCGTCCTTCCTCTGAGCCGCTGAGTGCTCAAGACGACCATCTATCGCTAGGGAATGTGGAATAAATCTGTAGAGATTCATTTTATTTTGACAAGCAATTTTCTCAAGTTCTTCGTCTGAGAACTCTATCGAGACTGCGTGGAACTTTCCCCGTGTTCCTGGTCGATGGTTAGTCCAGCTCTGTTTTCCCTGCAGGATGAAGAGTCCTATGTATGGATGCCAGTTTCACTCGCAGCAATTCGTCGTTAAAATCCTTTGAAATCTTACACAAATAACTCGGTCGCCGGGCTGGTAGTGAATTCCCTGATTTGCGTTTGTATGAATAAAGAACTGATGTGTATTTGAAAGAGCAAAGCAAGAGAATGCGAAGTTTCTTCTCTGTTGGCCGTTGATTGAGAAAAGGGCAAACTTTCCCCGTTTTCATAGAACGAACTCCATTTGACCGTGTAGCACAATTCTATATCTACACGCTAAGTAAAGGACACTTCAGAACTAGTGAATCACCATATTTAGCGCTCTAGAAGAGTTTTTTTGGTACAACTTTCCAAACCAAAGTCATACGAGTTGCTGCTGCTTCGCGGAACAAAGATGTTTTGGGTAAAGACAAAAACGAAATCGTACTTTTGGTTATACGATTTTCCCTGTACGTAATTATGGATTATCCCTAACTATATGTACTTTAAGTTCATTTTTCACCTGAAAATTTTAACAACAGCTGTTTCATACACTAATATCAAATTTTCATCGGAACTTGTAAGTAGATGGACCAACATAGTTACAGTGGAACCTGCTTACACCGACAGCGGATTACAAGAAGTTCCTCTTTATCCGAAAGATTTCTATGGACCCCCCGTAATCCTATTTTCACTATAAGTTGCGTTTCTTACACGCAAAGACAACCACATAAAAATTTTTTAACCGAAATATTCCTTTTCCCTTACTCTGTCAAGAAAGAGTGCTGTCTCAAAACTTCAATGCCTCTGATGTGAATAAAACAATCCCGTCACATCAGCAAAGGTACACTTGATGGGGTTGCGGGAAGGAGGGGAGACGATACAGACTTTGAAGTGGCCGACCAGGATACCAGACAGAGAGGTGCCGCTGCCGCGAGGAGCAGTTTTTTTTTTTTTTTACCAGTCACCTTCTGGTTTTCTCACAGTTCCGTGGACCATTACATGAGCGTGTCACATCGTCCACATTACATTCGCTATTAGTCCAGTAATTAAAATACATCATAAACGATACAACCATCCACAGGTTGTCTGTATTTTTGGGCTACTGTGTATAAAGTCGCCTCTCAGCTACACACATATATACACACACACACGCACACATACAAAATGGAGTAATAAAGCCAATTACCAAGACGTCTTATTACCCGGCTTTTAAGAGACTAAAAACGATGATTTAGAACAACAATACTTGTTCAAAATTCTGTTAATACGAAAAGAAAAATTTGTTGGCCCCCTGAATTTCGGTTTAAGCGGGTTCAACTGTCTACTGAAATAGTTCAAGACACGGGCAGGTAGAGAATATGATCTTCAGAAAACGCCCTATGGAAAGGGTTGCATAATCTGCGCCCAGAGCATAATTTGCCTGGTTGATTTTGTAGTTACAATGTATCAAACAACGTTCAGACGGGTCCATTTTTTTTTGTTCACAAATGGAGGAGACAAAAAAAGTATGCAGGCGCTCAGCATGAGATTCCGCATGTAAAACCGCTCCAAATGAATCTTTAAAATTTGATGTCTGGAAATTCGTCCTGCCAGCTACACTTGGAAATCTGTAGTGAGAGAGAGAGCTGCCTCATTTCCTTTTTTCTTCCCTTTTCCCTCGCATATTACTGCCGTGATATGATCGAATTGTCTCAGTAACAGAAGCCAGAGAAGCAGATCGAAGGGTGATCCAGCTGTGTCAAGGAAACTTGCTGTCAGATTTGGTATTAGAAACCCACCAATTATCCCACCAGGATATCATAATCCTTTATCGCGGCAGTTTCTTAAACAGAAAGCAACCCCCATTTTCTGGTGTTTTCTTTCTACCCTATGGTGAGTGATGAGGGGAGGGATGCAGGCGGGGTAGAGATCTGTGGACCACTTTCTCTAAGATCAGTACCGCAGTTCACCCATATCTGATATTTCTTTGCGAAGAAAGGAAGACAGCATCAGATCAAAGAAAACAAAAAGTTGTCAATCTGCAACTTTATTCCGCGTTATCTTTGTTCCCTCACTGGGTTTTTTAAACCAGGACGTTACATCCGCCACGTAGAGATAAGTAATATACAAACAGTTGTACGATATAAGAAGAAGTTGAAGAAAAAAAATCTGGCCCTGTCCATACCGTTGCGTGTGTGTGTGTGCCTGTGTGTGTGTATATCTCAGCAAGCTTCTCCGAAAAAGTAATCACAAAAAAAAAAAAGCCGTCACTGTCAGGGAAGTGGTGGGATCAGGGAGGTCAGGGTGAGGAAATATCTAGGGCAACCGTTTCTATATTTATCCATCTCAAACAACATGACGTGCGCTTTCTTAACCATGTGTTGACTAGATGATGATGTGGTTGAAGAAAAACCAAAGAACTGAAACCCTGGAAGAGATCGTCAGACGAAAAAGAACCCTCCCTCGCTCAAACAAAGTGGCCATAAAATAAAGGTATGATTATGCTCACAGGGAAAACTGTCCCATATGAATAGATGTTTTTGTTATTCATAAAATGGCTCACAAAAATCAACATCTTTCAAGTTTTGATTATTTTTCTTTCTAAGGGGCCCTGCAAGTACTAACACAAATGCCACTTTCAGGTTCACATAAACCAGACAAACGACTGTCAAACAGAATCAAAGCACCTGCATTTGAATTTTGGTTACACAGCTCGCCAGTTCGGTAACACCTAACTCGAGCTCTGATGAGAAGTCTTGCCACAACAACAACACCAGTGTCAAGTAACCTGCAGTAGGTGGCTATCTGTTAAGAAGAAATTGTATTCTAATAAATAACTGGAAATGTCTTTAAGATTAGCAAAAGGGCGTTTTATTGCGGTAAGACAGGGTCACAAATTAAAATCAATTCTCACATTTTAATGTATAGATCAATTTTTTTCTTAATCATATTACTTTGGTTCCCGAAGGCAAAGAGAGCTCTTACATCGACTGACATCTTTAATGATGAAATTTGAAATGAGCTAAAATGAAGATTTTCGGGAGTGTAAGGCGGTCAAGAGCGAAACACCAGCAGAGAAATGCTGGAGGGAAAATTGTGGTTTCCATCAAATATCCGCCTTCGATCACCACCCGTGAACTGTTTACGGTCAATTACAATGTCAAGTGGACATAAAACGGCCAAATCTTTCTTTCTCCCCTTCACATTTCCTGCAGTTTAAAACTGGGATTTGAGGAACTATGTACTGCAGAAGATGAACCTTGGCTCTGTGGCCAGGGGAAACACTGGTGGTCTGTGTTCTTCTGCTTGCTTTCATCGGGGATTCTTGATTTTCATTAGAAAACAGTAGACTTTAGACCAATAAACCACCGCTCTTGCTGTATCTTCTCAATGTCTTATAAACTCAGGGCAACAGAAGCATAATAAAAACAACAATATGTCTTCTTACGAAAGCCATTAATAAACATTCTCAAAATACATTCAATTTAACCGCGACTTCATGTTCATGCGTCTGTCACGACTTCGGGTTTTCCTCCGACCTTCACTGTAGTTGTTTTGATATTCTTGTTATTCTGGTGAGTGGTGCTTCTGGTATGGTGGAACTGGCAGATATTGTGGTTGTGGTGGGGATTCGATGGTACTGGTGAAGGAGGCTGTGGTTGTGGTGGGGATTCAATAGTAATGGTGAAGGAGGCCGTGGTTGCGGTGACAGTGGTGGCGAGGTTGGCGGTGGCAAGGAAGGTGATGGATGGATGCTGTAGTGTTGCTGATGGTGGTAATGTCGATAACGATGGTGATGGCGGTGATAGCGATAGTGGTGGTGATGATGAAGATAGTGCTGATGGTGAAGATGGTGAAAATGGTGGAGGTGGTGATGATGTTGATGGTAATGGAGAAGATGATGGTGAAGTTAATGGTTGGTGATGGTGGTGGTTCTGGGAAGGTTACTGTGCCAGAGGGGGTTCTAGAGAGTTCTAATGACATAATAGCGCTTCACTGCTCTATATTCCTTGAACTCCTCCTACTGACGGACCGAATGTTCTTGTCACATTAACCACTAACTGCGCCAAAGAAACACTATGCTTTCTGTTGTGTCCAAATTGTTTTGTATATATCTCATCACCCTAGTTTTCTGAGAAAATGTCGTGCAGATTTTCAGCCAAATCTAAGGCTCTGCACACCGTTGATCACCCCCCCCCCTCCCTTTTTCCGCTTTTTGCACTTTCTTTTATTATTATTTCACTTTTAATATTTTCATTGTTTCGTTTTCATCCAAGGAAGGAAATGACTGTCTGAGTAAATTGTAATGCACTTTTTAATGTGGTTTAAATTAACGGTCACAACGACACCCAGGTGTAGGATATTGGCAGGGCTTACAGTGGAGTACGAGCAAGAATTGACGTCAAGTGGAACTTACACGACACACCAATTCCAATACTCCGGCTGACCGCCGAAGTATACTCCGTCCCTGCAATAACACAATAATGTAACGTTCGAAGTCAACCCTCAAAATAAAAAGCACAAATAGGACTGATGCTTACATGATAATCAGGCGGACTGGAAGTGGAAGTAGCGCGCTGAGTCAAATAGGGACAGCTGTGCTACAGCGTGATAAACCATATAATTATTTATATTACATGAATATACCGGGAAGTGGTTTTTAAACGTTAAAAAAACGAACAAGTACCTGATCCTGCAGCACAAACACTTGCCCAGAGCTTCGGACGGTTTTTCCTTGTCAGATGCATTGGCTATGACAGAGGCTACCCACTGACGTTATCCAGCTAACGAGCTGAAATATCATTTTTATCTTCTCCTTACCTTGAGCCAGCCATACAGCCTGGATTTTTCCACCATTTCATCAACATTTTAATTTTTGAAGCTGTCCTGTTTTCTGGACCACATTTAAACCATTCTTAAGTTAAGCGCGTTATACTTAACCTTTTTTTTTAATTTCGAACTCCTTCTCCCGGTGAGTCACACATTATTATTATTATTCCGACTTAAGGTCTTTCAGATTTGTAGCCGTCTACTTGGTTGGTGAACAAAGCCCATTCTCAATCTTGTCACTGAACTTCCCCTTCTCCCTCTCTTCCTTCTCGGCCCTGATCTCTCTTACTCCCAACATCTCCGCTTGTTCAGGGTATCAAAAAGAAACGTTTCCCTTACGGGAATGGAGAAGTCCCGGCGTAATGGCAAAACGCACTTACTGTGAACAAAATTAATTCTGATAAAGCTTTTAAAATTATCCATCCCAGTGACAAACAAAACGTAACAGACTTCGTGTCCTCGAGCACTGCTACACGCCAGAGAGCCCCCAAAAACGGCAAATTAAGATTTGAATAAGACGTACTTTTTCCTCTCCATTTTCAAACTTGCCCTTGACTTGTATTCTTTGGATTCCTGGAAACGGTGATTATCTTCCTTTCCCCCAGCTTTTTCCACCCGGCTTGTTATCTTTCTCACACATTCGATGAAGCTTTTGGCTCCAGGATGGACGGATTTTTTTTGCTATGCAAATCTTCTGTAATCCCTTAATGCATTCATGCTTCTGTTTGGACATGCAGAATCTGCACCAGCAAGAGGTGCAGCTGACATGGAATATCATATGGCTGGCAGCGCAACGAGCCAAGCCAGTTTTGCGTTGGTACTGACTCAGACTTGAATCTTCTTTGAATCAACTAGCGCCTAGCGAGACAGACCTCTTTCTGTCCAACTAGTGCCCGAGGTCCGGTTGACTTCGGCAGTCCAGGAACCCGAGACAAATCACATTTGATTCAGTGCCGTGTGGGCCTAACATGATGTGGGCAGACACAAAATCTGAGCAGTTCAGGCTACCGACTGAAAGACAGTGCCTTAAATCACCAGAAATTCGGTTAAATCAGAACCACCCGGCGCTGGAATCGACCTAGGACGTCCCACACCCAGTTCCAGCACTCTACCCACTGGGCTACATCACTGGCTGTTGAGTGTCATCGTCTGTGTTGAGTAAGATCTTCGAAATCGTCTTTCTTGTCTGTGTTTCCAGCTTCTGTAGGCTTGTTAGGTGGCTGAAGAAAGACTCTCTGTAGTTGGTCAACCATGCATTAGTTATAACGTATAACGGTGGGGACAGTTCCAATGCTCCGGCTTACCGCTGGAGTAGTTTCGGTCATTGCTATGAAATAATAACGCGACATGTAAACAAAAGTACAATTGGCAACAAACCACACAAATAGGTGCTTAATGCGCTGTCGTCGCCACCTCGGAAGATACTCCACATCATTTTGACGTGACATCCAAATCGCATTCACGCATTTATATTTACATAATGATCACTTGTCGATTATAACACGATGCGTGAATACCCAGCAAATCAACCGCAGCACCAAAATAACAATTATTATTAGCATTAGTAATAGTTGTAGTAGTAATAGTAGTAGTAGTAGCAGTAGTAGTAGTACTAGTGGTAGTAGCAGTAGTAGTAGTAGTAGCAGTTGCAGTAGTAGAAGTATTAGCTAGATGTAGTAGTTTTATAAAACGTTCAACAGAGGGGTGTCTAGCTTCCCACAGTGTCACGAGTGGAGTGAGCGATAGTTAATAATTACGGGGGGAAAGGAGGAGAGTAAAATTAACGCACGTAGACAAGTGGGGGAAAGCGTGCATGTTATGAGTGGTGGGGGTCTGAAGGAGGCGAGAGCGCTGTATTACTATCACTGCAAGTTAGAACGTCCTAAAGAGCGGACGCAAGAGAAAGCCCATTGGGCGAACATAAGGGGAGCAGTCGGAAGACTAGTGAGAGAGTTTTTTCCAGTGATGACTGGTAGGTGAAACGATGATTGATAATTATGATTGATGTATTATATTCGTCTATTACCATGATGTAAATAAGTATATGTGAGGAATGTGGAAGTCCTTGATGTTGGATATAGCAATGTGCGCCATGAGCGATAGATGAAAGGTTGAGTTCATGGATTTGTAGCACGAGTGAGTATTGTGTACTGCGATGGAGGTGTGTTACCGTAAGATGTTTGGTGAGTGAAATGTGAACTAGTGTGTGTACGCTTCATGGGTTGTAAGGAGAGGTGGAGTGAATAGAAATGGTATGGTATTATACCAATGTAATGTTATTCTTGTAGGTGTCGGGGACGGGCCGAAGAGCCACCTCGGTGAGCACAGGGGATAGGCCAGCATAGGGCCGGGGCCACACATAGCCCAAGAGTGAGGCTGTCGGTGCAGGACAGTAGAGGCACATAAAGTCGTGGCAGTCTGGCCACGGACAGGGACGTAGATATGAGCGTGAATGTGCTAATTGAAGTGATAATGTATTATTGCCATGTTGATGGGCTATTGAAATGATAATGTACTATTGCCACGTTGATGGGCTATTGAAATGATAATGTACTATTGCCATGTTGATGGGCTATTGAAATGATAATGTGCTATTGCCCTGCTGAGGTGCTAGTGGAATGCTAAGGTGTTATGGCAATAGGAAGGTGATATTGAGAGACTGCGGTGCCAGTGAATTATTAATGTGCTATTAAGACCCTGAGGGGAGAGGCTGAGGCCGAAGTGTCTTTAGGAAGTAACTACCGGGTTGTGGATCCGAGGAAGAGTGCATGTGGGAATAAGGCCGTGTACGGCAATTAAATTCAATAATATAATGTATGTAATTGCGCTATTATCTGTATAATTATGTTTAATAAATGTGTGAGTCTGATGGGTTGTTCTGTTAAGTGTTAATCTTGTTCGTTCGTGATTGTTGTCCTGTCATAACTTATTACATCTCCCAGTCTGGGATTTGTGACACACAGCACCACTTCCACCACTCTGTCAACATAAAGAATAATAACAATAGCGATAACAGAATCGTGAGAAAGATGAGGCAAGAAAACACTGCTCAGAATACATTCACGGTGAACAAGAACAGCGTAGTACGTGTTTAATAGTGCGTGTATTGGAGGGACCGTTATTTTCGGAGTTCGTGGCTGTTTTCAGGGGCGAAAGGGAGAGGGGAGATAATAAATGGCACTCATCATCTCTGACAATTGCAGAACGCGTGTTGGACCTAGTACAGCAAGAAGAAAGGTGATGTTTCTTCCTTGTGTCGGAAAATGATAGTAAAGCTAATCATTTTAATGTTGAAGTCTTCACCCACCTCCCCACCCCGCCCCACCCCCACCCACCCATCCACGATCATTTCACAAAAATCAAACGCACAAATTCTATTTTATTTTTGCAAAGTAATGCACGTCCCCCCGCACCCTATTTTCATCTCTAAGTTTCCAGAAGGTTGAATCTATCGGAAATTGCTAGAGTCTCACGTCTAGACATTTACACAATCCCAGTTTTCTTCTGGGTACCCGGGCGATGAAGGGTGAGGCAAAAATATAGAAAACAAGAAATGGTCGTTAGAATATCGTTTTCATTTCATTAACTCTCAATAGACATTGTTAACATTCGGAGTTTTCTTCCCTGTACAAGTAATAAGCTAATGGAATACAAAATGTGGTTATTTCACAATCCTAAAAGCCATTGATAAATAATCGATTGTGAAAATTGAAAGAAAAAACTACGCCCACGTACTACAGTAGCCTAATAGTTAATTTTTCATTAAAAGCCTAATATATTCTCTTTTTTTTTTTTTCAAAGTCGAAAGTCGCGGTTAAAAAAGAAAGAAAGAAAACGGCTGAACTGCATACTCTCACAGATGAACAAACATTGCATTATGCATCTATAGACGAAATATTAGAAAAACCACCCAAAAAAAAAAAACCTGCGGGGTCCCAGCAAAGCAATTTTTTTCTTCTTTTTTTTTTTCCCCTTATCGGTCATTTTCTGTCTTTTCTCTTGGTTTGCGTTTCCTTGTATCGTTGGGGTATTGCTTAGTAAGCGAGGCTCTGCTACATACAACCTTTTCTTTTTGCCAATTTTTGACTTTGCATTATATGATTCTAATAAGTTTCCTAAGGAAAATTTTGAATGCCTTGCGCAAGACGTTCAGTGTGTCAATGAGTAAGCTTGTGAAGTTTATGCCCATGTCTCCATGTCATTCAGGGTGAAATTTCACCAACCCAAAATGGCACCGTGGAAACCCTGCAGGGCAATTTAATTATTACATTAAGCGTGTTTGCTAAGGATATGGGTTGGAGGATGTTAGAGAATGGTACTGTCAGGATGGGATAGAACGGAACGATCGTTCAGAGTTACTGGAGGATAAAAGTAGTTTCATATAGGTTTAGCATGGAGAGCACAGTTAGACTACTGAAACGTTTTATGCCAGGTTTTTCTGACAATATCATGTGGCTTAGATATTGTTCTTCATTGGTATGTGAAAGCTGATATTTTACTTCTCACACAGGTGAGATAATTTCATGCTCTGCCATCTGCTGTGGATGAGCAATGGAGTTCTGCACTGTTATATCAACTTGAATGTGGCTAACGAATTTTATGAAATCAAAACAGTTTCTGTTTTTGTTTTAAGTAATCTCAGTATTTCACTTCGACCAGTTAAACATAATAATATTTCTCTTATCAATAATCCGGGTAATGAAATAATCGTACTATGTAAATAATGATCCCCTGCATAATGCCCGGATGATAATAATACAATGCAATGCCCAGTTAGTCACGAGAAAGGCTCAAAGCCAAACAGCTCTTAATTAAAATATGAGACAAGAGAATTGTTTGTCTCTTGGGTAAACACACCAAAGTCCAGCCATTTATTGTCCAGGGGATTTGTCCAGTCTTTGCTGTGACGATCACTGCCAATAAGTCGTGCGAAAGTCACGCTTCACAGTGGAATCAAGAAATGGCCTTAATAAGGTCCAGTTCCCGATGGAGACGGGCGATACCCGAGTCGTGATGGTGGAAAATTAAAATATTCGATATCCATGGTGCCATAGTAAAAATATACTGGAGGGGGCACAGAAACCTGTTATCAGTTGCCAGACACGGTGTAGATTGTTCTCTACTGGGCATTATATAGCAATTCGAGACAATGCACAGGGGCTCATCCGGCCGTTGAAATATGAGCCTGCTGATTCTCTCTAAAACAAATGCCGTTCTTTTGCATTTGTTGCCCCAATGCAAGTAATCTGAGGTACTGTGTCTTGTCTCCATTTTAACATACAGCGTTTTTTGCTACAGCGATAAGGTTTACAACGATACTAGGAATGTTTACATAGCCAGTGTCTGAATGGTGAGAAGCAGCAAAAGTGTGCTCTAGACTGTCTGGGACATTCCGTTGACTGCCAACAGGTGGCCGCGGGCCGATGGTGGATTTGGGCAGAGCAAGCTGTGCCTGGCAAGGAAAAAACAACGTCATGGATCCCAAAGAGTGTTTTTATTAGCATCTGAAGTGGAGGTGAAAAGGAAAAAACATCAGATACTTAAAAATTTGCTTAAATTATTTTTAAGTCATTGCAGGATACTTCTTAATTGTGCGAAGAAACACGTCAAGATGTCATATCCAGAGCGGTAGGTATAACCTGAATGACCTCCTTGAGAATGAATTCGTTGTCCTGTTCAATCCTCATGGACAGGACTGCGTGTTTCCGCCTAAAGAATGATGATACTGCCAAAATAGAGTCACCAGCGCGAATTTCAGCAGTATAAACATCCACTGGTTTGAATACTGTGACATAATGCCAAGGGGTGCTCACATTAATTGATGGACTAAATCAAAAAACTGAACTTAGGTCGAATTACATGAAAAAAAAGCAGAGAAGTTGCCAGATCATCACTTTCACCTATCTAGACAGAGTTGTTGTTTTTTTTTCTTTTACCATTTGGAACTCTAATGGACGTGAACGGGACAGAAGATGTTGACACAGTTGCCAAACGAACTACCAGACAACCTGTGTATCATACAGATTGCAGGTCACGATTCACTTGATACTGCTACTCAAAAGCAGTGGGCCTTTCCGATTCAGTTACAGTAGCCCATCGCCATAATAAATACTCAGATCACATACTTCCGGAAACACCGTGAACATGCCCCCCATCACTGTGGGAGGCGCACATGGGAATTGATTCTTACTGACGATAATATTTCAAAAGTGGAAATGTATACAGCTTCTGACTTGACATTCTGAGTATTAAAATTTCATTGCGTAGATTATCACCGAAGAAGACATTGGCCTCATGTAATACCTGATTCCACTAGTACTGTATGTTCGAGGGAACCAGTACGTTACACTAGGGTCATATAAAAATTTAAGCAAGTCACGAAAGCCTCAGGTACATTAATGGATAAAGCATTCTCATTTTTTCCCCTACAGAAGTTGTCACATCATCTATCCAACTCCTCATTCTTAAATAATTATTCACAATTATGCTACCCCCCTTTTAACCGATCTTTAGTGACCCATCATTGCAATTTTTTTTTCCAGTGTCAGTGGTACTAGGCTGTTTTACGCGAGTATCGATACTTTAAAAAAAGGACGTGGCACATCCAAACCACTCATTGCACATGAAAGAAGTCAGGTGGGAGGAGTGTGAGGTATTCCTGGCGAGGACATTAACTCATTGCAAAGCTAAGAGCTTAACTTGCAGTCTTGGACTAGCCGTTTCCCTCACGTCTGTGGGACCTGGGAGTGCGGCCCATTCAGGGCACACACGTCCTCTAAAGCTGCTTTTTCATCCCTCAAACCGTCGTTAGTCACAGCCCTCTTCACACAATCAGAGATAATGGTCGCGTCAGAGACCGGTATGGGATTGTCATACATCATATTATAACAACATTTCTTCTTTTTTCCGCGTCTTCTGGTACTTTCTCATCTCTCCTAAATCCTCTTCGTGTTTTATTTTTTTCCCATTTCCTTTGCACTGTCCCTCACCTTTCTCCTGATGCCTGAGTGTTATTCATGTCCCCCACGCGTTCATCTCTCTCTCTCTCTCTCTCTCTCTCTCTCTCTCGCCCGCCCATCTCCCCTTCTTCTTCCCATTCGTTTCGGACCTTCAACCTACTTTTTGTCTTGCATTTTCTTTGCCACACAGTTCTGTCTTTTTCTCCAGTCTTCAACAGCTGATAAGACACTAAAATGGCTGCTGTTCATTCCAATCACACGGAAACCCGTATACTCCAATGATCAACGTGTCGCAAGACAAATCTGGTTCTTATTTCCCCAGAACGTCACTGGAGAGACGTATTTGAGTTACCGCTTAACTCATCCAAAACATTCTGGCAGGCGGTATTCACCATTTATTCCCAGCCAAACTGAATTTGACCAACCAGAGAGTCTGACCCCAATAATTAACCGAACATGTCTTTATCTGGTCACAGTGTCCCACACTTTGTTCAGTAACTTCGTCTAGTCAACTGGGTCACCCTGGGTCACCTACATACATCAAGACAAAAATGTCATTCCCTCAAATTCACAAGAACAACCTGTATTATTCTGCACAAAATGAGACAACAAATATTTTTACGGTGGGACTAAGACATTTTGAAAAACAGGAATGGGACATATTGTGGGAAATAGAAATTGTCAAGAAAGATGACAATGCTGTTTCCATTTAAAGATATTAGAAAATAAAATGCACGCGTGTATTAAGGTTCAGCACCAATGCAAAAGAAGTTGAGAGAGAGATGGGGAGAGAGGGGAGAGAGAGAGAGAGAGAGAGAGAGAGAGAGAGAGAGAGAAAGAGAGAAAAAGAGAGAGAGAGAGAGAGAAAAATAATAGTGTATTTCGAAAATTCCTACTGAAGGAATGAATCTCTGCTTATTTTTGCCTGAGGAAAATTCTTGGTGATCGAAAGCTTGTATAGTTCATATTTTATTTTCATTCACAGGTCATTAATCCTTTGAAATGTACAATTTCCTTGTTATTTATTGTTACAGAGGTAGACCTTGGCAAAATGCACCTTCTCATTTGTCTACATTTGAACACTCATTCGGCAATATAAAGAATAGTTAAAAATATCAGTCCCAGACTTGCCTCCGACTTCAGACTGACTTGTGTGAAACTAAATGACGATTTAAATGAGGTGCTCTGCTGACACTGTGATTACTTAGAAGTACACTTTTTCTGCTTTCTTTCTTTTCCGCCATACAGCTTCAATGTATGAGACTAAAAATACTGAGATTTCACAATTCTGTGAAGAGACGCTCCGGCGACACTCTGCAGGACGTAATCAGTTTTAATCAAGCATGGTTATTTGCTCGTTAAAGGTGACAAAATTGCACCTTGGTGAGGTGGTGCCTGTGTTGTGCAATATTAAATAAAGTTGCGAAAATGTGGATACTCAAGACTGTGGCCGACTAATGCCACCGCGGCCCACGCGAAAACACAAGAGTGCCGAGAGATGTGCAGAAACAGTTTATTTTGACACGTTTTTCAATTTAGATTTCCAGAATAGGGCGTCAATAGTTTTTCACGCGAAAGTTCTAAAACTAAAATCATTAGGTTAGCTGAGTGTGATATTTGTCACAGTCACATACGCCGGCACCACACTGTCATCTTGGCGATCATCTCTGATTGTAGAAAGAGAAAGAAATGCTGCTATTACTGTCACTGATGGATCGCAAACACCCATTCTGCCACTTAACTATCGCAGTACAAAGAGTGGAAATATAGCTCAACCGTCTCCGGGGGCAAATTGTACAGGCATCCATTCTGACGCTGAACTGTCGCAATACTACGGGTGGAAATATAGTTAAACCGTTTTTCCGGCTCAAAATTTGCGAAGTAAAGAAGGGTAGCTATTCTATATTCTATTCAAAAGACAATTCCATTCTGCCTTGAATCGCATCAAATAAGCAAGTTACTTTATCCCTTGAACCACTCGATGTGCATGATGAATTGACTTAATTGATTAATTAATGCGTTGTTTTGCTGTTTTTGTTGTAATTGTTGTTTGTCTACTGTTGACATTTTTTTTTTTACTCTCACTATCAAAGTCCATATTAACACTAGAATGTACCAGAAAGTTGCGCCTTCCCTCCATTTTCACACATTGATGGGCAATGTGAAACTAAACCAAGTTCGTCAGAGTTTGAAAATACGTGTGTTTAGCTCTTTATTTAAGGAGGTCTCGCTGCCCTTGGCATTGACAACTCACTTTTTCTTGTTTTATTTTTCTTGTTGTGCCAGGGATTCGTTTTTTTAGAATTTTGCCCGGGCAGCGGCCTTGCAGTCTGCTCTTCACGATTTCCAATTGCCAAGGTATCTTTAACGTGTGCAACATGCACACAGGCCCTCCGAAGGTTTCGTCCTTATCCGACAAGACTAGGTGTTCGATTCTACCCACCACAGGATCAGGGACTGGAAAATATGAGAAACATCCCAAAATTCCAACATGCCAGCACCGACCAGGATTTGAACCTGGTACCTTCGGCATTAGAGGCGAGCACCTTGCCTCTTGACCACCATGTCCCCCACTTTGACAATACGGGGACAGATTGTTCAAAGACTTCCTATGCAAGCTGGTGTGAATTTATTAAGACAGATTAACAGATTACGCCCATTTGCCAAACACTGCTGGTGTACTCTCTCAAGTGAAATCAAGTATGAAAACACAGATAAAATGTGATAGTTAATCCCACTCTCTCCATGTGAATTAACTCTCGGAAAATGCGTGCTTCTCCCAGCTGAGAAAACAATCCCCAGGCCGAACTGAGTTAATACAAACAAATCCTTTTCTTTATTTCTTCATGTGCCAGGAAGATTAAAGCGTTTACTCGTTTTAGTCCTGCTTCATCTTAAACCGTACAAAAATAGGAATATTTAATGGTCTCTGATATAATGAACTTAACTTTGTTGTCAAGGCAATCAATGTTCAAACGGCAACTTGTTCTCATTTTCGTGGGAAAACGAGAGTTGGTGAGGCAGGGGCATTCAAGTTCCTTTTTTAACTTTGCTGGGGGGGGGGGGGGGGGGAATGGCACCCATGTGTTGGAATGGGAAAGGGGGGGGGTAAAAGGTAATAATTTCAGAATCCCCGGCACTTTCGATTGGTTGATTTACTGATCAATTGATAAATCGCCGAGAGTGTGTGGTGATGATAAAGAGGTGCGGTATGACAACGTCTTGAAGTATGCTTTCATATGTAGTAAAAAAAAAAAAAGTAATTTATACTAGAAGCCTCTCTCATCAAAACATTTAAAACAAGACCATTCAAAGTGATTATTAATTGTAGTTATATCGACATTTCTGTCTATCTTTTGATTTGTTTCATCTGTCTGGTAGAAAAGGCGGCCTTATTTCTCAACCACTTTCAAATTTCTTCTCTAGTATGTGCGACTGTATGCTACTGAATAATACAAGGGGGAAGACTGCAGATTGTTCGACCTCATAATTGTTCAAATGGGGTTCATTTCAAAACGGTACAGGACAAAAAAATGGTCATCTAAACTTCCAACTGTTGTAAGAATAGAAAAATGAACTGTATGGAAAGATTGTTCACTCTATGTGGGGTTTTTTTTTCATCTACTGATAATATCACTGCACTTTTTCTTCACGGTGAATCATTAACCCTTTTTCTCCCTTCTCCTCAGCCTCAAGCTGTTTCTGCCGGTAAAGAACGTGACAAATGAGTCAACGCCTGCACGCATGAGAAACAAGTGGGGACAACAATGTCAAAGGGAGTGGGACCAATATCGACCCTGACATGCGCAGTAAACAAATTAAGAGCTTTTAGTCCAGAATCCCCCCCCCCCCTGGCCTGAGGGCGCTGCACCCCTCTGATTCCATCTAGTTTCCTGTCCCCGGGATAATTTGACCACCATGACGCTAATGGTCAAACATGGAGGAAACACGAACAGAGGATCAAAGAACACTTTAGGAATAAACAAAATTACGGCATTCGCTCACTCTAGCCAAAACAAAATCATGGCACTCTCTGACTTCCATCGGCAAAATGAGACGAATGAACACGGCGCATGTCTTACCAACTGCGCTATCTTCGTCAGACTCTGTGCAAGACGTTATGCATAATCTTCGCGAGCTTGTATTATCATGAATGCATTTACGAGGACAGAACATGGGAGACACAGGAAAGGCACAGGAAGCTGTATGATAGAAAATAGAAAAATAAGAGGGAAAGGAGAGAGTGCAAACGAAAATGAAAGTTAAAAAAGTAAAAATAGTACGTTAAAGGGGAATCAGAATTAAACAAAATGTTTGGGTTGGGTTTTCAACCGTAGAACAAGAACGCAATGAATTAAACAGCAGACTGCTATTAGATGCTACTGGATAATTCCGAACGCTAACTGTAGGGGAACACTGTTAACAATGACATCTAGGTTAACTGCCGGAATCACGGATGTTGAAAAAGTGAAATGAAAAATAGATACGCAGTTTTGAAGGTAAGACGTATCCACGGGACAAACAGACAGATAGACAAACAAGATATAGACAATTATAAAGAAATTCGGAAAGATTCATAGGCAGAAAAAAGACAAAGAGGCATCTGAGAGCACACACCCTCTTACCTTTAAGTATTTTGAAATTCTCCAGGTGAGAAGCTCTATTCCGGGCGCTCCAGAAAAACTCGGAGTCGTTGCCCAGGTACGGGTACGACAAGGACAGGTCCTTGACATTGATCCGCCCGTCTTTCAGGCGATAGGCGTAAGGGCAGTAAACCTCATATTTGTAAAACTCGTTCTTGTCATAGCAGTTTCCAGCAGCGAAGATCAATGGGTCCATCTCAGCCAGGGACCTGACCTGAGCATAGAACAGGTACTCCGATTGCAGGATGTCGTTCTCAGCTTCCTTCCACAGCCGAGTCAAGAAGTTAGCACGGTTAACTGCCATAAGAGCCTGGGATTTGAACCGGAGTAAACCAAACTGTTTAGAAGTCGCGCCCAAGATTTCCTGAGTTCCGGGTGTACAGTTTTCTTTGTGTCTCTCTGTTTCGTATACCCGCTCCAGAAAGATCTCGATGAGATCAGGCTCTAATTCATGTGTGGGTCCTGCAGATTCACCTTTAACGGTGTCCGCACCAGCAGCTTTATCCGGATCGTTGACAATGTCGTAGGTGTTGTAGCTGAAGTCGCCGTCGGGAGGCATGTCAGTGAATCCGAGGTAATCCGCCGTCAGGTTGAAGTCGGCGTCGTCTGGCAGGTGGTACGTGAAGATGGTGAAGTTGGTATCGGTGTAGTAGTCGTCGGGGTTGACGTGGATGCTGGTGGAGATGGCGATGGTCAGGGTGAAAATGAAGCAGGACGCAATGTAAACTATGATGAGTAAGCGGGGCGCGAGATTGCGTGCTGCCATTTTTAACTGATTATTTTTTCAACTAATAAATCAGCTTTTGCTTTCGTCTTCCCTGGTATAACAACACTATGTCATATTTCAATGCACCCACGGAATGTTGCATAGAGACTTGTATTTTTACTTTTGAGTGTACTGTGGAGCTAACCTGCTTTTGGACAGAACTTTCTTTTTCTCTGCCACAAAGACCGATGCCCCTTTTGAATGGGAACTGAACACCTCAGTAATTCACTCCCTCAGTGCCATTCACGATGGTTTCTCTTGCCCCTGCAAACATTATTTTCCTTGAGTATTATCAGACTAAGTATTGCAGATATCCACAGGAATGAAGCATACATGGAACACTTATCATTCTCCCGACGTGTGAATTACTTTTCCATTATTCTCACGACTTTAGTGAAGAAAGTTGCAGGCACTTTCGAAGAAATCTATCCAGTAACGTGTATTGAAGACCTTACAAGACCATGTTTAAGTAATGTAAAGCGTGAAATGATATTTTCCATCCTGTGGTTATGCATCAAAACTTTTTGCACGCACAGGGAGAGGTGGGCCCTGTAAATTTGCCTCTGGGGTCATCTCGGGCATCCTTTTGTCCAGAAGCGGGAAGCCCCAGCCCTCAGAATCTGGGAAAAGAGGGAGAGAAAGAGAGAGAAAGAGAGATTACAACATTGATTAACCGCCATAGGCTATGATTGAGACACAGAATGAGCGTATATTTATTATAGTGTTATATCCAAGGCCAGATTTAGCATCGCTAGGGATCCTTGGGAGAAAAAAAAAACAGAATACAAGATTATTTCATGCGGTTTCCACATTTAGATCTGTATTTATTAGATGAATCGGTCACGCCCTGGCCTTGCTTAATCATGTTTTCATGTGAGAGGATTCTTTCACAAGATTTGTACTCTTTTCTTTTCCTTGGGTTTGTGATTTGGGAGGGGGGGGAGGGAGATTAGAGAAGGATTCATTTTGTTTCCTGATATTTCAGATATGAGAATAAATCGCAACGCCATTGTAGAGTTTTGGACAGATTTGACAGTAAGATGGGAAGCAGCGAGTTACTATTATCCATAACTAACTGAGGTAAAATTTATGCAGTTGATGTTTGAAACTCGACCCATCGCCTGATGAGATGCATTTGCTGCTACATAGGTGACACTTGCATAGGTATTACCACCATCAGGCAGCGCTGATGTCTGCATCGGTTTTGCGCTTACAACCGACACGTCAAGGTGAAGTGACGCAGCTTCGGTAATTGCCAACTGATCTTAAACCGCTTCCCTCCCTTCCTTGTGCTACGCAGAGATGAAAGTGGAGATTAACAACTTGTCGCCCTATCTACAAGAATCGTCTATGAACTCTAAACCTCTTGGCTATTTGACTCAGGTAACCGAAGTGCGCAGTCAATACTGAAGTTCACCCAAGTTCTACACTTCACAGAAACAAATAGGCCGACTGATGTTGTTGCAGTACATCTGAGAATGGAAGAACAGCGTGTCTGACGGCCGAGGGTTGATAACTTATCCAAACACGGGCCGGCTGGCGGGGCCCTAGCTCTACATCAGTGGTTCTCGGAATGCCAGGCCACAGATATCCACTTGCGATCCTAGGCTTTCTCAATGCCTCATCAGGTAAAGATCTGTTTCTAGGGCAGATGGTCCCCGTAATGCCTCCACCATCTTGAATTGCCATGCAATAATTGTCTCCACAATTGTATTTTCACAGTAAAACAATTTATAGGAAATTACATTTCTTTACTAAGTACCATAATATGAAAAAAAGGAAATCTTATTTCAACGGATCATGAAACGTTATTTGGTTTAATGCCCTATTACTTCCCAGTTTGGTTCCTCCTCTGACTGAAATCCTTTCCAATTGCTCCCCTGGCTAAACTTCCATCCCTTAGATTGAAACTCCTCCACAGGAACTAAGTGCTTGCCGTTAGAGAATCACTGCGCTACATGGTTCCAGCTCCGAAGATGCCTCTCGTCGTGATTACGTCAGCCAAACGGCTCCAATTATTCAATACTGTGCTAGCAAGAGGATCTGCTTGCATCTCTTGTACTGGCCATTTGCACCAACAGTTCTGACTATATTAACTGAGTATTTACACTTTCTGGCGAAAACTGCCTGGAGCTGTGTAAGAAAACATGTCAGTTTATGAACAATACCTGAATATTGTCAAAAATTAGGCTTCTGCCAGAAGCGTGAACTCTTCTTGAGTGAGTGAGAAATTTGATCTTTAAGATGCGTGATGTGGCATGCGGGAGATTAATTTTTCTGCAAACCGCTGTTTCATCTTGGCAAGAGATAAATTGAAAAGCACATCGTTTGGCATTACAGGAAGTTCTGGTGTATTATTAAATATTATTGTTAAGGGTGGAGGTCTTTAGTTTGGAAGGACCGCTGTTCTTGGCATAAGACCCAGAATAATAATATAACGTTATGACATTATAATTATACCCCCACCCCCCCCCCCCCTCCAAAAGCACACAATCACGATTGCTCTGATTTAAAAAAAAAAAACAGGTACCATTAATCAACCACTACGTACACGCTGTGTCTGTTTTTTCTTTTTTTAAAAATTAAATCCAATGTCAATCAAAACTTCAAAAAAAATCGACTGATGAGCATTTTCTAACACAGCGTTCCTACGGTGTTCAGTAACGCATCAGTGGTGAAAGAAAGTAAAACCAAGAATCTGCACAAGTGGAACTTTCCAGACGCTATTAGTTCTAAATTCTATGAGGTCAAGGAACTCCATCTATACTCACGAGAGATAGACGCTCACGTCTGTGTGTGTCAGAATCGTTGGGTAAATCTCAAGTTCTCTTGCTATTGCTGTTGCTGCTGCTGATGATGACGATGATGTTGATGCTGTTGCACACAAGAGTTAGCAGTGAAGGTAGCTTGGCATCCGGTAGACTTGAAGAGATGCAGCAGCAGCATCTGACAACAAAATAAATTATGCTGAAGTTACTGGTTAAGATAAGATAAGATAAGATAAATTTTATTCGTCCTTGTACAAGGAAATTTGTTTTGATCATTGAATACATAATACAGTTACAGAAGCAGAAAGTATGATACATAGCGCGCACACACACATATATATATACACACACACTGATAAATTAACTAAATTAACAAAATTAACAGTGCACACAATATGCTTCCCTAACTAAATAAAACACATTGACCTGACACGCAGGACATAATTCAACTGTGCACAGATTACGATCAAGATGACGACATTATTGTAACATCCTAGTTGATGATGGAATAAACGATTTAAAGTAGCGCTCAGTTTTAGTTCTTTGACAACAGCCTTCAACTTCTTACAGATCTTATATATTCCTTGTTCAGGGGATGTTGGGGGTCATTTATAATAATATTAGCTTTTTTAATACAAGCACCAGTGTACAGCTCATCAAAATATGGCAGATCACAGATACAAATTTTGGATGCTTTTTTAATTAAATTATTGATCTTATTTTTATCTTTTTGTAAGATGTTTCCTCCCCAACAGACAACTCCATACATCAAAACGCTCTGAATAGCCATGGTGTAAAATATTTTCAGAATGCTTTTGCTAACTTTTAAAAAGCGGAGCTTTCTGAGGAAATACATGCGCTGGTTGGCTTTACATAAAAATTCACAGACAACAATGATCGTGTCGCCATGAGCACGGCGCCATCTTGTAATAAATAGGTAAATGATAACCACCATCACATTAGATTACAGAACTGATACTAATGAACATTAAACGGATTATGGTAACACTTCTCACTAATTATCGTCACAAACTTTCCCTCCCGTTCGCTTCTGTCGTGAACAATCCGGCTGAAGATCTGTGTTTCACGAAGGTCTCAGCTTAATGCGTAGACATCTTGGGCAAAGATATCTCTGGACAGAGGTTACTGGCAGTGTATTGAGAACAATCACTGTCACTGCGTTCGTAGAAATGACCCTAGAGGATAGTTATCGGTGAGAGTATCCGGTGGTACCGATGATGCGGTCCATTTGAACGGGTGTCTGTCTGTCACTTTCCCTCTCTCTCTCTCCCTCTCTCTATCACTCTCTCTCTCTCTCTATCTATCTCAGTGTTTCTTTCTCCCTCTCTCTTTTCCCATCTCTCTTTCTCCTGCTCCTCTCTTTGTCTCCCGGCCCCTCTCTCTGTCTTTCTCTCTCTCCCCCTCCCGCTTTCGCTCTCTCTCCATCTCCCAGCAATACCCGTATTTTCTTTTCGTTGATTAGAGCAAAAAGTTCAATAGCTTTGCAATTCCCTGCCCGTCATTTGAGTTAATCATTGTGTTTAATGATTTCAGCATTTTTGCTAAACTAATCATGCTGATGATGATGACGAAAAACAAAATTTGAAAGTGTTGTAAGGGTGACAATTTAATTTGATGTCGGAATCTCCGCGGCAATTTCAACAACATAAATACCGTTAATACGTCCGTGTCACAATGGTGATACATTTATTGTACAAGGAAGTCCACTAGACGTCCGATCAAAAAAGGGGCCATCCATAACGTAGTACGCTCGATTTGGGCGAATTTTTACCCCCTCTTTCGTCTTCTACGCTTTTCATCCGGTTCACTTCAATCCTCCCCCCACCCCCTCAAAAAATCAGTCCACCTACGGGCGCATGGCCAATAGGCCCATTGCGAATGACGTCACAGAGTGTTTTTGTTTTGTACTTCCGATACCTAAAATGGCGGGTGGATCAGCTGACGAGTGTAACTTCGAGATATGTCTAAGTGGTTAAATGCCTGCTGGTTGCATTGCAGTTGACTGTTATGACAGGGGTGGAAAGGATGGATCCAAGCTGATCAGATTCCCTACCTTCCGTGTAAACAACTTGTTTAACGAGGGAAAGGAAGTGAAAGAATTGACCGAACGTCTCCCATGTGCGTGCACGCACGTGTTATTGTTTACTTTTTTTTTGCTCGCCGCCGATTGGTTCGCGACGCCTGAAGTGCTCACGGTGCAATTCAGCTAACGAATCAAAGTCAGTGCTACCACCGCCATGGTGAGGCGTCGGTCCTGAGAACTGAAATGGCCGTTATCCGCGATGGACCTATAGAAAAGTTGAATGTCTGTGATAAGGCCTCGTTATTCTGAAAGTTTTCAACATCATTTTTGCGCGGACCATTGGACTGTTTCATTAGAAACAGCGATTATATTTGATTTGCAAGTGATGTTACAACTTATTGTTGTTGCTGTTGTTATTGTAAAAACATGAATAAACCAACGTTTCAATTTATGACCATAACTGAAAAGCGCACGTACGCCCGAAAGAATCCCCAACCCCGTATGCTTTTTATACACTGAGTCAATTTCCGCCCCCAACCCCACCTCCCCACTCCCACCCTTCTCCCTTTTCTATCTTCCGAGCGTACGTAACGTATGAGTCGTCCTTAATTATATCTTAAGCTCTACTTACGTCGCAACCGACCCCGTACAATACTTGAAAATATCTCTTTAGTAACATGTTGAAATACTAAGCGCCGCATTTATTTCAAAGGGATTTCAAGCACTAAACTACTGCAATACCACAATTTCGATGTCAAAATTAATAGTGTAAAGATTGTAACCCAAATCGATTGTAACAATAATTTGGAAAAATGATACATTGCAAACTGTAGTGTTGTCATATCACCAAATTTACACAACATTTGAATTGCATTATGTCTTTCACCACCATAACAAATCTGTCACACTAAAACTTATCTTGTCGGGGCGTAAAAATTTATGACCGCCCGTAATTTTAACTAAATAACGCCTGTGGCAGTAACAGTGATTTCATACCCTGCCCTGAAGTAAAACACTGTTAACGCGGTCAATTTTCACACTGAAAATAAAACTATTGGGAATTTGAAATCTGGATTGTTTTCTTACGTCGGCTCACAAAGTCTGGACAGAGAGAAAAGAAGCTGACGGATAAAAGTCGCCGCATGAAAAGCTTGTAATAAATAATCTCTTCTTACTCTACGTAACGTCATCTCAGAAATCACTTCATGTTTAAAAAAAAAAAAAATGTTATTACAAAAAATGGAAGCTTGAATTCTGTTGGAAGGAAATTTTAAATGGTCCTTCTTTTGAGTCATGTACTCTTGCCATAATGACAAGAATGAGAAAATTAGCGCCAAAGTATCATTTAGATATATTATTATTGCTGTTGTCAGTCTTAAAAGCATCAGAAGAAAGCTGATGACTAAATTGAGACGAAGGGAAATGAAGTTAAACAGATGCTTTTCTTATTTCAGTAGACACCATTCACAAATCCCGAGAAATAAGTGCGAAAATGGTTGGGTGACTTGGTCCCAATTGGAGAATGTCAATGGTCTTCAGACGTATTTGAACTTTAAACATTGGCAAATGGTTGGCTGGAAAATGCTGAACACTGGTACGAAATTGATGTCGGTGAACAGCCAGAACACGAGGGTAGCAGAAAATGAGGTTTGGAGATGGAATCAAATTGACGGACGGGTGAAGATTAAACAAGTGTTAGTTAAACTTGGAAGTCTTCACGGTATTCCGGGATGACATTTTCTTCAGAATACTTGATTGTTTCATTAACGTGCAGGCTTGTGGTAAAGTACTTAGCAGTGCAAACACAGTAGGTTAGAATGGCAAGTCTGGAGGCTGGGATTAATGGCGGTTCCACTGATCTCAGTGCTGCCTTATATATGGGGAAATGGTGCTTTTGGCCACTCCAAGGGATCATCTGACCCCCCACCCCCACCCCCATCCCCACCTCCCCTACTTGTCTCTCCCTACCCTAATCCTGCCGCACGTTTGAGGCTGATGGATGACGTTGTAAGTACGTTACGTGGAGTGTGCCTTAACAGGCGTGTATGCTGGGAGACTGGTTGGGAGAGGGAGAGCCAATGAGAGGGGAGAAAAGTGTGAGGAGAAAGAAAATGCTACAATCGCATTAGATATAAGAATGTTATGTCAAGGAACTGCAGTCAGACAGACAGACAGGCAAGCAGAAAGGCAGTTAGATAGATGGACTGACAGATAGGCGTGCGTACAGACTGAATAAATAGATTGATAGATAGATAGATAGATAGATAGACAGACAGACAGAGACAGACAGACAGATAGATATAAAGACAGACAAACAGACAGACATACAGACAGACAGACAGATAGTTAGACAGACAGACAGATAGATATAAAGACAGACAGACAGACAGACAGACAGATAAATAGATAGATAGATAGATAGATAGATAGATAGATAGATAGATAGATAGATAGATAGATAGATAGATAGATAGATAGATAGATAGATAGATAGATAGATAGATACAAAGACAGACAGACAGATACATTTTGTTTGCTCTGGTATAATATCACAAACCTCTTAAAAAAGAATATCTGATGATGATTAATTTCAGTCTGGCGCATTCATTTCCTGAATGAGATGGCGTGGCAGTGATTTGCAATTTCGTTGTGATCATTTCTATGCACACCAAGACAACACAACCGAGCCTGCAGAGATTTGCGTGGAAAATGCTCATCGAGAGGCATGGTTGCTTGCAGCCTCCCTAACGTCCTGAAGAAAGATCAAAAGGTTGTAGCAATGTTTTGTTTTAAAAGCACGGCTCTGTGATTGCTAACGTATGTGCACTATTCATCTTTCTCAGACAGTGTATGAGTAGATGATTTTGAGTCAGCAAAGGGAACCATCATCTGCTAAGGTGTGGGGATGTTAAAGACGTAAAGAAAGCAGCAAAATCGGGATACACTAAAGTCTGGTTTGGAGTTCGTGATATGGTACACATTTCAAATATTTTAGTTTTCGCACTGAAGATTGTTTCGTTAACGGTGAAAACAGATGGTTGAAAATCATGACTCAAGATTACAAAAATTGTCATCAAATCTGTTATATATCCATATCTATGATACTATAGTCGTATTTTCTGTGAAGATGGACAGGGTGAATTAGGAAAAGCGTGGAAAAGGCACCCACTAGATAAATAAAAATTACTTATGTCATATTTCACCGGAGAATTCCGATGATCTTCATGTCACAGGTCAAGTTGGTGTCTGTGCCGAGGCCATGGGTTTACAGAATTCGTTGCATTCTGTTTACTACCTTACTCTAACACGCAAACCTCATCTACTGATAGGGTCTCTCTCTCTCTCTCTCTCTCTCCCTCTCTCTCTCTCTCTCTCTCTCTCTCTCTCTCTCTCTCTCTCTCTCTCTCTCTCTCTCTCTCTCTCTCTCTCTCTCTCTCTCTCTCTCTTATCCACTCACAGACACGTACAATATATTATGAAACTGCTTAAATGCCCAGCAAGATGAACTGCAAATGCGACAGTTGAACAGTTCCGGGGAGCACTATTTATGTATCCAGGACTCCAGAACCGCTTTGTCGAGCCGTCCATTTTATGTATCGAACAGTCGGGAGTGTAAACAAACAACTGGACAAACTGGGGACAGCTTGGAAAGCAACCGCTTTATCCAGCACATCATCTGACAACGGTTGAGAGAACTGTTTTGTCTGCGTGTTAAAAGCCTTATTTATAAAACATTTTTCTCTTACACGTTCTGGTGTGTAATTCATCACTTCCAGGTGTTTTTCAACGTCACTATCCTATCCCCCAAAAGTGACTAGGTGACATTTCCAAGTGTGAGGCCAATTTGCCGACAACATGAGAGTTTCAACTGCCAATGCAGAAGCCAAGATCTTTTAACCCACTTACGATGAACTGGTCATTTCCTCCCCGCGTGCTTACACAGAAGGCGGGAATTCCAATGCAATGCACCTTTGGCACATGGCAGTTCCACACCATGGTAGCCCAAGAATTAAACCAGAGTTGTCTGTTAGGAAAGATCTATCTCCAGCAACTCCGCTGTCATAGTGGTTGACCACCAACCAACGTCGTTCATCAAAGAAACAAAAGCCAAACATAAAAACCCATCTATGACTCTAAAGTGTTTCAGAAAGAATGAGAAACTGCTAAATATGGTGTGCATAATATATATGCCATATCTATATAAATAAAAGCGAATGAGTGTCTGCACGTCCGCTAAAAAAAACTTTGCGTTGCCGACTGCTTGCCTACGATTCTCCTTTTAACGCATCAGCCCTTGATGCCCCAGTGCGCCGTTCATTGTCATTTCATGACAGCTAACAGGGTGCGCCCGGCTCTAACGTGCAAAGAGGATGCAATTAGACCAAAGATACCAGACACAATAAGATGTGACAGACTAAAAGTAAACAAACTAACAATGCAAAAACAGCAACATTTAAAGGAACGAGTTCTGGTTTGAGTGCTCTGCAGGACTCGCAGATAAGTTACAGCATTGATTTAATATTTTCTATATATTTTATTTTTTACAAATTCTTCACTTCTTTATTCTTCGATTTTATCTGTTCAATTTTCCATTTTGTTTTCCGTTTCTTGTGTTATTGTTGTTTTTGTTTTCTTGATCAATGTACATCACCGAAATATTGAGATTTTTCTTGTCTTCCCTTTTTCTTTGCATTTCAATATTATCGTTGCCGTTGGGATATTTATTGCGCGAGGCTTTCCTTCATACAACTTTTCCTTTTGCCAATTTTTGACCTTGCAGTTACCCAACAGCACGATATTAAAGTTATCTGTTGCAATCATTTTTATGAGCTACAGTAAGCAGCGACGGACATAGTGAGGTCCGTATTTGGTGCCTTATTCATTGAATTTCTCCAAAACTGAAAATGTTTGGAAATAACCAGATACTAGAACAGAATATCACAATGCATAGAAGGTGGGACAGTAAAGATATCTTTGAATCCTTCAGGATGTCAACATTAACATGACTGGAAATAGGTTGGCAAGTGGAGAACAACCCATGACATGGAATCGCGGACAAAGTATCTGAATTTAGGTGATCAATATGAAGACTGCGGTAAGTTTAAGTCACCATGTCAACTAGCTGACATATAAATTGGTTAATTTTTTTTCAATCATGGTCAAAACATGACAGTGAAATATTAGAGATGATGAATAAAAACTGCAAAGTTCAGTCTTCTCCATGGTGTACCTAGCTTACTGAGTGAGTGATAGGGGAAAGAAGCAAGTGGTACATAGAAAGAGGAGTGAAAGCCGCGCTGATTGAAAAGGAAGAATGGAGAATGAGGAAAGAAAGAGTCGATTGGAAGTTGAAGAGTGTGGAGAAGAAAATGAGATAGATAATCGGATTGGTGGTCGGTGTGAGAGGTGTGGAGAATCAAAAGAAGACGCGGCCTCCTCTGCTTGATGAGTTGTCGCCAGATTTAGTTACCGGCCTACTGAGTTCAGACAGTGGAAGAGCTGAATTCAGAGCTTGGAAGAACAGCCCTCACGCCCCGTCCTCCTCTTCAAATACTCTATTTTATTTCCTTTCTTTTTTATTCAGTCCGTTTGCCCAGCTTTCTCTCTAATGGACTGCATCTGTGTGTAGGTGTGCTGAACTGCGGAGGCATGGAACGGTATGTGTGTACTTTCAGTCTTCCCCGCAGACACTTATGATGAACTATAATCATGACCATCTCCCTGTGAGTGATGGCTGAAGACACTGAAAAAGTCTTCAGGTCCATAAAACGTCAGTCGCCCTAATGAAAACGATGGACCCTAGGGACCAATGGTGAGGGCGGGGCCAGACCGTAACAAATATCTCCATAAACACCGTACTTTAGCGTATGGCCTGCTCGGCTCGGAGACCCTTCCTCTTCCTCTTTCCCGTTCTCACTTTAATGGGGGATGGCGGGGGGAGGGGGGGGGGGAACAAGATTCGAGTTTGGAGAAAGCATATCGACACGATAACGGTGAGATAGTGCCAGGAAAAAGCAAGACCATTGACACAATATAACATTAACAGAACGATAGGACAGATGGAGACCTAGCAAAAAGCGCCCACCAACCACCCGCCAATACATTCTTGCCCCGTAAGACTAAGAGAATGGAACAGACTCGAAAGTCCTGCAGATATTACCTCAGGGAAATCCCAGGCTTATGATCTAAATTATGCAAGTCCAATGATCGGAAATAAAATTTAAAGCGACCTGAGTTTGAAACGTTATAAGGATGGATCGCTGGTAAATGTCACATACTGTTTCGTTATTGTTGTTGTTGTTGATTTCCATTTTGGGCCCAAAGAAATGCAGAGTTATATAACTCTGTGTGTTCAAATGTTATTTTAAGCAACCTTACATTGTTTCGATTTCCCGTCTCAAGTTTTCAAGCATCATGTTTCCAAATCTTTAACCTCTCTGGATAATGACATACTGACAGAACTAATGGTGTTAGAAGACCACGGCCCTTTCTAGTGAAACTCAGATCACCTGTACTGTTATCATCTTAGCAGAGATTTAGCATGGCCCACGGTAAGACTAAGAGGCTGCAGTTTAAACAAAGACAGCATTTGGAACCAACTCAGAGGCGTCTCAGAAATAATCGTACTTTTGGTGCCACAACATTCTTTATTTGGTGTGAACACTTGGTTGCGTACAATAATGACTATCCTTATGACGGGTATACATATTTGTTACATTATGTCGCAACTTTGAAGGCGGGGGGCAAAGTGTGTTGGTTTAGAATCTAAAGGCCTTTCTATCAGACACCCATGCTTGTTTAATCTTTCATAATTACGACTAACCCTTTCCACTGTGTGCGGCCATCAGTTAACCTTAGATCCGCTGGTCATCCAAGTGGTTTCCGTACGGCAACAACAACCTATGAGTTTGCAAGAAGTGGCGACCCACCATTTCCCAGGAACAGCATTATGACAGTTCTGTTGGATCCCCATACATGACCGATTATGTCATGGGTATAAAAGAATTTTCCTTTTCCGGAATAAAAGAAGTAAAGGGAAAAAAGATGTCCAGCACATGCTATGAAAATTGGTCACTGACAGATTCCTTGGTACATGATTAGTGTAAGACATCTTCTGGCTACACTACAGTTGTCTCTTGCATGTCTGTTTGGCCCTGACCTCGTAGTCAGACATCATTTAATTGCCCATTTCTTTGTGCTGCGGTCATTGTTTAATTTTTGTTTTAAGCAAAAGGGAAGGAGATGGTGTTGGTTTGCAGCAGATACTAAATACGATACGCTGGAATAGATAGATGGAGCATTTTGCCTTCACGGATCTCGCAAAGTAACCACGCGGCGAATGCACGGAAGTCGTAAACAACAGCATATTTTACAAAGCCAAACTGAATTGTATGCATTGTCCAGTTATCATTCCAGGCCTCAACTGAAGTGAGTTCTTTTGTAATGGATCACTGTAGGAAAACACAGGGCATTTTGTTTAGTTGCGGTGGAGCTGTAACATATTCGTATTATTAATTTATCTCTATATTGAGTACTCTTTTCAGTGCATTTCACGCAATACTCCATTGGCCCCGAAATCGATTGGCGCACACACTGTGTACAAACTCTTTTAAAAGCGCGAAGAAGACAAAACTAAACTGTTTCCAGTTGAAGGTTCCAGGTCTGTTTTGGGAAAGTTGGTTGGTTGTGTGTCAGAGATGGTGAAGAAATATTTCTTTGCTTAAGCTTTCGAGCCAAGGATGTCGGCATGAGAAGGTAGTCTGTGTGACATCTGACATGTTGCTGGTTAGACATCTATGACATTCTGTATAAGACCAACGCAACAATATTTATACAGCGATCTGATTGAGCAATTAATGCAGATGGCGCTGAAATCACAAAAAGGATGTTGACAAAAGGAGCATAAATCAGTGCACAAAATACACAGCGGTTGAGCAAAAACCACCCTGGGAGATCGCCGTTCCGTCTACCCGTCTGGCTACTTCGATATATCAGTACATCTATTTGATATCTCGTCTGTGTGACTGAATGTGTTCATCTGTCTGGGTAACCATCAGTCTGTCTGTCGGGCTATTGGCTTTTTTGACATCATTATCTGTGTTTGTCGGGACCTTGGTTGCACTATTTCTGCACGTTTGCTCATAGTTAAATCATTATTAACAAAAGTAATAGCTGAACGAAAGGTGTGTGTGAGTGGGGAGGGGGCGACAGGAGAGAGCGGAGACAGACAGAGACAGATGAGATAGAGAGGAGACAAAGAACGAGAGGGAGGAGACAGAGAGTGAGAGGACACAGAGATATAGAGAGATAGAGAGACTCCTTTGTTAGAGGGAGAGAGAATTACAGGCAGACAGAGATAAAGAGAACAGCCATAGACAATGAGAAAGACACAAAGTTGAGACAGACAGAGGCAGAGATGAGACAGACAGAGATGAGACAGAGTGGAGGCGCGAAAGAGAGAGGGGAATAAAGAAAGAGAAAGTTCGTTTTGGTTTGTTGGTTTTTTTTTGGATCAAGGGACCTTTCTCATATTATGTCATCACATAAGGTGGAGGGTCTCTTGAATGATGACAAGTGATGACATGGGGGGGGGGGGGGGGGGTGTTGAGTCCGAAGATGATGTCATCAATGTGGTTTGATAAATTTGAAAAAGAAGAATAAATATATAGATCAAATTCATAGTTTTATTATAATACCTGCCAATAAAATAACTAATTTTATTAATCAACCAATACCTTGAATGACTACTATTACTACTCAGTATTTGTTAAACTGCTAAACCTACCACAGAGTCAACACTGCGTCATGTCTGATTTGGTTCTATATTTTTCACTTCTGTTTCAATGTTTATCTTCCTGTTTGTTTAGCCTTATTTTTCAAATCAAAGGAAATGAGAATCTTCAGTTACCTACTTTTTTTTAAAATCCTAGATTCTAGACTAGATCTAGACAAGTCTTGGTTTTAAGACCTAGGTCTACACTTACATCTGGCAGTAATTTTGACATATATATTGTTACATGTATGATATTCATTACACACATGCATAAAAATTGCATTATTTCTCAAACATATTGAAATAAATTTGCCCTGTGTTGCATAAAATTTATTATTTTGCAACAATTTTAAGTTTAGTATAATTTTTGGTTCTATTTTTGCATAATTTCAGAGAGTCAGATCAATGTTATCTTATAATTTGGGTGGGGGGGGGGGCAGCGTAGCGCAGCGGTTAGCGCGTCAGATTTGTAATCCGGTGGTTGCGAGTTCGAACCTGTCCGCTGTAGCTGCTATGGGAAAACAATTTACCTTTAACTTCCTCAGTCCACCCGTCTGTAAAACCGGTACCTGACATATAGGTAGTGGAAAGATCTTGTCAGTTTGCTAACAGGCAGCTTCTATGTATGATCTTTGTGAGTTGAGATGGTATTAAATGATTGAGCCAGCCTGTCAGGGACACCTTGTAAAGCGCTTAGAACATTAGTGGATATTAAGCGCTATATAAAAGCTCTTATTGATTTATTTCATTTATAATTTGTCAGTTTGAATTAAAATAAATAGCAAACAGATATTCAGACCTGTATGTAGCTGGTGACAAAACAGACTGAAATTTTTTCGGTATCGTAGCAGCGCAGCCATAATACATGGGCATCTGAGTACTTATTATTTCAGCATAAAAGGCAATAGTCGGAAATCCGTCTATGGTCGGAAATTTTACAGGTCTGACGGTATTTTTAGTCGTTATTTGTCAAGTTTTGATTACGTCATCAAACAGGGGGAGGGGGGATAGCCATCTGATGACATGTGATGATAAAGGGGGGGGGGGGGGTCAAAATTAGTCAATTTTTGATGACATAATAATGTGAACGTTCCCCAAGTCACTTGTGTTATAAATGGAAGGATCAGCAGGACCTGGAACTGAATATTCCTGGGATTAGGTGGTGGTTGAGGGGGGTGGGGGAGCTGTTACACAGAGATGGTTAGTGGTAGGAAGCAGGCTTATCCCGGGCAATACCAGGAGTCTCAGCTAGTTTAGTTATGGGAACAATCCACCGTCTTCTGTCACATAGATGATCGGTAGGAAAATCCATGACATCCACTGGAAAGGTCCAGGTTAAATTCCCTGATCTTCCTACACATCACACCATTCTTCAGAATTTCTTCAACCTCCACTGCCCTCTCCCCACCCCACGCTCTCCTTTTTCAAATACACTGACCGACCAATGTAAGCCAAAGCTAACAAATATTTCTTTTATTTATCAATATCTTTTAACACCCATTAATAATGTGCAAATCCAACACCCAGAGCTAGCTGAATTGCAATATATGATGTATGCCAACCATTAATTATCAACCTAGGTCCCAATAGGCATAGAAACAAACGCACATGCACACATTCAGAATGAGGAGAAAATGGGAGTAAAAGTGAGTTCAAAAGGGCCTGAGTTTCTTTCTTATGGGCATTTGGTGCAGGTCAAAACGCTCCCCTAGAGAAATGCCGTAGCCTGCCGGGGACGTGTGTCCAGCGAATGAATTGGCGTGAGCTGTGAGCCAATGGGAGTTTACGTCCAAACCACTCAATTCTTACAAATCCTAGTCGATGAAAGTCTCTTTGGAAGAAGGAAATCAACTCCAATGAGCAGGAAGACATCCGGACCTGCACTTCAAGATGTCAATGCCGGGTCTTAAGATTAACTTACGCACCAAGACGCAAAGTGACCATAGGTAGTAGTGAGATCTATTAGTACACAGAGTCTTAAACGAAATATTACAAAAACATGCTGGGTAACTAGCCAAACCGATCACTATTAGGGCTGTTTTGCAACCACGTGGCTTACGGGCACACTGAAAGTCTCGTTGTTAAAATACTCAAATCTGCAGTGTATGACAGCCCTGAAATCGTCAGAACTGTAAATGCATTTAAGCGTGTATTGTTAAAGTTAACATAAATGGTCCAATGCATCGTGCCAATTATTAGCAACTAGATGAGCTACCGGGCATTGCCCAGAATAAATAATCATGTGATTCCCCCCCCCCCCTCTCTGGAATAATAAAAGTAATAAACTACACTTCAGAACTCATGCGCACCAGAACACTACGCACCAAACTGAACGCTTGATACGGTTACTTTTTATGACATGCACGGTACTATATATTACGAAACAAACAGGCAAAAATACAGATGTTATATAGCAATAAACCTTGTTATTTTTTTAAAGATACATGCTTGAAGTAAACAACTTTTTATTATAGCCATCATCTTCCTTATCTCAATTGCTACCTTCCTGCCAAATTTAAGGCCTGAAGAGTGTATAGTTTGGTCAGTTAGTCATGCCAAAGCTTGCAAGTTACTGAAATATATAATAGATATGTCATAAAATCATCGTGGCAAACACAAGTAACGGCCAGTTGCAGAATAAAATGCATTTAATTATCCAATGTCCCAAAGCGCCAGAATTGGAAATATCATTGTGACCAGATGCGGTTTTCATTGGTCATCTTCTGATATGACAACCCTCATCTTAATCATTTCTTTCATTGTGGCAAAAAGGTCAAATCTTTAAAATACATTCTATTTATAAAAGAATTATGTTACATGAGATCCGTCCACACATAATTATTGTATTTAATAGCCACTGATGGTCTCTAATATTCTAAGGGACATAAATTTGATTCCACATGATCAGCCTTGGCTTATTTCCAGATCTGGAGGAATCAAAGCTGATCTGGAGGGAAAAAAACACACAGGCAGGCGTGTCGAAGGCAGTAGTGTGACTTTGTTACCTTAGTTTGTATTATTTTATATTATATCTAACTTTTTTTTTCTATTTCCACTGCATTTGTTTTATCCTATTTAGTCAATCTATATCTAATTTTATTTCATTTTATGTTATTCTATTTCATTTTATTTCATTTTATTTTATTTTATTTTATAATGTTATGCCAGTGTCTATGATAAAGACAAGGTGAAACGCGCCGTGCTTTCAAACAATGAGAGTTAGGAACAAAATCATGTGCAAGCGTATGTTTTTTCATATGGAAGAGAGAGGGGGAGAGAGAGAGGGAGAGACAGACAGAGAGAGAGGACAGAGAGAGGAGACTGATATCTAAAAGCCCAGGCAAACAGGAACGCCTTTTCTATTCCTGTGGCTTAAGGAAACCCAAGGAAACGATCAATTGGCAGAGATTATAATTTGAATGAAGGAAAATAAATGAAATAACAAACAAATAAAACAACGGACGACTGGGGATAATTACGCCATGCAAGATCTCGATCTCCTAATGCCCCAGTGCCTGCGCCGTGAATATAAATAGGGATGGGGTAAACTATTTTTCCTTCTTGAAACCAAGAGTAAGAAAGAAAGGGACAGTCCAGTTTAATGAAGTCCGGGAAGACAATTTATGAATGAAAAATCAGCCGTGAGATGTTTTTTTTTTCTTCCCGTTTCATAAGAAATGTGATTATTATTGGCCTCCAACATGCGGGCTGTTTCTTGTTGTTGGGAATTGTGATTTCAGAGATATGCCAGTGATGGGAGGGATGTCCAGTGAGTTCTTAAGCATAGAGAAATCACATAGATTCTCCAAAAGAATACTATCTGAGACAGTCCGTCTCTTTTACGGCGATTGGTCACTGGGAAGAGGCCCGCCACGCCATTTTTTGTTTGGGCAAGGCCTGGCCTGGGTAACACTTTTGCAATGAACCTTAGTAATCTTCAATCGGCAGCAGTGTGCCCATTGGTCACGTTTAGTGAACGAAAAATCGCGAGGAGAAGCATTAAATTTGATTTCTGCCCACCCAAATGATCGCCGATGCAATAATTAGTTGTGATCATGCCATTGTCACGTAATCCCTTGTCAAGGCATTCGTTCCAACCCAGTCTCGGAAGACATCTTCACCAGAAACAGAGATTTTATCATTTTACTGAGAGACCGGTGAAGAAAAATACTTCAACAGGCCTAATATTCTTTATCATTCCTTCCAGTAGTTAATCAGATCCTCTTCCTCCTCGTTTTCATCTCAAGATGCTGGCCTAGATATTAGGCACGTGAAAGGACATTCCCCTGGACAAGCCAAAAGCGTGCCCCTGCTGCTCTCCAGGAAACCTTTCAGACAGGGTCAAGGTGTATAACGTAAGAAAAGACGACCCCGGGACCGCCTGACGGCGAGCAAATAAGTTGTAACACTAAATTCTACACCCCATCAACAAGACAAGGGCCGTGGTACAATCAATCGGTTTTTCTGACAATCTACTAAAAAAAAAAAAACCGTCACGATGCCATCTTCAGAACGGGAAAAATACTCGTATTTTATTTTAGATAATGGGTAACAGATTAATCATTGAAGGAAAGAGAACGAAAGTTGTAAAAAGATTTCTAAACAAATTTGAAGCAAAAAAATGAATACGACATTTCCCGACCAGGAATAAAGGGATAAAAGACTGAAACTTCGAAACTTTCAAACGCCAGTTTATCAAATAAGACAAAAGTAGTTGGAAATACCCCCAAGACTCAGAAAAATAGTTTGAAAAACGGGAAAACTCAAGAGGACAGACAGTGTAAGGTAAGAATACATCCTTGTGTAAATGATGTTACAGTTTAACAGAAGTAATGAATCACGTGACAAGTTTCATACATCAAACAGAAAGCACATCAATATGTATCTATTTTTCTTGCCCACGAATTGACGTCCAAACTATGCATATTGTGCCTAATGTTATTTGCTCTGGGCACGTCGTCTACGCCCGTTGTCGCCTGGGAATTTCTAGTGAAATAAAAAGGAAAAGACGAGTTACGGCTGAGCCATTTTTCAACCTTATAATCTATGTAAATTTGAACCGGTAGAGAACTGGGAAAGACACTTGAATGAAAACGTCTGTGGCCCAAATGAGTGTCATTTGGGACCTTCCGTGTCAATTTGGCAGTCAGGGGCAAGTCTTTGGGGCTTGTTCTTGGCCTTTTTTATGGGTCTCCCGCTGGTCGGGACCTGTGAAGGGGGACCATTAATTTTGTTTGATATTGGTCTAGAATCCAAACAACTTGCATCTAAATATAGTTCCACGCTCAACGTAGACGGAGAAGCCAGAAATAACGTAACGGTGAATTGTTGGCGGTAGACATGAACAATGGAAAAGCAAGTGAGAAGGAAGTAAGGCTAGTTCCAAGGAAGGAAGAGACAAGCAATATATTACAGAATGAACAGAGGGACAATTTTCAAATAGCTCAGTGTTTCCCAGGGAAATGGCTGAAGAAACGGGACAATAGTTGTGGCTAAAGTGTTTTTAGTTTATGTTTTAGATAGAGAGTAGCCGCGTCTCTCATACAGAAAATACCTTGTACATTAATTATGTTGTAACTGAATTCGTCTTAAAATTGTCAATGTCTTGAACCCTCTTGGCTCAATACTGGCTTATACATTACCACATCAAATACAGAACCTAATGACATTACACCAAAGCATATTTCGACAACATCGGAGCTTTCAGGTTTAGTCTTGAAGAAAAAGATTAAGGAAAAAGAAGCACAAACCTACCGGCAGGCAGACAATTTAACAGACAGATAGGCGGGCGGCAGGACGGACAGACAGACAGACAGATGGACAGTCAGACAGACGAACGGGCGGATAGATAGCTAGATAGATAGATAGATAGATAGATAGATAGATAGATAGATAGATAGATAGATAGATAGATAGATAGATAGATAGATAGATAGATAGATAGATAGATAGATAGATGGATGGATGGACGGACGGATGGATGGATGGATGGATGGATGGATGGATGGATGGATGGATGGATGGATGGATGGATGGATGGATGGATGGATGGATAGATAGATAGATAGATAGATAGATAGATAGATAGATAGATAGATAGATAGATAGATAGATAGATAGACTGTATTACGTGGACAAAGACAGTAAAAGCCAAAAAAGGTGAAAGCACAAAAGTATGGTGTTAATTCTTTTTGAAGGCATGCAATACACGTGCAGGCATTCACACACGAAACACACATACCCATATTGCCCGCAGTCAGTAAAGAATAGCTCTATCGCCCGTGACAGTTATTGCACTTGTCGGGAAATCGGTGTGAGCGGCAAAACAAGGTGCAATAATCCAGGGAGAAGGTCACACAATGTATTGATTACCTTTTGCCAAAGCCGCAGATCAAGATGTTAACCTTTGGATGTTGTTACACGTACGTACGTCCCCGAAGTTTTTTTTACGCTAGGGCTACGTATTTTAAAGCCTTTTGTGACTCCTGGGCTAGACAGCTCCCCCCGAAATGCCCCTTGGCAACAGCCTTCATTAATTATGATAAATTATTTTTCTAGATGTTCTTTTTGTTTTCCTCCTGTTGTTTTTTAATTGAAAGGGCAGGAGGCAGTGTTAGGGATTCCATAAGATTTAGGGTTGAGGATAAGAACGGGGCTAGGGATAGTACTTACACGTACGTGCCCCTAGCGTGAAACGCTTGGGATGCGTATGTACTTATCAATAACAACGGTCTTAACCTTTAAACAATCATTCCTTTGATGGAAACATGCAATGTTCTATATCTCCTCTATGGCTATGAAACTGCACTACCGAAACATTATCTGACTAACGCTTTTGATAGGCAGCAATAATAGGCCTCATTTTGCGTGTCGTTTCGAGTTGGATCACAACGTAATGTGATTTGTGCCACAATTCCACAGTACTCTACATCATAATAATTATATCATGTCAAATTCAAATATCGAAACATATACACAAGTCAGATAGAGACATAAGCCTAAGTAATGAGTTATTTCCTAAAGGAAATACAAAATTTGAGTAACAGAATGACCCATCATTTTACAGAACCCATTTTCTAAAATATTTTTTTCTTAAAAGAACTACCTATTCTAAATTATCGAATACAGTATTTAAGTTTACTCCAGCTCTAACTGTACGAGGTGAAATAAGGCTGAAAACAGGCAGAAATTTACCCAGTATTTTGCTAGCTTGAAAAATGATGGTACGTAAAGATTTTGTGACTTACATTTCTTTTCAAACTAAGGTGTTGTCCAGCAACTCTGCAAAAATCATAAAAACAAAAAAAGAGTTAAATCTGGTATTTTTCTTCTATGTGGCAAATCGACCATGTTCTGGTTCATGAAACAGAAAGCGTAGGGTACGTCAATCCTCAATGCAGAAGATATCCCTGCCCACTCGATTTTTTCGGAACATCTGGTTGCAAGTAGGGAAAAAGAAAAAGAGGGATAGAAGTCAGCTGAGAGAGGGAGAGAGAGAGAAAGAGAGAGAGAGGGGGGGGGAGAGAGAGAGAGAGAGAGAGGAGAAAAAGCGAGAGAGAGGAGAAAGAGGGAGAAAGGGAGAAAGAGCTCAGGGTAGAATGCCAGGAAATGCCCCAAGCAGTAGATATACCCGGGGTAGATGCACTTCCCAGTGGCTAGCGATGCAGCAGGACTGCTTAAACCTGATTGGATGAGCGGACATAGATGTCTGAAAAGGGTGAAGGAGAGACATATCTGGAACAAATCAATGCCGTATCCTCCCTCTTTTTCCCCAGGACATGGTCACTTAGTCCAGCTGTCCTAATTACTCATGCACCCAATCGCTACCCCGGCCGGCCTTCAGAGAGAAATAAATGGTAAACATACTTGACCCCGTTGACCTAGTTATCTTGGAAATGACCTACATTTTCTACTTTTGGAAATGAGACGTCAAATATACCATGAGATCACGTACCGGCGATCAAGATATCGTTTTCTGATACTTCCTGTGACTACCGAGAGGTAGAACGCAGCTCAGCCCACCCATCCGATTCCTAGTAAATCCGGTATCATTTTCCCTTGGCACAATGAGGAATCGCTGCTACCTATATAATAATGTTCTACTGTCAAGCGTTTTAAGCACAATAAAAAGATGAACAGACATCAGCTGATCTCTGCTTTATGTGTTCGAAGCTGCTTACAATATGGAGCTGATCTCCATATATTACTTGAGTGAAAAAATGACACACGTAACGGGGCAGTCTTTCTAGATATACCAAAAGTGCCATACACTGGCCCTGTTGGTTTACATGCTGGAACAAACCCGACGAAATTTTACTTTTTTTTAAAAATCATAATGACAGCCAAAGCTTCAGCAATTATATAAAATCCTGCCCTTATTCAGTGGGCCGAGAGGCATGGCTAAGTTCAGCATGTGAATATAATAACAATCATGTTCTTTTCTCTGCAGCGTGCGAATTTCTGTAGCAGAAGAGTATGACTATGTCCTGTCATAAAGTGCCAATAAGTTTTCATGCGTAGGATCACAGTTTCACAGTACCTGGAAATGAGGATCAGTATTATATTCTGACCTGCACTTCAGTGAGCATGCACCTCTGTGCATCAATAAAGCTGGCCTTTTAACCGGGTAGTCTTGTGTCGCAAATTTCTTCAAGCCACAAGCAAAATGCCTGAAACGTAGCGAGGTGATTTAAAATAGTCGATGAAAAATGTAATTGTACAAGTCTTAATAATCATTAACCACATTAAAAGTTATCTCTTAATTAACTGTTAGAAAGTTTTCAACAACGATAACAAGAAATTTGAATTGGTCCTAGAATGTCACGGTTTAATATGGAAAACCAGGCACAAGCCTGTTATTTGTTAATATAATTGTGTTTTCTCCCAGCCCATCTTTCACTTCAGTCAAAGTTTACTATTACAAACCTAAGCTGTTTTCTCCTTCAAGTTACAGCTCTCCCACCACTCTAGAGCCAATACACTGGTTAGCACGAAGTCAGGGCAAAGTTTTCGCTCTATAAATACTCACGTCACTACTGCACAAAATACCTACGATTGTAACAAGGCAATCAAGCCAATTTTCCCAGGAACCGAGTGTTACTTTTATATTTCTAAACTTACTTACTTAACTACAGTATAAAAATTAATCGAGTGCTCACAACCATATTGCCACCATCTAGCCAGCCTGCTGCATACTTACTTATCCATCTCTTAATCATACCTGTTTCACCTTTATTAATTTCCCCATCTATGAAGAATTACTCACAGATCGAGAAGCTGGGAACAATTCAGACAAACTTCAACTGTCCGGTAATTAATATTTGAAACATGTCACCCGTAGTTCATTTACTGTATCTGGATTCATATTTAATCAGCATATATTAATTAGTGACAAAAAGTAACTTATTATCATGCATTTGACAACGTCAAATCAGTTTTGCAAGTTCCATAACTTTTGGGGGGAAAACAACTTATACTTAGCGGCTAGGGAATTAAGATCTACATAAGAGGACTGAAATGATAAAACGTAATTTCAAGACATCTTTTTTTTTAGAAACTGCTGAATGCTATTCTGAAATTCTTTTAAATTTTGTCATATAGCCTCACGTCAAAGACATTCGATTTTCCAAGCTCTTCATTTTGGTCTAAAAATGTAACTTTTAATGTAAATTGACCTTAATGATTTTCGATCTCTCTCCCCTGGAGACATTGAGGAATGGTAATATTATTTCACGTATTGTTTTTAACTAATTATAAACTATAAAACATGTGAATCAAAATTTCACTTTGACTTTTTATCCTTTGATTGGTTAAATTATGCTCTATTCATTTACACTCACTTTCAAAATTTAAACTGTTTTCTATACAATAAATAATATGTCTTTTTAATGCGCCCCATGCATATCAGTTCACAAACATGGTTTGTAATTTTACTTTTTAGGAGGGCTCTTAATGTCACCTATAAGGGAGATGCCACCATGTTGTCAGTGATACCAAATCAGATGATACTGCAAATGATCGAGGAGGTATTGCACAAAGACAGCGATTAATATTTTTATTTTTATGGCACATTAAGGGATAACAAATACTGACATCATCCACTCTAGGAAAACACAAGACCATATTAACGTTTAACACCGACTAGCTGTCTTGTGGGCAGCTATGAATGCAATCCTTGATTTTGCTGGCTGTTCAATCGGTTTTGACATTTCCACCATGTGCTCCTACAAGACGCCATCTTTGATATGCTACCTACAGAAATTATGATTTTGTGCAGTTTGCTTATGGGGCAACCAGGAAGATGCTTGCTCGCTCGCTCTAGCTCTCTCTCTCTCTCTCTCTCTCTCTCTCTCTCTCTCTCTCTCTCTCTCTCTCTCTCTTCTTCTTCTCTTTTTTACTCTCTTTTCTCTCTCTCTCTCTTTCTCTTTTCTATTATTTCTGAGCTATCCATTCGAGATCTGCTTGTTGGCACTTTAAGAACCTTGCACTCTTTAGCTGTTTTCTTTATCATTTTTTCTTTTCATATATCTTTATAACAAATCGCTCCCCTATGTATGCCAGTCTCCCTGTCTATCTTTTCAATTGTTTATGACACCTAATATTGGTTCCCGAGTCCACCACAACGACCAATGTTATCCTCCACTTCCCGAAAAGCGGTCGATTCTCGTAGATGACGAGATGTGGACACGCTCGGACTTGGTGCCTAAAAGCCGGCCAAGTGAGAAAATACTGAAATATTTATTCATACATTGGCATACAGTCTCTAAAAAAAGCGGGCCATTTTCCGTTCTACTTGCTCAAATACAACAGGGTTCTTTGCTCACGAGTCATGTATCAAGGTGAGACTGCCATTTTGGAAGAGTGTGTTACTCTCCCATAGTCCAAAGTGAGCAGTGCTGCCCGCAGTTTTCGTACTTTTCGTTATTGACTGGGGTCGGGGGAAAACCGTTTGCATTTTTATACTGAAATATTTACCCATGCACGCTGACATAGTCTCTAAAACAAGGGCACTATTTTCTTCTATTGTTGTGCAAACGTCATGGGGTTCTTTGCTCGCTAACCATATACCAAGGTCAGATTGTCATTTTGGGAGACTTCTTCAGTATTTCATGTCAGCAATGTTTCCAATGTTTTGTCCCCTTCGATTTTGAGAGGGAAAGCCCGTTGAATTTGTGCAAATAACTTGATATTGTAAAATCAGTAGTTGTCCTTGGGTTTGTTTGTTTGTTTGTTTGTTTTCGGATTACCTCAAGTTTGGTAGAGCTGTGAGTCGCGTGCTCTGCTGTAAATATGCCTTGCGTGCCCTTTAACAATGCTGCTAAAAAAATAAACATACCTCATTCAACTTCATTTCAACACTCGGTGGCTTCCGTATAATACGAGTAGACACGAAAGCCTAGCTCTCTTCAGGGGTAGGACAGTTGAACAACTTCCGATTCCCCCTTCTTCCTCTTCTTTTGTCGCCGGAGACAGTCAACGACTTCCTGTTACGTCGGTAGTGTTTTGGAAATTGCTGGGCGACAATGCAGGTTTATAAAAAGGATGTCTAAGATTCATGGAGAATTCTCGAAGGACAAATGTGTCACTGTATTCGCGAAAGGTCAGACCTAGAATTTGGGTTACAAAAAAGGAGATAAACCACTTAAATAAATCCATTCTCATTTTTTCTATTCAGCCATGCTATATCAGGTATGCCTATTTTTTACCATGTACGATCAGCTACGACATTTATTTTCTGAACAGACTATTACAAACACGCCTTAAACGCCTGATGAATTACAATAACATCTAAAATTTAGGTGTCGGAAAAGGCCTGAACAATAGCTATGCATTTTCTCTTTTTTTCCAAAGTACCTGCAGAATATTTGATATCCAGAACATGCAAACAGAAAAAGAAGAAACATAAAATATTCATCAATGAGAGCCCCACCCCCTCCCAAACTGTATAATGACTCCGTCTAGTGAACTGACTAAGTTCTCACTGATCACTCATCATCCAGAAGGACCACTGTCCACAGTGACCTATGTTTATCAAGAAAGACTGGCGCCTTTGAAATGCTCACTTACTACATATGTCCATGAATGACATTATTTCCTGACCGATGACGAGATGAATGTAATGCAATAGGCAAAACAGTGACGACGTTCATAGTGGAAAAGTACTTAATCACAACAGATCTGAACTGATAATAATGCTATTTTCATCAACCACAGCCGGACTCTCCTAAATTCATTTTTCGCCGATACTGAGCAATTTCTGGGTAAAACGTTTGAACACCCCACATGGATAGCCTTCTTTAAGGAGAAATGAACATGTCAAAAGCCGCCACACTATACAAGAAATATACACCAGGTCAGGCGACAACCATTAATTATGTATGACACAGACTAATCCCCAAATTCTCAATGTGGGAAATGTATCGTCAAAACGAGCTGAATGAGACTTCAGTAATTGCTATAGACGGCAACATTGTGCCTAGTGATGTCATTTCCTGCTACACTTTTCCATCACCTTCCTGTCGTGTGAGTCAGGGGAAAACGCATTCGCTTCACTTTTTTTTTCGGTTTTTATAAAAATGCACCACGCAACTTTTGAATGTTCTCAGATAGGGAAAAATAATCTGCGTAATTTTGCTTCAGTCTGACAGAACCCGACTTCCGGAGAACTTGCAGGGACACATAATTTATACAGAGAAGAAGAGCAAAGTAGGGTGTGAGACAGAGAGACGCAGCAGTTCATGGATGGAGAGAGAGAGAGAAAAAAAAAGGGGGGGGGGGGTGGGTGGAGGGGGGTATGTTTCCGACAAGCTGATAGATCTCATAGTTTTAATACCATTATTTCTGTTCAACACTCATAACAAATGTGGCAGTTGTGGGCGAATCTACGTTCATGGCAAGTAAAACAGAACTCTTTAAACAATGTCATTAGATTAAATAATATGATCACTCTCAGATGGGCGATTACCTCTTTGCCTGAACATTTAGAAAACAATTAGTTTTAGGCCAGCCCTCCCCTAGTCATTAGTACGTCTCTACGAACTATTCTTTTAATTTCGCCCCAAAACCTGACGGGATCGAACGGTAGTCATCGATCTCCCTATGCTATCTGTTTGCGTGAACTGGCCACCGTTCACTGATCCAATTAAGACGGGACGATTTTCACCACTGGCCTGGAAGGTCGGAGAAGGCTTCAGATTAAGTTGGTGAAATTCATCCTCCCTTCGTGAGCGCTAAGTGTCCGCTGTGGCTGGGGCAGGAAATAGAGACGTGAGCACTACATACGACATGCCGCACGGGAGACATAAAAGATTCACTCAAATGTGGGAAATTTGAGGACTTGATCCTGTATGTAATAATTATTGTGCTTTCGTGATACTTCATTTCAGGGGTTTTGAGGTTGTTGTTTTTTTAGGACTTGCACTGAAACCCAAATCAATTATATCGAAAAGGTTTTCGAGCAAAATGTTTCCAAATTAATTCGCATATATTAATAAATGCAATTTTCTTCCTAAAGGTGACGCGTAGTGACTGATGTGTTTTTAGACAGAGGCTATATTAACTGACCCAGAGTTGATAAGAAATGACAATCGATAATTTGGTCTGTCACCCGAAAATTTAGATGGTGCCCTCTCACTTTCCTCAACTACATGTTAAATGGCTACTCTCACGGTCGATTCTTCTGATCGATTAAAAACCCTTGACAGTGTTGTCAAATTGATTGACTGATAGAGTGATCAGTTCAAGAGACAATTATGATGTTTAATGGTCGAAACCTCGTCATCGAATCTTTAGTACTAAAATTCGCGAATTTATATAATTTATCCGTGTTGGCATCAGAAAAAGCAGAAGAATGCCCCTTCGACAAGTATTGATCTGTTTGTTGATATCCACAATGGACTCACAAAACCTTCAAGCAATACATAAGTCAAGGGGTTTGTTAAAACATCCTGAGTTGGTCTGTTTTTGCACCATGCTTGTGGGAGCCGTACGACTAGTTCGATATCGATTCTTCGGTGACAAGAAGTGGCCGATCATGTGACGTACTGACCATAACACTGAGGTCGCCCGTGTCATTCTAACATCCCCAAATGCCAGTGACAGACATTGAGTGGTTAGAGGAACACACTGATCTCTATGTGACCATGGCATGATTTCATACTTGGTACAGTGGCTGTCTCTGAGTCAGTCTTAAGCGTACAAGACTGCAAATCAAAGGAAACTAGATAAAAACAAAGTAAGCCTGCTCTGAAGTCTAAATTGGAAATGAAAGAAGTGAATAATTCAAAACCGCTGAGACGACCAAGTTGTAAAGTTTTTACTCTAGTTTTCGCCAACTCTGAGGTAAAACACTAATTATTTCATCTTGCCTTAAACCTCAGGTTTTTGTTTTGAGAAGTTTTCTAATAAGGGTAATCTGGCTTCATTTCGTACACGGGACACAGGATTTTTTTTCTCTGCTTGAACACAAGAAACCTTTCGTCACAGTGCTAAAGATAATTCATCAGTCCCAAATCTTCTGATACCTTTAATTGGGCCATCATAATCAGAAGCAAAATTCAACTGCCATGCAACAGTGCATTCTTTCACAGAATATCACTGCACTCACTATACACGGCAAAGTATTCATCATGTGGAGATAATCACATGTAAATGTATGTATACCTGTGTCGTTTCCGCATACCATCAAAATCTTGTAAGACACACGTGTAGGCTCCAGCTACCAATACAATAAAGACGAATGTCCATCCATTTACTGCATATTATGTGAGACAACGGGAAGTCTTGCGGTTTCTTGATGAAAAGCCATCGAATACTGGAGCAATCAGCCGTGCCCCAACATTTTCTTAAGTGTTACAGTGACCAAATCAGCTCCTGTTCTCATTCCGGCCACGACAGTTCATTATATAATCACTCCTGCCACAACTGCTCACTCTTTTTATGTTACCACAAACGTTTTCTGTAACTGACGGCGGCCCCTTCACCACGACCAGCATCGTACATCACCATCCACACTCGAGATGGCGTGGAAAAGAAAAGGAACAAGGCAGGTGGGCAGGAAAGGGAAGGTAATGGGACGCCAATTCTTCACTTTCGAAAAAGAAAAGAAAACAACCCCAGACTGAAAAGAAATTGAAGTATAAATTTCCTAATGCACTGAACTGTTGGTCTTCTCCCAGTACCAATGAAACTCAAGCTCTATTGGTTTAAGGTTTATAATGGCAGTTTGACCCAGGAGAAATATCGCTTTCAGCAAGTCTTCAGCTTGATGAGAACATGAGATTGTCTGAGTCTGTGAAACTGCAAATCCAGTGGGGACAAAATGAGTTGGCAGAGAAGACATTTCTCTATCGACGAATTGGCACAGTAACCAGCTACGCTTGAATCTTGTCGAGAAAGATGGCAGAGATATATATGGCAGGCCCCTACAGTCAGTTGACTCTGAGGTAATAGAGCGGTACCACAGGCAATGGCAGCAAATTCACTGCCCTGGCTACGAGGTCGATGAAACGCCCATGTATCGTTGTTGTTGTCGTAGCGGGTAGAAAGAGTGGCAACCACGAATGCCTTAAATTGTCAACGACGACAGGGGAGGGGGCAAGGACAAGTACGATAGGAGTGTGAGAAAGAAAGTTTTGAAAAGAAAAAAAAAACCACTTCTCATCCTGTTGGATTGATTGCAGTGTGGTGGTAAGACGTAAAAGAGGAAGTACAGTGGATAATAGCGTGAAAATCGAGGGAAAATCTTTAACGGTCTGAGCAAAGTCTAGACGGCGTCTATCCAAAAGGAGTATAATTGGAATCTCAGTCGAACACTCAACTTCATAGTGGCCGTGCTTCAACCAGCATGGCCCTGAGGGCTCTGAAAGACAGGCGCTTTGTACGGTTGCCATTCCCAGCAACCCCGGAGGATCAAGTGCACTGCCAACAGGTCAAAGTTTGTTTAAATATTGTGATATTTGGCAACCAACAGATGAAACATTCCAAACATACGCACCAAACCGGTTGATTTACGGACATCACAGGGATGTATATGAGCATAGTGTACAATATTACGACAACCATTTGAATATCGTGTCCCAGTTGAAGACTGACCTGATTCACATGTAGATGATGTAGATGATGATAATTAGATATCTTCAAACTGCCACCAGCCCCTATATCTCTTGCCAGCCACATTAGGCAGTGACTAAACTTTGCTACCGAGTAGCATCAGACATGATGTTTTGTCCCTGATATTTCACCATTATTCAAATTTCCTAGGTACATCAGAAAAGGGCAGCCTCTCATTTCCAGGCAAAAAACATGCCTAACATGTTTTTGTGTTGTTGTTTTTTTTTTTCAGGTGACATTCAAAAATCAGACAATGGTTGCATCTGATTGCATCAAATTACAATTCAATTCTTTAGCTAAAGCTAGACGCAGTCGCTTTACAAATCGCCTCGAACACAATCCTTAAATCAAACAAAGAGGTGCTCTATTATTTATTCACGTTTTGTTCACTTTTTCTGAGTCCTATTGATTCTTTTTTAGTCTCTGGGATAAGTCATTACCGGGTAAGATGAAGAGACAGAATTCGAGGATTCAACATTTACCCATGGGGGAAGCGTGTATTCCATCAAAGCCGGAAAATGAATAAAATTAGGAAGTTTTACGCAATTATTTTGCCGGGTTCAATGGCATCTATTAGTTTGTGAAGGGTGCTAGATACTCCATCGTTCTCTAAGTTTAAGAACTATGTCTCTCAGCTCTTCTTTCTCAGTGAGGAATGATATTATTTAACCTGATAATAAGTCTCGAAAGAAGATCTTACAGTAATATTATTAACTTCTACATGAAACATGAGCACGATACTCGAAGATTCCCGAGTACGTACAAAATGGAGACGCTATGAAGTCTTTATTTTATATTGATAAATACGTCATTACTGTACCACTCTTGAAACGACGACGGGAATTTTCACAGACTTCTTTGGAAAGTCAACAAGAGTAAAGTCCATTTTCCCCCAAAGTTCGTATTTATTTTCCCATCCCTGGTCACATTCTCCGAGTCCCCGTCGGTCCATTAACTCTTCGAGTGTCGTAACTTCTGATCAACTTCCTGCTACTGAAATATTCCGCTTGGGAGAAAGGAGTTTGCCTAAAGATTTCTTTCAGATATCTCAAGCACACCAAGCCCTTGCCTGAGAGGTTTGAACGTTTTTGTTAACTCTGCGTTTATAATTTCAGCTGGAGAGTATGATGATATTTCAATACATGAATTTTCACTCCGTTTCGTTTTGTTAAAGTTTATGTTTAAATAACGTTCCTATCATGCAAAATGCTATAATTTTTCTTCCACCCCCGGACCGGGATACTGACTGTCCGAACGTAGTAGTAATTTCGGATTAAAGTGAGGGTTAATTTTAGAGTGTTCGAGCCTTTTGCCCCCCTATATTTTCATCCGGAAGTTTCATCATTGTGAAAATAAATGAAAAAAAAAAAAATGAAGGGAAAAAACAACCTGAGGGATGAGTAGGAGTAGGAGCTACCGACAAGGATATAAAAATAATCAGACTGGGAGATCTTTACTCTCCCCGCGTGGATACTAAAAACAAACATGAGGCAACACAGTGTATAAATGATGAATTTTGACCTCGTCCTAGATCCCTGCCATTTACAAAGCGAGCTCCCTATTCTCCTTCCTTAAAAAAAAAAAAAAACTATGCTCAATAAATAAACTATGGTACTGCAAATTCACACAAAGTCGCTTTCAAGCCCACCAACATAAAGATCATTTCTCACTCATCTATAACTTATTAATAAATTCCACTTTCCTCCGTTGTTGTTTTTTTAAATCTGACTTTCCAAGATCTGACTATTTTGCATATCCCCCTTCCTTCCCCACCCCTTCTTCTTCTTCCTCCCGATCCGTTGGATAACGACATCAATGCCGCCTTTGTTCGCGTAAATCACCTGTTGTAGCCTGAAGTTTTCTCCCTTGCCACCAAGCCGCCATAACTCTCTGACCCACAATCCCCTTCAGGCAATCCTGTCTCGTTGATTGGTCATCCTATATCATTGGCGATTTCCATTACTGTCCAGAATTTTGGAGGTTAAGTGGCCAAGATCGATGTAGAGAATATGAAGCTCAGATTGTGTTTGGCCGTGAGAAGGAAACAGAAAGAACAATTTCGCCAGTTCTTCGGCAAAGGAATGAATAGGAACTTCAGATTTGGAAGCCTGCCTTTATCTCCCATCACTAGTTACCCCTTAGTATTTACCACAGTCCATGATGCAATTCAGCATAATTATATCACATTTTAGGAAATTATACAGTCTGTCACCTCCTTGGCTTCACTGATCAAGAAGTGTGAAGTATTCGAACTTTCATTCAGTAAAAAAAAAAAAAAATTACTCGAAAAAAATTGAGGCGCTTGTCTGGGTTTAATACCATGGATTAAGTATGATCTAGGCGGGCCACATTAGGTGATGAAGTCATTAGATAGATAATAGATAGAGATAGATGAGAGTGCGTGGGAGGAAGACAGTTAAGAGGGACAGACAGGTAAACAAGAGCTGTAGATGGATGGATGGGTGGATGGATGGATGGATGGATAGATGGATGGATGGATGATACATTGATACATTATAAATGGGTAAAATTGTGAGGATGGGAGGATGCCGGACGAGTCAGAGTAGTCGGGGCAAAAAGAGAAATGACAAGGCGAGATGTTTCACGACTGTATGGAGAAAGAGAGCATAAATGCCCACTCCATTCGTCAGTTCAGGACAAAATGTTCATATAAAGAGCCGGTTCCAAATACTGGCCACAGATACAGGCAAGTCCTGTACTGAAGAACTAGCGGACACAACGGGTCAGACACTAAAGAGTAGACAGCAATAACTGAGGCCGGGCATTGTAGAGTTTATCTGTGGTAGCTGTACAGTTCCTATCTGACATGAAGCCCTGAGCACACTGGACCAGACTATAGTGTGGTAAAGCTGAACGTTTCAATGAATTTCAGCAATAGAACTTGTACAAAAACCCAGCTTCTGTAATTTAGTCTTCTGCCCAGCGTACTTATCGTTTATTTATTCCTGCCAAACGTTCATCTCTACCGTCGGGAACTTTAACAGCTGGGTGGCTATTCATTTTTTGTTGTTGTTGTTTTATATTCTGTTTCAACCTCATTTTCTTGGCTTGAACAAGGCCCATCAGGACCGGACGTTTGTTGTCTGTAATCCTTTTGCAATTTAGTGTTATGTTAATTTATTTTTGCTAAAGCGGAGATTTACAACAAACAGCTTTTTGTTGTTGTTGTTGTTGTTGTTTGCTACATTTTACCTCAACATGATGTTTCACAGCCAGTCATAATTATGGCGGTCATTACGCGTTTGTCAGTACTACTATTGTCAGTTAAAAATGACTACTTAACTGATGTGCAGCTACATCTAATATTATTATTTTGAATTTACTCTCCAGCGCTGCTTTGTCTGTATTGAATTATACTGTTATGATCATACTGGATCTGTCATTGTACGATATGATTTTCTCACATTTTTCATGGACAGAATGATGTTGCCGTTATGCCCACCTACTGTAACAACCACCTTCCAATCTCACAGAGCCAGGGAGCAGTGCAACCTTTAGAATGCAGCGTCCATTCACAAGTAAAGACAAAACAGTCTATAATAATTATATTATGACACATTCTCAACCTCAGGCGCTATCTCGAGCAAGTTTAAACCTGCTGCCTTTAAATCTGTTCAGTTTTAAAGTTGATTAAATATGCACACTCAGGTTATTTCACAAAGAAGAACAGCTTGAGCATTTTTAAGCTAAATGCATTATTTAAGGTAGGGTTCTTTTGACAGCGCAATCTGAAACTGCCTGCTATTCTTTATTCAATACTGGAACAATGGAGTTATAGATTCTTTTCTTGCCTGGACGGTTTCTTGTTTTTTGAAGGTTAAATTTGACAAGTATGACGGTATCTCATTAAAATATGATCAATGACCCCGGATATTGTAAGGATAATGACTTCCAGGCTACCAGCTATAAATAGAGCCTAGACCTGGAACTGACAACGGAATGTGCATGTGTAATGCACCTTCAGTTTCGGAGGCGTGTCTGCGGAAAATAGCGCCTGCAGCAAGCACTGAAATGATGTCAGTGTCCAAACATCTGACACCTCCCTTACATATTTTGTTAGCTTAATATCAGCTCGAAATTACAATTCAAGCTCATCAATCTATTAATTAACAAACTATGGCACTACATGAAAATTACAACCACATCATTATTTTGATCTGATGAAATTTTTTTCACTATCCCACGAGAGCTTGTCTGACTGTGACAGAAAATGCTCAATGGCGCAACTCTTCATATGGCACCGACTGGGGTGCATGCCACGCTAGTTAAACTTTAGACACACCATTGTTCAGTTTTGAAGCCCGCAATGTTTAAACATTTTATTCCTCAAGCGCTGTCATAAAAAAAATCAAGCAAGGTTTACTCCCTGACGCCAGCAATTAGGATAAAATTATTGTCCCGCTGGTTTTCGTTTGCCAATCCCCGCAGCCGCTTGCACCACTGCCGCTCCGCCAGCTATAAAATTAATAGTGCTGGGATCTGGAGTTGAGACTGTAACGACAATGTGTACGCATTTTCATCTTTGAAGACAACAATTTTAAGCATTTTAGTTCTTACCGGCTGTAATCATATCAAAGTCCATCCCCTGGTGCCCGCGATTAGGCTTACAATTACCGTCAGGCTTAATTTCTTTTGCCGTCCCCCGTGGCCGCCTCCTTCCTTGGTTCAAAGTGGTTCAAGGATAAACTACCCCGCAGGATGAGTGAAACAAATTGGCCCATTTATGTTTTCCAGTTGCGTTGTGTACTAATTCTTCAGCGTGGCTTTTAATACCGGGGCCGTACGGCCATGAAATCACGATTTCGTAAAAACAAAATTAATATTAATACGTTTTGTATTTTTGTTATTTCTCGGCCAACTACCCATTTACCTCCCAAACCCCAAAGTATTATATTCAACTGAATGATTATAAATAGTTGAAAATGGCAATTTTGAAAACGGAATACACAGGCATATAACGATGGTGTCAGGAGCAAACCGGCCTAGTCGAAATATGCAAATTTTACAGGAGAAACAAAAAAACTGCCGACAATACAAATGGGAAATGGACCTAGCTGATTGATGACATCCTTGTTTTGAGTATTTCTACTGGATAATGGTAACAGCTACTTTTCCATGTGATGCAGGATTCCAAGCTTGATAAATTGGTACGATATAAAGTAATATGAAATTTTTAGACTTGGCCGGTTTGCGCCCGACATCATCGATAATGATGTTTTAGTGAGGTACGGTAGAAAAAAAAAGACCCGGTTGGCTGAGATTCGAATCCAAATTGCCTCTCGCGTGGAAACTAAGGCCAGAAAGAGGAGTACCATTTCACTGATGACATACATGCGCGAAATGCAACTCCACTTTATTCTTACTACCTTGTTATAAAGATGTAAGGCATCAGTGCTCTGGAGTTAAAAACAACGACGCCATTTAAACTGAACTCTGAAATATTATTTACATTATCGTTGGTTACCATAGACAAAGGAAGCCTTAGTAAATTTAACAATAACAAAGTAACACCCCCATACTCACCGGTGTGGACAATGACACGTTTTTAGGAGTCCAGTCAGTGTAAGCATGGAATAAATATTCTGCCAGAATTAGTTTTTTGTTGTTGTTGTTGTTGTTCTCTTTTTTGGCTCCTTTTAAATGTTATTGCCACGACTTAAACAATGATATTATTAAGTTGTATGAAATTATAAGAATAGATAGATAATAACAGCGATTAAACTATTATATATATATTATTATATATTGCTTCAGATGATACCTTTATCACACATTTCACGCAGCATGGCAGTAACCTATCTCAGAGCAAGCAATTTTACGGTAACAATAGTTAAATTACATTTTCAAATCACCTGCCCTTTACAGCCATTTCCGTTCAGCACAGGGATTATGCCGTCATTTTGCATTCGCGTGGATGTTTACCAGCTGCTGTTTCTCTGGGCGATAGCTCAACTGCGGCTTTGGGTCATGACATAGATAACGGGTGGATTCCGGCCCGGTGGTCATTTCCGCCAATTTTAATCATGTGGAATGGCTATTTCTCCTCCATATAATTATACATGTGTTATATATGTCCTTAGGTTAATAGCTGGTGTCCTTAGGCACTTTACATACACAACAAGGCCAGACTGTGACTTCTCCTTTATACAAACTTTTTTTATATTTGTTTAATTTTGTATAGTAACTTTTTAAAATTCCATTTGGGAAATTTCCTCTAGTGCCATTGTAGCCCAGTTACAACTCTAGTAGACACGTCGACGCCACAATGCAGCGCTGGTTGTCGGTTTTGTTTTTTTCTTTGAGGAGGTTTGGGGGGGGGGGTGGGGGGCGTGATAGGGACAAATTCTATTTAATTTTGCCAAGGCAGCGGCCTGTTTGGCCTGCTCTTTTCGATTTCTAACTGCCAAGGTATGTTTAACGTGCACACGGACCCTCCAATCTTTTCGTCCTTACTCGATTACATTTGGTGCTCGATTCTGCCTCCCATAGGATCTGGGATTTCGTCAGGAAAATGTGAGAAAAATTCCCAAATTCCAACAGTCTGCACCGACCGGGATTCGAACCCGCTGCCTTCGGCATGAGAGGCGAGCACCTCGCCTCTTGACCACTGTGTCCCGTGACGTCATTGTGGCATGGCGGTCAGCAAAATAAATCTTACTTTTTAATAATAATAATAAAGTTCATTTATATAGCGCATATCCAGAGAGGCTCTATGCGCTTATGAAATATGGCCATGAAATATTGGTGTAATAAAACGAAAGCCATGCTCTGAAGCTGTAATTACATGAATATTTCAGAAACTGAGAAACCAACATCGCTGGCATTTCTTTCCATTGTCGAAACAAGAACAGATATCCGCGTACAGACATCACGGACGTGTAATATAAATTTGGGTAATCAACGTCAGTTCCTCGGGTCTCAAAAACTTTCAGAAGACTCTAATGCTTTCTTCGAATCTCACGTGCTGTACAGTTCTCAAAGTCAGATCAACAAATCAGTATACCCACAATGGCACACTGGTCGTATAAACGGGCGAATGAAACTTGACCCTTGAACCCAATGGAGCAAGTAGGCAAGAGCAAGTGCTTAACGTTCTATCGGGTTCTGCGGTCAAATTCATTCGCATATTATCAACTTGCGTGTTTACACCATCAATGTGCCAAAGCAACTCTTAACAGTACTATATGTGGCGTAGTATCAAAACGATTAAATCGTAGAACAAGTAAAGCCAGGGTAAAAAACTCGCATTTATAAAATGGGCCGGTCAGAAAGGATCAAACAGATGCCATTCAAGGAAATCACTAATGTTACATCAAGAGACGAAAGCGTTAATGAGGTGTAACCGTGTCGAACTGGCAAGTGCCCGACCAAGCAAAACAAAGAAAAGAGAAAGTGGCAGTGCGAAAACGTATAGTGTCCATCGTGTGCGCACCTGGGTGGAGAAGTGAGGCTGAATGGCTGAAAGGTGACTGACTGTGTGGGTGGGTAGATACGTCTTTGCAATGTGTACACAATTGTGTGGAGAAGAGTGTAAAGTACATAAATTTTGCTTGCGTCAATATTGACAGTATAACATTAATAACAGTAAACAGTCTTGTATTATTCATGTGCACCAGCGAACAGTGCTACTGTTGTAAATTAATGGTATGGTTGCCAGGAAATGTCACCCGCACTTACTCACTCACCATTATTTGGTAACTCCCATAAATGTCATGTCAGGTTCGTTTTGTTTTTGTTTTTTCATTCGTTTTCCAGGAGATCAAACAAAACACAAACTTAAATTTCATCTTCACTCCTATACCTCCATTCATCCTTTATCTTTTAAAGCTCACTTAGGCGGCCATTTTCCCCAATGTCATCCATTCTTTGGGAATCACATTCAATAATAGAACTACGCACCAAACAAAAGTTATGTTTTCTTAAGTAATGATTGCAAAATAAAATGTCACAAAGCATATATGCCGATCTATGCACTAGTGCAGTAATACTTAACGCATTACTGCAGTAACATTTACCAAATAACTCGGCAGTCACTGCAGTGATCAAAGAGCACAGTCGTGATCTTTGGAGGACACAGTCGACATTAGTTCCAAACTACTTAAATTGGCACTTCCAGCACTTACGCCATTAGGCAATTAGCGCAATCTGAAATACTGACGACGCTGATCAATTCTCGATTGAAAAATGCCGTAACAAGCATTGGGATTTAACAAGATGCCCTACCAGTAAAGGCGAAATCGATGATGGGAACGCATTTCCTGGAAGGTCTTGGCGTTAAGAAAGCATCATCAGGGTGACAGAAAGATTGGAATAGACGAGTGTTTAATGAATACAGCGGACAGGCTGGTTGGCTCTGGTGGCTGGACGCTAAGTTACAGCGTGGGCTGTTTGATTGCATGATTGCCAGGAGGCGTGAGAAAACCAGGAATGTGGATCTCCAAGACCAAAGTCAAATCAGGTGAGAGGCCATTCTGCTTCTGAGACATCACTGGAGTGGAAAGGGTTGTCTCCGTGTATTTACAATGATGACAGAGAATGGGTCTTATGACGTCTTCTTCAGAACATCTAACAAAGGGCACGAAATGTGTAACTCTCTTTGTTTCAAGCATTTTCTTCCCGTTCATCTTCTTCCTCAGTTTTCTTTTCTTGTACGCCTTTTCTGTCTCTGCCCTGTCGCATTTTTCCTGTTTTTAAAAAAAATTTTAAAGTATATATGTACTAGATTTATTTTAAATTGTTAATGTATTTTTCTATACCCTGTTTTAATGTTCTTTGACTGATTTTTATTTTTTTTTTTTTATTTTCGTCTTATATTTTCCCCATTCTTTGCAGTTCATCACAGACGCTACATACTTCAGGATTATTACATCACCTGAAAATCTCCATATTAGCCTTCGATCATCATAATGATTATTCCCTAGACCAGGGGTTCCCAACCGGAGCTGCCCAAATATTTCAAGGGGTGCCAAAACCTGGATTTGAACATTTTCAAATTACAGTGTACATGTCATCTCCAAACCACATATTACTTTTGCAGGGGGTGCCAGAATATCTCAGAAGTTTTCTACGGGTGCGGGGTATAAGAAAAGGTTGAGAACCGCTGCCCTAGACAATATTACATTACCAGCATATCACCATATGACTGTCATAATAAACTGCTCCAACCACGACCTACGGACTGAAAGCTTGGACTACAGACAGACCTATCAAACAGGGTTCACACGGACAGTAATGACTGACCAAGTCTGAGCCAGGCAAATCTGATTCACCATTATTTGGTAGTCTCTTCCAAACATTCAATGTCAGTGTCCATTCTGAATGTAGGTGTGCAGTGAGGAGATTTAATATATTAGGCGACGAAGTGACAGACCCGTCTAATTCCAGATAAATGGAACTCACCAGCTTCCCAAGTTCCTGGATATCAGATCAGAAACCTCATCATATAAAATACGCGGTCATCTGGATGAAATTGATTTTACTATATTTTTTTTTTATCTGTCTCATGAAATAACTAAAGTTCCCTGTTCAGGAGAAGTACAAGTTTGCTTAGCAAAATTTAACGACATCTTAGACTTCTTATCTCTAAGTCAACGCGGAGCTTCGAGATGGTTCATTATCATCAGTGAAACTGTAAGGAATCAGCTGCTCTGATTTACGCTACTAACCTCTGAATTAACTGCTCAGTTTGTGAAGCTGAGGCAAAGGTTATAATTAGACACCCACTGGAGTAGATACCTCATTCTGCAAGTGTTCAGATCAATCCTGCACCAGCCTGCAAGAGCACCTTCGAGGTTAGACCTTTCATGAAAACATAACCGACGTAGATAAAACAAAGATTGGGAAAATTGAGTAAGCTCTGAATGACGATACATCACTAACATAGCGTCTTTCCCTGTAGAGCCTAATGTTATTCGGAGCCAGACTTCTAAAATACCCCGCTGAAAATCTTCAATCTCCGGGGGCTTAATTTAAAGTTTCCTCCTCTGTCAACAGACAGACAAGCTACTTGCTTTTTCTTTAATATACGGGTGCAAACTGCAAGCCATAATCATTGGAACCGCAGCGAAACTTCCCAGCTGTCAAAGAAACGTAGGATTACGCTGGTCTACTGTAATTGAATCTTGAACGACAGCAGTGACAAAAATAACCCAAGTCACGTGAGAGGCCAGTAAGGCAGACTGAACAAATGACGCCAGTCTCAAGTTAATGGACTTCAAGCTAGTAATTTAATTGGCCTCCAGACACACCAAGCTTTCTCCAATAAAGACGGACTTTCCTCAGTTGAAGGTATAGGTCTGAACTGTAAATGTTGATAATTTCTCATCTTAACTATAGCAATAAGCGTCTCTTGAAGTAAAGCTCACCAACTGTTTGTTCTCAAAATAATCAAGAGTCTACTTGTCTGGCTCTCAGTGCCACGGAGAAAGTCTGGTATGAGGGTACTCGATCTTACTACTGCTGTATGGTAGGATCTGCTGGTAGGGAGGGATGAAGACTACGGACTGGACAGACCTGGTGCCAAACCCCTGGTGGCATGAACAGAGGTAACTGCCGACAGAAGGATCCATCTTACAAATGACTGGATATCTGCTTGGTTGTTGTCCGGCTATCGATAAAACATTTATGCGTTCTTACCGATTCTAACGAGCGACTTCCACAGCGTTTTAAAGACAGACGAACTAAACCAAAATATCATTCAAGCTATCCTGTCTTATTTATCTTATCGTGCCCTAACCCTAATAATTATTTCCGAGTTTAAAAACATTCGAGAAAGACACCGACATTGCTGTCTGCCACATGCAGATTCTAAAATCAATTTGAGCAGCTCCGAAATTCGATTCCATGGATGAGCTAATGTCGAGACACTTAAGCAGTTAAACAGGCTTGGATTCCCAACTGGTTTCATGCAGAAGCTTGGTTCAAATTGGACACTGGCTATCTTGTTTCAAACAAGTTCTGGCTGCAAACTCGATCGAAAAACTTGAACATTTTGAGGTTTTGCCGTCACAATTCAGAAATGTTTCAGCCAGATTTGGCACCTATGTCGACTGAGTCTTTGAGAGTATTTCAGATGACATCAAGATGGTCAAATATTATACCTGATGGAATTATTATTAGAATTGCGGTCGGTAACAACCTCGGATAGTTCATAATTTTTTCAATCACTTGATTGCTACTTTGAGAGTATTTCAGACGACATCAAGATGGTCAAATATTATAATTGATGGAATCATTATTAGAATTGCGGTCGGTAACAACCTCGGATAGTTCATAATTTTTACAATCACTTGATTGCTAAACATGCTTTTTCTTCGCCTTGGCTGCTCTAAGATTAAACGATTCCTTTTCAAAACTACTCTTTGACTAATCAAACTCAATACCTTTTTTCCAAGCGTTGACATTTGGTGTGCATGTGAAATCAATGAGTACAGAACAATGTCTTGCTCGTGGTTCAAGAAAAAAAGAAAGAAAAAAAAAAACTCTTACCACTAAAGGGGAATGATAATGCAGCTTCAAACCAAACATAATCAGGATGGCAAACTAAGGGATTCCTTTCAAAACCATTGTCCTCCACGGGAAAATAGATTCTTTATTGGAGAGCACCTTCACGAACTCTTTCGAGATGAGCCAACTTCGATACATTTGTTGACTGTCGGGAAAGGACTTTGGTAAAGGAAAACCTGCATGCTTGATCGAGTCTGAAAGAAATTATTATCTGCATTCAATTAGTCGGCCGATCAAAACCGGCTTCTGCGCGCCTCGGTTAACGGTGCTAGCCATAATGCAGGCATTGGCTGTAACTCTAAGTAAACCTGATGTCTATACACAACTTAATCTCGATCATTTCGCACACCTAGCTGCAGACTTAATTTCCCTAAATATTTCTTATACCAATGGACTACTTAGAAAATAAAATACAAGCGGCAGGGGAGTAGAAGGAGACAGGGAAGTGGAAGAGTGGGTGGACAGCAGGAAGAAATCCCCTTTGGACAGACAACTACGGGCTGAACAGCGCTGGCTCGACGACTAAATCATCGTTAATGAGAAATGTATTGTGCAAGAAAATCCCTTCAGTTATAGAACAAGAGACTGGCTTGAGACTGGAAAGCATACCGTTGGTTGTCCGCTCTGGATAGTCACTTACGATCAGTTGACCCGCAAAACTGTCATTCTGTGAGTCTCATCTGACCAAACATTGGCATTGTAAGGGACATTTATCAGATACAGACTTTTTGATTCCTTACAGCAAATCTGAATTTACAAATACATTAAGTAAACATTAGTTAGCGCTTGAACAAATTGTTCAAGCATTAATTAGTAAACCACTTTTTTTTCCACATGCATACTTTCGTTGGACCACGGTGGCCTTCAGTGATTTGATCTGAGATTGTAAGTCACAGTACCCCGTGGCTGACGTTTACTTGAATATCCACCCCATCCCCCCCCCCCAACCCTCCACCCCTTTCCAAAACTTAAAAAAAAAAGAAAACTCTTCACCACTATCTCTTTAACGGCTTTCCACTAAGGACATACATTCGATTTTTGCGATTTTATACCCCCCACCCCCCCGGCCCTCCTCGTGGACGCTTTTCATACGCTTGGCTTCAACCTCCCACCTCCTTATCCTCCACCCCCATACGTGCATAGCGCCATTAAATGTTGAATGTACACGATCAGGCCTTGATATTTTTAAGCTTTAAATGGCATCTTGCACGGATTGTTAGACTGTTTCGTTAGACACAGAGCCTCTAGCCCACAGCCCCCCCCCCCCCGAACGTTTTGCATATTATGCATATTCCCTTATCTCAACACAACCCCTACCCCCGCTCCCATTCCAGACTTATCTTTTAAGCATCTATTTCTCCACCACTGCTTACTTATAAGGAAGGCAAAAATTTGTTTATATCCATTTCCTGCCGGGCATCAGGAATGATTTAAAATAATACAAATAATAAGTTAGGAAAACCAAGGAAATCATCAATAGGTAAAAATATGAAATTAAATTCCGCTAAAGACAACAAAACTAGCACGAATGCCAAAAACTGTAATCCTAGTTATAATTATGTTTTTTCTTCTCATGTTGTCTTATCCCCTCTCTCCCTTCACCGATCCTTCCTTCCTAATCTCAGAAATTTCAAAAACTAAAATCACTGGTATATATTTTTCTTATAATAATTTTGATCTTATCGTATCCCTCCTTGCCCCCCCCCTCCCTTTTTTAAATATGTCTATCTATCTATCTATCTATCTATCTATCTATCTATCTATCTATCTATCTGACTGCCTGTCTCTTTGTGTGTCTATATATTTGCCTGCATGTCTGTCTGTCTGCCCGTCCACCGGGCCCATCCGTCCAGCCGTGTGCCTGAAAGTCGGCCTATCTATCTCATTGCGCGTCTGTCTGTCTGCCTGCTTGCCTGTCTGTTTGTTTGTCCATCTGTCTGGCTATCTATCTGTGCTACCTAACAACATACCTGTCTTACGACATGATTATCCTTCTGTTTCTGTGTTTACTTATAACTTAATAATATTGTTTAATTATTGTTGTTGTTTTGAATTCGTGGCTTCCCAAACGGATTTGTATCAATGAACACAGAGTGTTATCTGCACCGATACATGTACTTCCTGGCGTCAAACGTGAAAGAACACTATGGCTACCTGACATTTACACTTTGTTTCCTAAACTTCATTCGGTAAGGCTCATTGTTCTCCCCTAAGTAAACATTTGTGGGAGTTGGCAAGTGCAGATCTGGCCCTCAGCTCAACCAATCTGCGCAGTGAGATTGCGCATGTGAAATGGCCAGCTAAATCAATTGACGGGATAAATATGAAATTGATACTCGGGGATGTGCTTTTGACACAGGATCTGTCCAGTGCTATGAAATATTATTGCCGAGAAAAGAAGGGATTCAGTAAAAAGGTGAGAGGGTTAAATATTGGCATTTGAGATTGGGAAAGGATTTTTTAAAATGTTATTGAAAGGGATGGGGGGGGGGGGAGGAATTGTGTGCGGTAAGGAGAAAACTGCTGAAGTAAACCAGATCAAGAAAGAAAAACACAACGGGGGAGGGGGGGGGGTGGGGGTAGTGTGAGATGAGAAGAGGAAAGCTGCTGAAGCCAATGTCAAGTTGGTAAACAACAGACGAGATTATACAGATTCAGTAGGGGAGGCCCAGATACAGGCAGGCAAACGGGCGGACAGATGGAGAGACAAGACACATAGACATGTAGGTAGGTGGACAGACAGACAGACAGACAGACAGTCAGACAGAAACCACAGATAGATAGATAGATACTTGGCCTGGATAGATACATCTAGATAGATAGATAGATAGATAGATAGATAGATAGATAGATAGATAGATAGATAGATAGATAGATAGATAGATAGATAGCTAGATAGATAGATAGATAGATAGATAGATAGATAGATAGATAGATAGATAGATAGATAGATAGATAAATACTTGTTACTTTGTGTCTCTGTTTCTATGATATAATAATTTTAAAAAATTAATTAAAGTTCATTTTTACACCCCTTATTCGCCTTACCGATTTTCGTCTTTGGCTCTCCTCGTAATTATATCTTTGTTCTTGTTTATGTTCGCCTTTCACTTTCACAGTTTAATATTACATGTATATCCCCGATACTTTTTTTTTTCATCCTAATGATCTTTTGTCAATTTGGAATAATAAATTGAATTCTATAATGTATTGGTATTTTATTCTTCCGTTCATTCATCTTAAATCTTCCTCTTAATTCATACTGCCGTTCTTTGCTCGTGATCATCAGCCTGGTTATCAAGACCCATCTTCGTCAACTCTAACTGTGTGGGATTTCTGTAGAAGGCGCACTCTATAATAAGGAACTCAAATAGTTTCACGACTGAAGCCCAGCATTTGAACGCATTCATGACCACCTTCAAGATCACAAATGAATATTCGGGAGGCTCGAATAATCAAAATTTTTAACTTTTCAGGCGGACTGAGAATAGATAAGAGTTTTACATTATTTTCTCTTGAACTTACGACTTTTCACATTTCCAGCATGAGTTTTCCTTTGTTTAAATTCTTCAGTTTCGATCTCGGACTTCAAGTAACCTTACATTATTTCGATCTTTACTTTCACACGTTAGTGTTGTTCACACCCCGATTCGTATTCCTTTCAGCAAAACAAGAACAGCAGCACCTAACAGAAGACGTTCAGTTTCCGAATGCATTCAAGGTTGGCTTCTTTCGATCTGGATCTGAGTTAGCAGACATTGTGTCTACAGTCTGTGAGAACTAGAACCTACACGTCAACCACTGTCAAAAACATCATTATTGTGCCAATTAAGCTAAGACAAATCCAGACCTCCGAAAGATTATAGTTACACTGTCTTGCATAACTCGGTATTTACTTTGAGTTTGGGGTCATCTATAAAATGCCAGGTGAAAGGGGAGAGGATGTCTGCAGCGTATGATTGAAAAGCATACATACATGAGGTAAGGCCGGAGGGGTTCTGTAACACAGTAACTACTGAATAAATCGTCGATATGAAGTCTGAAATGTTTCGCAGGCATTGTGGGGAAAAAGCGTTCATTTGAAAATAAATTTTTGTAAATGTTTCCATCGTTATCCAAGTACAAACTAAGGCTTTTGCGTTGAGTACGGTTTTCTCTTGGAAGGTCATCAGTCGGCGGCACAGGAAAAAGCTGTCGGTGGAGAAGTGACTGGAGGGGTAAGTGGTCCGCCCCCCTCTCCCACCAACACTCACACACCCACACAGTCACACACGTGAGCCGGCCAGGCTGGAGATCACCGGTTGGAGATGGTTCAGCAGATGTCACCTGACATTTCCGAGAGGGTGAAAACGGTTGTCACGGGCCGGAGACTGATCACAGGCTGAAAGTGACGGGCCTGATACGGAAATAGTATTTCATCTGGATACAGCTGTCTCTCTCTCTCTCTCTCTTTCTGTGAGTGTGTGTGTGTGTATGTGTGTGTTTGTGTGTGTGTGAGAGAGAGAGAGAGAGAGGAGGAGGCAGAAACACAATGTTTATCCCCCCCCCCTCCTCAATATAATATATACATGTATTTTCCGTCTCTTACCCTCAAAAGCTACTTCATACGCGTCTGCCTCAACTTTCTGATTCTCTCTTTATTCCCTCCCACCCCACCCCACCCTCTCTCTCTCTCTCTCTCTCTCTCTCTCTCTCTCTCTCTCTCTTTTCCCAGACGATCCAAACTACCAAAGCTCACCTTTCATTTATATTGCCCTACAAAGTTAACAAAGCCTAGACGCCGCAAAATTCTGCCTGTCAATGGGAGGTCACCGAGGGCTGAAATTCCAGCTTTAAGTGCGTGGTGCATCCATGGGCACGATACAAGCATGGTGCCTGATATGCCAACGGAGACCAGTTGACCTGCTCAAATGAAATCATGGGGCGCCCAGAAAATGGCCATCCAAGTTTCTGGAAATCATGTCAAGCTCTGCACTGGCCTATGCAGAAGAATCTCCACTGGAGCTTAGTAAATCCAAAGTACCAGTTATAGAAAAAGTAATGGCTGTACTTGCTCATACTCACATTTTGAGAAATTCTTATTTTCTTGTCACTAATATCGGACTGAGAATCTTACCAGTCAAAGTAGCAACATGGGCAATATTATTATCTCATGAATTTAAATATTATTTCTTCTTTCTAGTCAACCTTAAGCACCCTTAACTCTTCACATCACTCATCAATATAAATGATCAGTGTGTCCTTGAGGAAAGCATAATTCACTGTTGAAATCACACAATGGTGTGATGGTAAAATAATGATTATTCTATGGATTTTAATTTATTTGATGACACCTCCATGCTGAATGATTTATCGACACCCCGTGTTTAAGTACAGAATCATTTCTTTGTACAACGTTTGCAGTATTCAACTTTACTGAGCAACATTATTGTTGAGACATTTTTTAAAATGTTTTTCTAATAGTTGGTCGGGCAGGTTAGGTAAAACTGGTAATCAGTGACGTATTAGGAGAATCGACATAGTAAATTCGAAACAATATCCATAGACTCTTTGCAGCCAAAAGACTGACAGGCAGACCGAAAACGGGCCGCTTGACATATCGACGTACCGGCGTACAGACAGACAGATGATTGGACGGACAAACACAGAGAAACAGATAATGTGGATGGAGACAGACGAGCGGATCGACGGGCGGAAGGATAGATAGATAGATAGATAGACAGATAGATAGATAGATAGATAGATAGATAGATAGATAGATAGATAGATAGACAGATAGATAGATAGATAGATAGATAGATAGATAGATAGATAGATAGATAGATAGATAGATAGATAGATAGACCGACAGATAGACAGGTATCCAGGCAGATAGACAGGTATCCAGGCAGACAGACATGCAGGCAGGCAGGCAGATAGATAGACAGACAGGTAGATAGATAGATAGGCAGACAGACAGACAGACAGATAGACAGACAGACAGACAGACAGACAGACAGACAGACAGACAGACAGATAGATAGATAGATAGATAGATAGATAGATAGATAGATAGATAGATAGATAGATAGATAGATAGATAGATAGATAGATAGATAGATAGATAGATGGATAGATAGATAGATAGATAGAAAGATAAGCTGTTGACAGGTAATAATTTGGTCTGCCAGCCCAAGAAGCTCCTGATTGGAAGAAAATGATGATAGCCCAAGCGACTGGAGACGGCAGTAAATAAGATGTGGAAAATTACAGCCTCGCAAACATCCCCACAAATGTCTACACACGCACATCCACACACACAAACAGATGAATACACACACATTTATATGCTGACAGCCATATGAGACAGAAAAAAAGCTAGACAGTTATCCTCTAAACTTTACCTTGAGAAAGAGAGCAAAATGAATACACAGATGTGGCACTCTTATTTTTGCATTAAAATCAAAATGTTATTATCATGCGTTACTGAAAAAGAAGGATGACACGGTAATTGTAATTGAATAAGGCAAATATTCAGTGCTCAAAATACTGACACTCGGGGAGGACGCGTAATAAAGTCAATCAGCAAAACACACTCGGAATGGAAACTTACTGGAAGGAAAATAATAATGGAAGATAACAGAAGTAGCTCTCCATAATAGTTGGTTATAAACAGAAATTGGCTATCTCCAGAAAGCAGCTTTGAGAAAACTGAGGTTAAGGATTTTTTTACCCTCGGGAAACGATGAAATCAGATTTATTTTCTGATGGTATGTCCATTTTTGAATTATGGATTGGAAAGGAAACTTCTCACAAAGGTAGGCCAACGTCCATCTTTGACATATGGGGTTAAGCCCGAAATTTTGAAAAATTCGAAAGTGCCCACTACTATGTGAAACCGACCCCAAAAGTTTCACGAGTTTACAAATGACTGTTTGGGTAGCAGCAAGCACTGCTAACCAAATACAGCTCTGATATGCACCTATGTAACCCTATTTTCCCATCTCCTCCCCCCGGGTCCAAACTCGCTGAGGTAGAGCATTCATACGACACAGGGGGCTCCCACAGTGTCTGTTCCGGCAAAGAACAATTGGAGTGAATCAATATGATTTGCGCCCATCAATACAATTCGCTCTCACACACCGTGTAACAAGTTCAATTCAACATCATCACAATACCAGTCAGTGTAGCATAAAGTACCATTCGTGTATCAGTGAAAGGGACTACTGGGAAATGCACCAAATCCATTTTTGAAAGGCTGATCCAATAAAAACACCAAACACAAGACATGAAATTGCGCTGAATTATGTCTTTATCCTTCTGGTATCCAGATTTAGACGACCTTGTCCAAAACTATTCTGAAACTTGCAAATCTGATTTAAACTGATGGAGTAAATTTGGAGGCAGAAATAGAAATATGCTTTCTGCTGTTATTGTTTTTATTTGTTTTTAAATCACGAATCATAAAGAATTAGAAAAGATTCCAAAGCAATATTCACTGGGTATCAAGTGAGATATTTCAAATTCGGAACATCCGAGTACCAGAAGGTTTTATTATAAAATTACATAAACTGTTCACACCTATCTTCAACGTAACTGTTCGTTTGTAAGACTGGCACACACTGCTGCGAAACCATGAAATGCAGATGACTTAAATATAGAATTTTTCTGTCATATTCTATCGATTACATTCATGTGATTGTTGATGGTTCTTGTACATCGGATATGCCAGTCGCCATAGCGTGCAATATTTTTTCGCTTACTGTTATAAATCATTGTTGACGTCTTCCGGGCCGTATCGATATTATTGGTTTATTTCCCGTCTTCTTCTTCCTGCTGTGTGATTATTTCTGATGTCAATGCTTTGGAATATCGGACACAAGACTTTCGAAGTGAGAAATCTGTGAGAAAATGGCTTAAATTCAATCGTATTGCTTCTAACTGAAATGGTAACTTGGGGGCACACTAATCTTATACACAGCATTTGATACGTTATGCTACAAAAACCAATTCGCGCCTATGGCGCTTAGTTAGAAATATAATTGAATCCATTACAATTTCACCGTCCAACTGATGCGTGTATTAAATGTGTAAGATATTTGTTCCCCTTTCGTGTCATTAAAAATGCAAACATTGGTGCCAATGAATAAAAGGATAGTCAAACTCCGCTTTTGTTGGAAGCTGAGACAAACTTACAAGCGTACACTGGACCTTTCAATCATTCAATGGAATGAAGGCCTAACCCCCCCCCCTCACCCCCCCCCCCCGGACAAAAATAAATCAAGGTTAGTGCTTTGTGTCTTTTCTCTTTGCCTACTATATTACTCACAGAACAAACTATTTTTTTTAAAAACTCAGTTTCCTCAAAAACGATAAACGTGGAATAAGAACGCTCTTTTATTCATAGGCAGTCTAAATTTAACTTAAATAAGCATTTAAGCATTATCACTATCTTTGCGTTGTAGGTATCGATACAGACTGACAAGTGACACCTGTCTCCGCTGGTTATTTGTTGTATTCACATGAATAAAATTTCAGAATGGCAACAGAATAACGACAATGGAGCTGCGAAAGTTATTGTTTTATATCGACTGTGATCACGAAAAAATTAAGTTATAAATAATCTGAGTGAGACATTTGGGCTCGTTACTGTGTCACATGTAAAGTTTATGCGTGTCATGTGTTTTCCGTGTCTATTGTAGATTTACAGGGTATTTCTCAGCCTTAATACTTGACATTTCACATTGATTGTAATATTTTTCATTGTTCAGTCTATTTCGCACCGGTTCCTTTTAATGCTTAACCGGTGTCTGCATCTAATTTATGTATCATTTAGGGTCGCCTTAAATTGTCCTGTTTCACTGCTACGTCTGGACAAGCCTAATGGGTACTGACAAGCCTAGTAATCGTAATATACAGAAAATATTTCTACCCGGGCTCTGAGCGTGGAGAAGAATCAGTCGCGCAAGCATTAATGTTCAAATCTTGAAGTTTTTGTGTTCCTTTTCCCCGTTGATTTCTATATTATTATAGAGGAAAGTCAAAGGAAATTACAAAATTCACTGAAACATCGAGATACATAGAATTAATTGGAAAAACATTATTAACTCTTGATGTTTCACTTGCCTCGACTTCAACTCCCAGTATCATCTTTTTTGCTCCCCTTCCCTCCCCTCTCCCCTGCCGTTTTCTTCCCACCCAGTGTATTCCTGTTGTTGTTGTTTTCTTTTCCTTGTTTTCCTTCCTTCAGAAGCAGGTCAAACTGCATGTCCGGCAGGGAAACACCGTTTTGCTATTACGTTGCCGTTTGGACAAGCAGCCCGGGACAACGTCAGTGTAAGATCAACATTCTCTTGAGTTTTTTTGTGATGGAAAACTTTAACCTGTGGTGAACTGACAAAAAATAGTAAGGCGCAAACGCACAATTTGGTGATGGAATTTTATTTTAAGAACCGATGACTTCCGAGAGAGAATATTGATTTAGGAGAGAGGGTGCGAAGGACGGGGTTGGGGAAGGGGTCTGGATCCAGACTTTGTGTTCAGGTGATGTGATTGTTCATCACTGGACTTTTGTCTTGCTTCTTTTTTTATATTAAGAGTGGTTCAAAATGTTCATTGTACAAAAAGCATGCATTTTAACAACGTTAAGGAATTTTAAACTTTCGTCCAGCGGAATAGCTGTTTGAACTTTTGCAGCAGCGGCGGCAATATGGATTCTTACACTATTGCAGGGGTTGCTAAGAAACTTTCAATCAAAACTACTATACACTGAGTAGATCTGAGAAAGATATTACTTCAGAGAAAGCTATTGTGAAAGAGTTATGTCCAGTACGCTTATTGGAAATGATTCGGATGTACCATAAGACAGAGAGATGTTCATTGATTGCAAAAGAATCCTTAAAGAATCTCGCGGTGTCACAGTCAACATTTCATCCCGCGAGCTTTGGTAGGTAAATGATCGAAATTTTAAGAAAAGCAAGCGTTTAGAATCAGTGCTGCAGATAAAAATCGGGTCAGGCGATATAAATGGGCAAGTTACGATTAATTTACAGAGTCCTAAGCTATGGGAATGCCAATGCCTATCTGACAGGGATGAACAGTCAGGGGGTACGATGGATAAGCAACTTCTACACGATCTGCAAGAAAATTTACGCCACAAAAACTAAGAAATACGCTCTTAATTTCAGTACACATCAGTCTATTAGGTTCCAATGTATAGTTTATTTAGCATGTATTGTACCAAGTCCACATTTACTGATGGAAAAACTATAACCGGGACACAGAAGGCTTTCACTCAAGAACACTTTCCTACATGGAGGCGAAAAACCTCTTTTTTTCCTTTTTGTGTGTGTGCGTGTTTATCATTTAGAGTTCCTCTCTGCCTGAAATGTTTTGCGACAAACTAGAAGTGACGTTTTGTCAATCCTTTTTGCAGACGTGCAAGGCCTGAGATGGAATGTTTGTTGCGTTAAAGGGTGAATAAGTTAATAAATGGATTACAGATTAGCTCAGAGGCGCTAGATGTAGGCTTTTTATTCATTTTATAAACAGGTTATGAGTGGCGGTGCAGCTGTCAATCCATTTTGTCCTAAAAAGTTTATATAGTGTGGATCATAATGCCGCTTTGTTTTGATACCATATAAATAATTAGACAAACGATTGAGTTTATAAATATATTTTTAGTGGCGGTGCAGCTCCCAATCCATTTTTTCCCAAAAAGTTTATACAGCGTGGATTACAGTGCCACTTTGTTTTGATACCATGTAAATAATATTAGACAAACGATTGAGTTTATAAACATATTTTGAGTGGCGGTTGAGTTGTCAATTCATTTTCTTCCCCAAAAGTTTATTTATAGCGAATGGGTTACAATACTAAAGAAATTAGACCACAATTGATTTTAAGAACATACAATATTATTTTGAGTGGCAGAGGAGCCGTCAATCCACTTTTTCCTATTACAATTTTTTTGGGGAGAATACCATATTAATTAGACAAACGAGGTAATATTTTCTTTATATCGGCTGATGACGGCGACCTCGTGTCAATGGTACAGTTCCCGTCAGAGTGCAGGGAGTAACTGAACACGTTCTTTCTATTGTCATTGAAACAGAAACTCTACATAAAGGTATTTTAATACAGTATGGAAGAAAAGGAACGGAATCAATGCGATCTGTATGGAAAACTTAATCCTTGCTATCTTATGCAAAATTCCTTTCTTCATCCAATTCAACGCTGTTAAACCTTCGAGCTTCATTCCCCCATCGACTGACTCAGTGACTACTACCACTGCATACTTGTATCAAGGCCTTAAGAGAGGCTTCATAAAAATATGTCTGAGGTTCTCTCTGAAGCGTCTTTATCTATGCATAAATGCAAACTCGCTCTGCCACACTCATACCAACGAAGCACCTTCTCGTTTTACTTCAGAATTGGCAAAATGAATTTCAAAGTAACCCTGGACCACAAAGAATGTCTGATAAATACCTTTAAGGCAAATTCTAAGGAGGTTTACATTATAGAGACTAACTCTGAGCTGAGGCAGCCTACATAATCACATGCCACACACACAAAATGCAACAGGAATGGGAGTAAAAAAATTAGAATTGATGAGATTCGGCGAATATCGTCTTCAAAGAACCTACAAGCCGGGAGAGATGATGAATGGATATATAATGGCCCAAAAGAACTTAAAAACATGCCCATTTATCGTTCAATTTCAGTACATTTCCAGCATTACACGACCGCCAAATGAAAATTACAAAGAAGACTGTGTACTGTACTCTGAAACTGAATGCGCTAACGCCAGATTTTGGATTGTCTCAAGGCCACAAGAACTGAAGAAGGCATTATAGGATAATTTTTGTTACATCAGCAATCGCCACAATTCAAATTAATATGAAGTCGTCGTTTAAGAGCAAAAACTGTGCATGTACTCTCAACTGGGTACTGGATAGGTTGCTTAAAAAAGCAAAGGCATTAAAGGCACCATAAACACAAAGCAAATAGTTATAATCTCCCACATACATAAAGCGATCAATGCCATTTACTGCCAGTTGTCCATCACAGGACGTCAGAAATGCTACTCCAATTTCTGGTAACGACACAGAGACGGAGTAAATGTAATATTTACTTTGGAACCGACTGGTTTATGATGCCGTTTGTCAAAGAACATTTTGATTTTTTTTTCCTACCTTCATTTGACGGCCGCCACTGACAAAGACGACAATCTGAGACGGTGGTGACTCGGGTAGGGTAGCCGGGTAGAAGTGTAACACTTACACAAGACTGCCTTTATCGCCATGCTCAGACACCATTCATATGCACGTGGCGAGTGGGAGTACTCATAAATGTGTCAACACAATCCCTCCGAGACCTTCAGAGAAAGCACAGTAATTGGGGGATCAGCATACAAAATTGCTGGCTGTTTCCAATATATCACCACATCATCACTCAAATGTCAACTCTGTCGATGGCTGTTATTTTTTATTTTTTTGTAAAAGTCTGTACGTTTGCCGTAGATTCTATCCCGTCAAGTGTTACTGTATTTGCCTATGTCACTGAAGAATATCATATTACGTTACGGCTTACATCAGATAAACTGTCACCTACGGAAGAAAAAATGGATCATACTGATACACAATTTTGTTTTCCGCTCCTATGAAAAATGAGGAACATCACACACAACTTCACCTTTCTTTAGGTGTAGGGTCGAGAGTGGAAATTTGGGAAATGGCAAAAGCAAAATAAAAAATAAAAAAGTATATTCCAAGGAACGGCGACAAACAAAAAGAAAGAAAAAAAGCTGTAATTGTAAGGATAAACTGATAAGGCACATTCTAAGGGTGACATGTTAAATTAAACAAGAAAAAAAAATAAACATGCCTAATATTCTAGATAAGTCAGCTTTCCACCTGGGACCCAAAGCATACACATTATGTTACTCTGTGTTCATTCTGTCGTTTCTGTCAATCGGTGTATTTACATGTTTGCAGGTATCACATTGAATGGTTTGTATGTATAACCGGTGTCATTACGGCATCCACGCTGTGTGTTTTAATCATAATTATTTGGTACCTGGTTTACTCGATGTACACATGGATACATGGTGTCCTCCCCCCTCCCCCCCCCCCAACTCCACCCCCTGTTCCATCTGCATACCAGAGACATGAAATCAAAAAGGGACAATGAGCAGCAGTTTCACGGCGGGAGAAAAACAGCTTCACTTTGGTCGTGTTATCTATAAGTTCAGCAGTCACCTGCTATAATGCTGCTAACGGAGGAGGAAAGGGGCGATTTTACATGACACTTACTGCTTGTTATGAAACGCTTTTCCTCATTTAAAGCTGGATAATTCAGCAACAGCTGGTCCAAAGTGCAAAATAATTGGAATATAAACTGTCTATAATATAACCGCGACACAATGGAGGTATTGGTTAACTTATTTGCGGTATTCAAAAACCTAACAGGTGTTCTAAGACAAAATGTTCATAGAGTATCTTCCAGCTACACTGTAAAGTTATAATTAAAACTAGCTGTGGCATCCAGTGTTGCCCAGGCTAAATCATTCTGTGTTTCAGTACTGGGTGATTAGAGTCGATCCGCTTCATCTTCCCCGATCCCCGATCCTTTAAGTTTAATGTTGGAATTGAATGTTCTACCAGTTGAGATAATGCACACTCAGCAAGATGGGCAAATATGCATTTTTGCTTTGATAAATTTGTCTTTAGTTGCTATTGTTCACATTGTTCATATCATGGTTTGTGTTTGAATCTAGCACGTAGAAACAAAACAGGCAAGAGGACTAGCTAACCAACTTTATTTTGACCTTCCCATCCCATAATTTTATGTGTCAAGTGGGACATTTAGTTGTCCTGGATCACAATAAAATAGCACTGTTGCAAATAGAATCGGATCAACGGGTACAAAAACGAAGAGAATATTTGAAATGTAACATTATGTCACATACATCTGTTATGCATTAAAAAATGTCCAGAGATTTCCACTCCACAAAGACTATACAACAATCTTTTAGTGCACTTAAAACACTTCATCCCTTTTAGGTTTTCCTATTACTGCGAATGTCAAAGAAACCGAACAAGTTGACGCGTTCCACCTTCATAATCCCCAGGGCGTCAGGTCCTCTAGCTATACTCAATCATTCCTCATGGTGATCTGATTCGCTTGATAACAAAACTTAGCTAGGCTTGTGTTCCAAGACTATATTTCGTCGCAGGTTTCTCGTTTTGTGTAGGAATAGAAACATTGTTTGAAATAGAAAAAACATAATGTAACAGAATTAGCAGAGAAAAGATGACAAAGGAAATGTGATACTTACTATGGTATGCAGCTTCTAAACTAGAGGGAGAAAATGAAAATCTGTAAGTGGGAGAAGCAGACTTTACGTTGTAGTTCCACAATCAAAGCTATGTATGGCTGACATTGCTTGAGTCATTGCTTATGATCCTTTCCTAGAAATCAAAGCTGCCAATGATAGGACTCAGGCAAAAGAAAAAAAAACAACTAAGTCTTAAGACTTCACACCTTGGAGGAAACTCTCGAATTATGTATAATTCAGAGACTTTGTTATATTTTTGGTCCACGTGATATTTAAGTCACTACCGAAGTAATCCTGCCTATCCCCGTTGGAGTTCATCACGCATGCCAAATTTAGTTAATACTTATCACACAGCGTAAAGGCTGGGGCCTCTTTCCATGGCCTGCACTTTTAATCCTTTTACGTCCGTATTACGGACAGAAAGTGCACATGCAGAAGACGTATAGTTCAAACTACGTCTTTTACTGCTGGGGCAATTCCATGGGATATGAAGAAAAGCGTGCCATGGAAATGAAAAGTATGCGCAACTTTTGTAAAATACATGCTTGAGAGAAAATACGTATGTAAAAATTACGTTTCATGAAAAGGGGCCTTCTCTCTGCGTTAAAACTTGCTAGATGGTGCACCTAAAGGTTACCATAGCTTAGGGCCTCATCAAATCTAAATCGGGGCCTCCAGCTTTCTCGTGAAGTAACCAGGCCATTGTAGTATTTGGCTTATAATGTGTTTGTCACGTGGTGTTCTAAATGTAACACCGTCAGTCAGCCAGTGCAAGGTCGACCTTTTGTGGAAACTGACACTGATGTCAGTTTCATAGTGATCATATGGCTTCATTGACTGGGATGGAGAATTTAATAATAGACTTGCAAACTGAAGTAGAAAGCCGGTCAGAGAAGTCCTTAGAATCCATATGACAGTTCATTTCTGTCCAATCTCTGGACGTATGGTGGAGCAAAGGAGACAGAGGAAAAAGAGAAAGTGAGAAACAGGATAACCTTGCTAATTCTGATTCGTTTGGTTTATTTACTTATTTTGTTCTGTTCACTAACACTGGCAGTCGGAATTTGTTGATCTGCAGTAGTTATTCTAAACTCGCGGCAGCTTAGTCAAAGTACAGCAATAATCACCGATAGAAAAGCAGTTTAATTAAGTTTTTGGTGTAAAAAAAAGTGCTAGCACCTTGTCGCATCACAGTAATGCATGCCATAGATACATTTCATTCAAAACACTTTCTTTTTCTTTCCATCAGTCTTCTTGACAGAAGTGTTGAGTCTCTCTCTCTCTCTCCCCCTCTCTCTCTCTCTCTCTCTCTCTTTCTCTTTCTCAGTTTCTCTCTCTCTCTCTCTCTCTCTTTCTCTTTCTCAATCTCTCTCTCTCTCTCTCTTTCTTTCTCTGTGTAAATGGTGTGTGATATGTATGTCCTTGGAACCCATAACCCAGGTCTGGTAACTCCTCAGCCACGTTGTGTCAGTTAATGAGATTATTACCAATTCATGATAACGGCTGCAGGGGGAGATTTTGTAACATGCAACAGTAGGTTACTGGAGAACCGTAAGGGATGCTCCATTGCCGAACAACAGAAAATGTGAGTTCGTTATGATGAAAGAAAATTACTTTCAAAGCAAGTCAGGAAATAAATCTTTATCCTGGCACTTAATAAATGTCAATGTCTGAAGTTCAGTACATACAGGGGACATTTTGTGAGCTGAGAATAGATCCACGGCACAGGTCATTGTATAGTAGATAAAATATGAAAACCGTTGCCATTTGCTTTCGGCGGTGTCTACAGGACTACAAACATAAAGCGATCGATGACAACGATTCGGTGGTACAAAACCTGTGGGAAGACAGCAAGACGTCAAACAGAGTAATGAAATTTACTATTTTCCCAAGTGCTTCAGAAATATTTAATATGTGACTGTGTGTTAAGCTGACCCTGTCTTAATTTGATATTCAGTAGTGAAAGTGCCATTCAACTTACGTTTAAGTTCATTATTCATATCCATGCAGATGCACCATTACTCGCACAGGGCGTTTAATTAACATATTATGTCTTAATCATATTATTCTCAGAAATTTAATTTGAAAATTGTACACATTTCCAATTTCAAACTGCTCTACCTCTGGACACAGTTAAACAGTAAATCACCACTAGCTCTGATTAGGCTATTATACCAGAACTATTTCATCAGAAAGAAACTGCAATTCAATGTAATTCAAACGCTACATATTCTACACTTTGTGACAGAACTAGTTATTTACTGTCCTTCTGTTTCACAAAGGCCCTCGGCTTAATAGCTGTAAAGAATAATTCATCAAATTAATAAGGCCTACTGAGTGGCATACTTGAATAATTTATTATATTCCTCAGACTAACGGATTTAGTTGGTTAATCTCAAAATATGGGGAATGTTTAGTTTGTGATGTTCACTATACATGCATGAATCCGGAAAGAAATATGCGGAATCCTAACGATGGCTGTTGCATACAATTAACTAATGGTCTGACATGACCGACCTGATTCTCATATTTGTATGTTGACATGATTGAAGTTTATATAATATAATATGAAAAATGTGGTCAAACTGATTTCTCATCTTCTCTGGAAGTGAAATGATGACAAAACTACTTTTATTTTTAATATGAAATGCCCAGGATCGTGCAATGTCGCAATGTTAGGCAAACAATACGTTTTTGTCTGCTGTAACATGTTTCATTTTAACAAAAACATCGTACGACTAGCAGTTTGATAACATGTTTACACAGCAGTTTTCATAATGTAGCTCAGGTTACGTGACCAAAGCTCTGGTCATGATAAAACTCAAGAACTTTCTTATGTTTAAATCACTGAAATTTGAGAGATTTGTAAATCATCAAAACCAGGCAGATTTCTGATCTCATGGCGTAGAACCAGGTGTTCATTTCATTTCACTGTAATTAAAATCTGGGACGGGAAAAGGGGGAATGAAAAGCAAAGAACAGACAAAAACAAGCATCTTTAATTTTGTTTAGACGTGTCTTGACTGCCATGTCGCGCAGCCCACATTCAGGACATTCAGAACATTTCAATTTGTTCCTGCATTTTAATGAAAAGTTAATGAAGTAACGTGTGATGTTTGCTTCCCATGGCAAAGAAATCCACGTCTTCCTGGTATTTTTTTCTGATTCTTATTTCGAGATTGGAATTCCAGCAAATTAAAAAATAAAAAAAACTTTAATTTGTAAGACCTATTATTTCAAAACTGATGTCTGACTGAATATTAAAATCATAGTCAAGCACCTGTAAGATGCTCAGAATAGAATTGCTGAAAGTTCACCAGGCTCATAAATTTGTCTGCAGTTCGTATCACGAAAAAAAAAAAAAAGCCTTTTTCAGGAATACTTTATTTATTAATAATTTTTTATCAATAACGTAAATTTCTGAAATTTGGCATGTGACATGTCACCGGGTTCTCATAATAGAATGTTGAATTTTTGTATTCTTCGAACACGGTAAGCGGGCCATGTATTCGCTGCAGATTAGGCATCTAATGCTCTATCTCTCTACTTGAAAGTTTATGAGATTTGCGTCATACGTTGATTATGCTTATTTCGAGTGCACAGCACTGCGTTTGGATGAAGATTATTAAACCCATGCAATTTTATGAATTTACTAATATTTTACTTAATGACCGGAAGTTTACAGGTGTTTAAAGGTAATCGCGGTGTTTTGTTTCAAGAGTACTCAAAGTTGATTTTCGTGACACCATCTTTCTGCAAAACGTTCAGCTGTAGGCAGCGAGTTTAAAACACATTAGTGACAAAGAGAAAAAAAAGACCCAAAAATAAAAGATCACACTGGAAAAAAAAATGTGTAACTAAGACAAATTGTTTTAAGGCCACATATTAAGATTCGAAATAATCGGTTCATTGGTTAAAAAAAAAAAAGGTTATTCTCCAGAAACTTTTTTGTTCATGAAACAAACTAGACTGTACACTGTCATTTCCATTTTCGTGACAACTTGCTCACTTCCATACTTCCCGAGACACTTTCCAGACTTCCAAATACTGGCGAATCGAAAGTATTGTTTTAAGATTCCATTTTGTATTGGCGCATCTGACTTCGCTTCAAGGCAGGAATTTGAAAGTGGCAGAGTACAGATTTTTACACCCTAATTCTAATAAATTATAACAAAACAAAATAAAAATGGCATTCGGCGAAGTTATAGAGCCTGACATTTTTTCACTCAGTTACCAATTATAGGTACCAGGTTGTGTGTTTCATTTAAGGATTCATGTCGCGTGTTTGATAGTGGCTATATTGAGCACAAAGCAGTTTATGCATGAAATCTAGTAGTAGTAGTAACCTCCTATACTATAAATGGCAGAGGTACCGGTGAGGTTCGATCGATAAAATATCAACAATGGGTGCCCATTTAGCATTATTTCGGCCGATAAAAAAAATATAAACCGAGGGAATTCCACACCATATTTATGCTTTAATTATAATCAATATACACTATGAAAACGACATCTATGACATATCCCATTTATTAGCTGTTGAGTAGTAAGGACGACTAGATCGGATACGGTAGATAAGAGGCCACCCCTCACCCCCCCCCTCAACCACCCTCCCTCCTCAAAAAGACGGGCAAAGGAAGAAATGGGCCATGCTCATTGATCAAGACCTCAACCGTTCTGACTTTCCTTTCCGCCACCCCACCCCGCCCCCAACTCCCCGCACCCGGGCAGCTAAAATGCAATTTGGCTCGTATACCCGTGGCCTTGCATCATGTGAAAAGATTCCCTATGCAGCGGAAGCTCAATTTGCCTGAAAAATGTTCTGTGAACTTGGGGTGACACTTCCACATGCTGACACCCCTTTCCAGAGCCTTAGCCTGCTTGTTTCCCTCTCCCCCGCAGAAATTCAGAACCTATTAATGCAGGCTTTTTAATCTGTTCCCTACTTTTTTTTTTCTATTCTTACATTTGACCTCAAGGCATCAATCTGCCAATTCAAAAATAGATGACTTTTTCATACAAAAAGTTCACTTGATCAGGACTGTTTTGCCTGGGTTTTGTGGGCTTTTGAGTTTATACAGGATCTCGCACATGCTGAGTCTGAAACATGTCTGTACCGCTAGTTGATTCAACGGAAGGTCACGTCTGAGTCAATACCGATGCAAAACAGACATCACTTAGTACGGTAGTGGCCTTGAGCTTCTGTCTAATTTCTGTCCCATTTAAAAACGTACATGAACTTGTAAGGTTGGGTCAAACATTATTAACTCTAACAATGTCGGTAAATTATCTCATTGATTCCAGCACCCAGCTTGTCTTTTATTACCATGGGGAAAAGAAATAATGTAAAATATAAGCGACTAAGAAGGGAAAGCCAACTGTCACGAAGCTCCTTTTGCTTTGTAGGTTCCAGTAAATCCCTGCTGTCTTATTTATTCAGGGACCACTCACAACGTACATAAGCCATGGGGAGGGAGAACCCCGAGTATAACCGAGTAAAGGAATAGGTGACTGACTGGTTCAAGAAGAATTTGACATGGACATTGATGAGCCTAATAAATGACAAGACTGTAATTATCTTCATCTCTCCACTCTTTTCTTTTTCTTGCACTATACGTCCTGCTGGTCAGTGCGCCTAACAATAACCCAGGCTAAGAGTACTAAGACTTCCAAATGCGTCTAAATCCCAAGAAGACAAATTGAAATAAATCATTCAAAGAAAGATGTTTGATTGATATAAAAATTACAAACGTGCACCATCAAGGCATTCATGTCTAAAATAGTATTGAAGCCAAGAAAGAGAAATAAAAGTATTGGCACAATAATATGTTCTTCTTATAGCACTCTTTCTGTCAACATTTAAAAAATAAAGTGTGTGTGTGTGTGCGTGCGTGCGTGCGTGCGTGCGTGCGTGGGGCAGGGTGGGGAATAAGATAAGTCTTAGTACTGGGCTCAGCTAACTTGCCATGACCTATTTCTAAAGTCCCAGGGAAGAAGCTATTGGAAATGACCTGGTAAAAATGCAGTCCAGCCTGTCATGTTGTGATCGGAAAAGCGTAAAATATCCTCATTGATTGTCTAGAAAAGGCCAACCCGCCCTGTAGTACTATGCACTACGCCCGATGGTTGTGCCCCCATCAGGGGCATGGCTCAGACTTTCCTTTGCTAGAAGCGAGAGTAATTTTGACTTGTTTTAGAATCTGAATATCCCCGTGGTGTATATAGAAACGATGGCTGACACAGATGTATTATAACTAAATAGACTAGCTGGTGTTGGGAAATCTGGTACAGATCCACTCTTGTTGACAAACACACTGCATTTAAACGCTTGCCCAGGGGTATCCATTCATCTCTGTTGTGGGTGTGCGTTTATTTCTTTTAGCGGACGGGAATGTTCAAATAATGATATATTGGGAACCAACTTGGTATGTCCTGACCACTCAGTCAGCATTATCCTCTCCCTAAACCTAAACCTGGCCCTAATTTTGTCCTTGTCCCTAACCCTAAACGTAATCTTATTCTAAACCCGTTGCCTTTCCCAATACATAAGCGAACAAAGAGTAAATACTGACTCAGTATCCAAAGAATTGTAAGTGTTCAAGGTGGTCGGGGCGTGAGGAACTCTTTCCATAAATTGGCCAAGGAAAGTGCCTTAGATTCCTACATTTATTTCAGTGATAAGGAACGCTTTCCATAAATTGGCACTAGGGCGTAAGGAACTCTTTCCATAAATTGGCACAAGGGCGAAAGGAACTCTTTTCATAAATTGGCATACGAAAGTGCCTTGGATTCCTATATTTCAGTGATAAGGAACTCTTTCCATAAATTGGCACTAGGGCGTAAGGAACTCTTTTAATAAATTGGTATACGTAAGTGGCTTAGATTACTATCTTTCCATAAATTGTTATGCGGTGATAAGGAACTCTTTCCATAAATTGGCGTACGTAAATAACATAGATTACTACAACTCTAATAAAATGGCAAAATACAATATGTAAATGCATGCATGCAACGGAGGTGTGGGTGAGAAGTGGGAGGGAATTCAGTTATACAAAGGCAGATTTTCCGTTGCATCATCACATTAGCTCTCTTTACCTAAATATTGAAGCCTTATGGCCATGCTACAACTTTGCTGAATATCAAAAGCCAAACCTTTGTAGAACAGCTGAATAATGGCCTGTCTTTCAAAATTATATCATCCAATCCAAAGTAAACAATGTCATTGACCTAATTCAGACAAACATGAAAACAAAGTTAGCATGTTTTTAACTACTCTGTGATATAATCAAATTTTAATATTTCTCTCGTCTAAAGCCCCCCCCCCCCCCCAACTCGACCATGGAAGAGATTGGAACACAAAGAAGTTTAAACAGGGTGGCATACCTTAAAGCCGTGACATTATCGGCGCTGATGTCTGGAAAAGGAGGCATTGGTTTTAGCACGTTCCGTGGTCGGTACGCCTACTGTTCAGTGTCTCGTAAAAAGGTTCGTCAAGTAGAATTTTTTAACATCCCTTTAATATCCACCAAGAGCTTTGACTGCCAAGTGAAATTATTAATTATTTATTATGGCACTTACACGATGCTATCTCTCAAACAAAAGCTTAGGAAGAAAAACATGTCATCAAGGAAAAAAATTCGATAGCAATCATCGAACTTGTTCCTTATCTCTCAAAGAGCGAATTAATGGTGCTCAGACATTCTGTGGTGAGTGTCTAATTTTAAGACTGAAAATACCTCCAGTGTAACAATGTACATCATAAAGTAGTTGCGACTGAGAAGAGCAAAACTGTTGGGCATTATCAATACTTTATTATTGTCAGACATAAAGAAAAACATATCAAGCTAAACCAAGACAAAATTCAGAAGTTGTAGAAGAAATAATATTATATAAGTAAAGATGATGTGACAGCTATACAATAATGTAGATAACTAGCCAGCCCTTATAAGAATATCTTACAAAGTCATTGAAAGAAGGATACCTTCGGCCTACCCATCTCTGACGTAACACATCTCTTTTAAGTTATCTATTATGATTTGCAATGGAACTGGAGGATTTGGATCATTTTAAAGTGTTCCCTATAAAAACGATTTTTGAAGTCACATAACACTTTGCCCACGCTATTGAGCTATTTACAGACCTATGATGCTTATCGAAGAATTGGAATCTCAAAAAGTTGTGAAAGAAATCCACAGCCTCATGATACTTTGTTTTCTGTGAAACTGCTTATCAAAGTAGTAACATGTGTCTACAACCTGCCTTTTTTTTTTTTTTTAAATCTAACTGATTCGGTTACTTTACCGTCTCCAAAAGTTCGTTATTTTATGTTCTGCCATTTTTTTATTTTTTTTTCCAAAACGCGTAAACATATTCTCCAAGTTATTGAATTATAATAAGAAATAATAACTAACTCTTTGAAGCTGCGGTAGTCAACGGCAGGAACAAAGATGAGAGAATGTCTGAACCAGCTGCAGTCAACTTCTGATGGCAATGAGAAGGAAACACAGAACTGGCACTTTAGCACGAACTCTGGGCGTTGGCAAGTTTTTCACGAACGTTTCCATTTTATTATAAAAGTCTCTAACCATCAAAAATAACAGTTTTCAGGAGACCCAAGAATACATTTCACGTTGCACCCAGCTTTATTCCTCTTTAACTTTCCACTGACGATCAAAGGCGAAACTATAATCATTCGCAAAAACATATAGTCCATTATAGAGGGACAGACCATTTCAAGACCCTGTTTAAAAGTGAATCAAACTGGAACTGAGGCTTACGCATAATATTATTACGGCCTTTTCAGTCACGCGGCGAGATAATGGCAAGTAAAATGGCCTTTATTAAGATGTACTGACTGATTTAGTGCTGTTTGGCAGGATAATGACGCCGAACAAAGACACCACCAAGCAACGCCTGCTCCACTCTGACACGAGTCATTTTCTATTCTACCTCTAAATATGATCGACATTTCAGGTGCACACTGGATTTAACAAAACATTAGTGTCAAATTTATCAGTGTAAGTATGGATAAAGTACAGTCATCATTCGAGACATTCATTAATATAAAAAGACTACCAAATAATGTGCACATCAAATACGCGTAGCGTTCTGTCAATTCTCACAAGTTTAGATGAAAATTAAAGGAATTTTTTTTTTTTAAATTACCACTCATGTCCTCAGTGTAACGCATCTAAAACTCCCTACGCATATTCCATATATTCAGAATCCTTTATTTACCAATAACTACTTAATCGCAATAAATCAATATTGTTATAATGTTTTGCATATTTTAACCGGTTGAAATTAGTTTTGGAAGCTTGATAATATTTGGGTGTGACAATCAGTACACCGGTGAAAACCAGCCTCAGAACACAAGCACCAAAATCTCTCTCTCTTCTCTCTCTCTCTCTCTCTCTCTCTCTCTCTCTCTCTCTCTCTCTCTCTCTCTCTCTCTCTCTCTCTCTCTCTCTCTCTCTTTCTCTTGTCTTTTGAACGTTTTCCCTTTCACACGGAGCCGTGAAGTTCATGGAATTGGAAACAAAAGTTTGAATGACGTTTGAAGATCGATCTTAAATCTGCCTGGCGTCGGCCCTCGAAACTTGTGTGGGCGTCACTGTAACAACAGGTTCACAGAGAGGAGGCATTTCCTTTATCCCACTGTTTCAGTATTCAATGCATACGACGAACTGATAGACAATGACGAATTCACAGACTTAATCATAACCACGTTTGAAATACTAATCACATTGTCTGGGCAAATTCCACTCCAGGCCATTCACTGTCTGTGCTAACATGTCTTATTCTGTTACTGTCTACATGCCATCTCATAGGGTGAACCAGCTATTTGGCATGCCAACCACTTTGTTTCTGAAGGGGGGAGGGGGGGGGGTCTGTTTTACCTCGGTTTTATGGACGACAGAGTTAAACGGGACCTAGCTCTCTATTGAGAATGAAACAACTCCGACTCGCTAGTGGAGTCAAAGAAAGTTCAAATCTGACTGAAAACCGACGCAAAACAGGCTTGACCCAGAGCTTTGCTGGCCTTAGGGTAAAAATATATAAAATGGTCCAAAAATTGCGCATTTAAGGACAGAAACGTGATCAGAAAGAAGATGTAATCTAAAATGTATCTTAATCAAAATAGTTTTTGGATTTTTGAGCCAGTAAACTTCGGCCCTGAACTTGCGGGTACCCAAATTTGGAGCTCTTCACCCTAGTCCGGTATGGAGAACTTTTCAATTTGCCATCATTATTCACACTGTGGGCAACATGAGTGCAATAATCGTTACGAGAATAAGTTTGCGTTTTTGAGGGAAGGCGTCAAAATTTGTGAGTACTCGTCTATTTGTGCGTGAGAGTCTTCAAAGTATTAGCATACAAATATATATTAAAATGTGTGGTTTTCCGTTGTGCTGAGGTCACAATGTGTCCAGTTAGAGAATGTAACACTTGATCTGTGTATGTATAATATGCATACCTACGTGTCCGTGTGTAAACATGCAATGTGTGAATGTGCTTGGATATGTACACTGTTTGTTAAATAAGTAGATTGTTGGCACGTTTTTATTGGAATTTAAGCTACAACTACAACAAATAAGCTCAGTAATGATAATAATAATAACAGTATGTCCCATGTCAATAAAAGGCCCATAAACATGGTTTTGATCTAACTGTGCAAAACTATACCTGTGCTCGTTACGTGACAACGGCCGTGGCGCTTTGTGAAGACCAGTGCCCGTTAATCTAAATGACGTTATGCAAATCTTGTCTCAAAATGAAACAACTGTCTTATCTGACAACGTAAAACCATCCTTGTCCTGCGTAAAAGAAACCCAGCGCCATATTGTATTACTTTACATTTCATTCAATAGTATTTGAATGACACGCTGATTCATTAGTTTTGGGAATTGTCTGTGAAAAAATAGAGATAGCTCTGAAATTGTTTTTTAACTATTTCAAATATAACTTTGTAACAGCGGTGAAAAAAAAAAATCAATAAAATTTTTGCACTGACAGAATTTAAATTAAATAACGTGGCCAAAGAGGGGCGTTGACAGTATGCCGGCTCTCATGATTTACAGATAACACTTAAGTGGTAAAATCTGAAATTCAAATTATTTTTTTCAGAAGAGGTTCAATAATTTGGACGTCAGATATTCAGTTGACCTCTTGACTCAGCGTGTTTTGAGGTACTCAAAATGGCTTCGCCATTACAGGCGGAAAACGGGCGAGCTGTTTCGTAGCCAGATACTTACTCACGTCCCAGAAATTGTGATAAACATAAAGCATGAAGTACCTGTACCTGCACCGGAATGCATGATTCTACTTACAGTATGCACGCAGAGACACAATAATTCAGGGATTTACTCAGATGTATGCACTACCTTCACAGGTGAATACCACATAGTGCCCATCTGCATAGGTATCAAAAGTGCCACGTGACATTTGTAGATAAACAAGTACTTAGGTTAATACAGCAGTACTTTAACTTGCCTCGCTCGGCACTGAGCTTCATAAGGTATCAAGAACAATGTCCTGTAGACTGTAGCTCAAGCTTTTCTGCAGCAGCTTTTAATTAACACAAACCACTACCCACAACGCAGCGCGAAGACATGAATATCCTTGCCCGATATCCAATAAACCAAAATGCAGTTTTATGCCTAAACGATATTATTATTAAACGTCTTTAACATTAAGCTTTTTACGTCTTCATTTTGTATTCAAAATGGCCATCATCGCCGTGTTGATTAAAAAAAATTACATCAACTCTAAGTTTGTTTTTCTCTTCATTGGGGATTAAAAACAAAATGATTCCTTACATGTACAGAAAGTTTGTATTAATCAATAACATCCTCTGGAGCTCTTGAAGGTACAAAACCTTCGTCAGAAAAAGTGTGCAGTGAAGAAATGCCCATGTTTATTGTTGAAGACATTTTCATTTCCTTTCATGCTCGCTAAATTACAGAATTTGAATTAGTTGCATTAAAGGCCTATAAGTCAAACTTTTCATCTTGGCCATTAAGGAAGAGCTTGTTTTTTTCATGTCTTTTTCATCAGCAGTAAAACATTACATAACCAATATCCACCTATATCCTCAGAAAAACCACGCCTAATTGGTCCCAAAGAAACAGCATTGTTTGCTTTGACAAGATCACCATGCTAAGCAGAGTGTACGAAAGAAGCAAACGACATGATGCATCGCTGGACACATTATTCAGAATTCCATGCATTTCCTATGCTGGTTGTGATGGTGCTGGGGATGATGGTGGTGATGGTGGTGGTGACGATGATAATGATGATGATGATGGTGATGGTGATGGTGGTGGTGGTGATGGTAAGGACGGTCATGATTTTTTTTTAAAGTTTACAACAAGTTCCCGCAGATTGATCAAACAAAAATACGGATGAAATGATTACTTAAATTACTCCTTGAATTACTTTACAGAATTTAATTTCTAAAAGCGATTTAAAAAGCAGTATTCAAATCGCAAAATCTAGTAAAATGAAATAAAGTTGGTCACTAATTCGAATAATTATACTGATTCATCATATAGACATTTTATTTTCTATTTATTACTCCGATTGCTGAAACAGATCCTACACAGCCATAGAAGGAGGTTGATTTCTAAAGGGATCCGTACAACTAATCACGCCGTCCCAGTTGGCTCATGTTAATGCACATTCTCGGAACAAATCAACATCACCCCTGATGAATATCCAAACCATTTAATCATCTTACGATCGATCATACCGGCTTCAATTATGAAAGAAAAGAGAGAGGGCACACAATACATGAGGAGCTATATGGAGTCAGCTATGACAGAATACAGGATGTTGCGGAAGTTTGTGTTTACGTCTTTATTTTAGAAGGTTTCGCTGCCATTGGCATTTACAACTCGCTTTTCTTCTTTTGATTTTTCTTGTTCTGGTTTCTGTGTGGTTTTGTGGTAGGGATGAGTTTTTCAGAATTTTGCCCGGGCAGCGACCTTGTTCGGCCTGCTCTTCTCGACTTCCAACTGCCAGGGTATATTTAAACATACGTAATATGCACACGGGCCCTCCGAGTTTTTCGTCCTTATCCGAGAAGACTAGGTGCTGGATTCTACCTACCATAGGATCAGGGGCAGGAATTTCTCTCCCCCCCCCCCCAAAATAATAATAATTCCAATATGCCTGCACCGACCGGGGATCGAACCCGGAAGTGGCGGAAGTCTTGCATGCTTCAAAATGCCCGCGATGTCAGTTAAAGAAGCGAATAAAGTCAAAAAAGATCAGAAGCTTGAGGGAGACAGAATACTACGAAAGTAATCCATGACTTATGTTACGCCGAATGTTGTTACATCCTGTAAACTGCCAACGTACAAGTTGGGCGCATTCTGGTCAGGTTTCAGCATTAGGCTGGAAGCGCACTGAGTCAAGTCTGTTTTGTGTCGGTTTTGACTCAGGCTAGAACTTCCCCGGAATTAACTAGCGAGACAGACTTGTTTCAGTCTCACTAATAGTAGTAATAGGCCATGTCCCGTTCACCTCAAAACAGTCCACAAAACCCAGGCAAAACAGACTTTACTCAGTGCGCTCCATGTCTTAGTAACCGTTGGATTATCAATAGTGAAGGATAACTCGATTAGGAACTCCCAGAGATACCATGAAAATGCGCCTGTCCGTCTGTGCTCCGATGTCGTCAGCGTGGCAGCACTAAAAGTGCAAGAAAAGGCTACCAACTGTGCATGGAATGGAACAATTGAATTAAGTCACCTTCCACAGTGCGCTCAAATGATCAGTCTTTAAACTGCAAAACTTTGTGTACAACCTGTAAAAAATTATTGTGTAAATGTTACATTAATTGCGTAATTTCCCAATAGTTTAAAAGCTACAGTAGTAAAATAGCATCATTTCTACGACCAGGCTGAAGATCATTCATTGTGTCAAACTATTACATCGCGCAATTCCCCGTATGATTCAAAGTTCTACATCATTTCGTCACCTCCACGACTGAGCTACTTCATGTCCGTTCTGGGTTCCACTTTCTGCATCTAACAAGAGATCCTTTCAGCCACTATTCAGCTATCCTCTCTAATGGAAAGTGCAAGTTTAAGGCGAAATCTGACAACATTCGAGAGCTCACTGAGATTCCTTTATTTTTTACCTGAACATCCATTCATGAGAATGTGTTAATGAGAAAACTCCGGGGTTTATAACAGATTTGAGCCCCTGCCCTGTAAAAAAAATCAAAGGATTTTGTCAGCCATTTCCGTTTAAGAGCTGTCCAGGGGCCATTTCACAGCTAAGTTCGAATCCAATGAAACACACATGATATAGATTTATGAAAGAAATGTCATCAGGATTTACGGAGAGATGCACACTGAAACTATTCTAACTCCCCTCTCCTTCCAGCGAACCATATTCGCTTCCGGACTCCCGCACAGACAGTTCCCCGCTAGTCGTTTCTTTCCTGATATTCCGTTTTTTCGGTTTCCATCCGCCGAGAGGTGAGAAATGCCACAATGCATGCAGTGGAGCTTTGTTTCAAAATGTATGTTGTGTGGTTTTTTATTTTTTTTTAATTGAACTACACAGTAAACAAATACTGTGACTTTTGCAATGTCTACAATAGTTAACGGTTATGTTCTATAACTGTTATAATCGATAAAACATAACATAAAATTTTGCAATGTCAAAACACGGCAACTGGGATTTTTTTTTTTACTACCGAGCGATACAATAAAACAATACGGATAATACAGTACATTTACTGTGTTGCCGCATAAAAGAGTTCTTTATCATGAACACCAGCTATTTTTCCGCTAAAGAACAAGCCATAATGTACTCCAAAGTCTGTCACAAGCCTGTGTGCTTTATATTTACTTCTCCGGTAATGTTTTCAACACAACAGACTTTAAAGAACCTGCATGGTTTGTTCCTTTCAAGGTTTATCTTCTACATGATCTGCCCTCGGACTGACAGGGCACCTAAATACTTCCTAATCCTATTCAATTCGGCAAATAACCATTCATTTTGCATGTTTCAAAAACAATAATCATTACACCCAATAATGTGTTATTTTTATGAAACCTTTCAAGTTTATAACAATAACACCATTTTCTTTATTGTTTTTGTTAAGAACAAAGACATCGTGAAAGTGGACTGAACAGTCTGGACTGCCAGAGTATTGGCAAACTTTAATGTAGTCACCGAATTAGGATCAATTCTATTAAGTATATTTACAGTCTTAGAATCAGATCCATTCTTTTTTTAATTCCGTTTAGTCTCTCTTCCTTATTCCATTCATCGCTTGAATATTAAGTATATCAGTTTTTGTTGTGAAATTAAATGAATGCGCACAATATTATTTAGTTAGCCACATCTTTCTTTGTGTGTTTTTCCCTTTAGTGAGTCATCAAAACAATGATGGTGACTGACAATGGTCATCATTAGTAAAAAACGTGTTCTCTTCTAAAGAAATGTTCCTCCCTGACTGCCTATAGTAACAAACCAGAATCCATGAAATTCTTCCTCAAAATAATCAAACACCCCTCTCCGGTTATTTTCTCAAGATGTCTATGTCGTACAAAAACGGCCGTGATTATAATCAGAATGTAACTGAGAACTCAAAATTTTGTGGCATTTCATAATATTATTATTAAACAAACAGGAAGCGCCCCACATAGTTTGAGTTTTGCTCAAGCCATTGTTCCCTGCAGGCAAAACACCGGTCTGCAAATTTCGCATCCTACTCATTGTACAGAACTGCCTGTGGGCCAACTTGTCTAATAGATTCAGTCGGTACACATCTGAACACTTCAGTTGAGTTCAGAAAAGCCGTGGTCAGTAAAGCTGAAAGTAAAAATTTACGGCGCGATAGTTTAAAACTTGTAGTTTTCCATTTCAGTTTGCAATTAGATTTGTTTATTTATTTATTTATTTATTCATCCATTTATTGGTAGAAGCGGAGACAGGAGCAATGGGAGGAGAAAAAAAGAATGCAGGAAGCTGATAGCAGAAACAATCCCAGAGCCAGATGTGACGACCTTCAAAATAATGCTACAATTGTAACAGAGCCCATGGCTCAAGGAGTGGGCTGTACAGCCACAGCAGGCGCTGCAGCGAGCGACCCAAACCACAGACTTATTATTAGGCAGACGCACAATCCCCATTGAGTGACGTCACAAAACTGGTTCTCGACCCGCCATTTTGTTTTGTCGTATGATACCTCGTATCTTTAGACGCTGCCCACTGTGCGTTGCGTTGCATTGTGCGAAGTTGGCTATCAACATGAACATCATACCGTGTACCCTTGTTAATCGTGTATGGTGTCATTTTTAAGATTTCAGCTGAATGGAAATCAAGACTAGAGGTCTACTAGAGATGCTAAATCTAGACATAGATCTATTTTAAATGTAATCAGTTTCTTAAGTTAGGAAAATCTAGGTCTATGGTGATGTACCCTCATTTCGCCCTCTTATGCTTTTAAAATTGCAATCTTATTAGCCTAATAAAGAACAATTGATTCATTTGAACATGTGCCTTCTCCGTGTTCAGACTGAAATAAAAAATAATTTAAGGCTTGTCAGTAATTTCCAGTGTTCGAATCTGCCGAAAGGTGGGCACATCACCATAGGCTATCTAGATCACGAGTATTTTATAACTTGCGAAACTTGTGGCACGGTTACGAACACACGTGTCGCAACATGTATGTGTGGTAGTGAGCAGGGTCTGCCTTGCCTCATTTTGGGTTGCATTTCTCGTGAGGATTACAGTGTGATCCCAAGTCTGCCAATGGATGAGTGGGTGGATGATTGGATGGATGGATAAGTGGATGGATGGATGAATGAATGGATGGATGAATTAAATTGATGGATGGCGAATAAGGAGACTGATTAATGAATGGATACACTGGTAAATGGATGATAGATGGATGAATGAATGCATGAATGGATGGGTGGATGGACGGCCAAACGGACCGGCGGATGGATGGATAGATGGATGGCTAAATGAATGGCGACATCTAACTAGCTTGCTATCATGTAGAATTAGACCTACTTTTCTCCATGTCGAAAGATAAAAAATGTGCCGAGGAAACCACAGAATGATGTAAACAGCTGTCGCATACGACAAATTAAAATGGCGGACCGAGCGTGGCGGAAGATACCGAAGAGGCGATTTGTAATTCTGTGTTATATTTATTCTGTGACCCAAACTGACATTACGTGGGCGCACAAACCGCTGTCTCGCGAGACGGAAGGAGACCAACAGCTATGAATGTCAATTTATTTATTTATCTATTTATTTACGTTATTCACTTTCGTCATCTTTTTACAATTTATTCATTTCATTTATTTGTTGCTGTTTCAAGTTACCTATCTGCGCAATTTGTCGATAGTTCAAAAGCTACAGTAGTAAAACTGTATCATCTCTATGGTCAGGCTGAAGATTATTCATTGTGTAAAATTATTAATCGCGCAATTTCCCGATAGTTCGGCTACTTCATGCCCGTCCTGAGTTTCGCTTGTTTTCTTCAAAATAAACCAAGTATTGTCATCTCCATTATCAGATAACATATTTTCTGAAGACATTTTCAGAGTATTGTACCGCGATTTTAATGTCAGCTGGCAGAGTGCACAGCGAGAGGCTGTTAGTTACGTCTTTGTCTCCTTTGCTGGAGAAAACATGCAATGCAAATCACTCTGCGGGGATTCCACGGCTGTTGCCCTGGCTTCAGAGTCGCTCTCTTCCTGCCCACAAAAGACCAGTTACGAACTGGCTCTTGCATGTCGTCTATCTAATCCAATATCGCTTACTGGTTCATGGATGGATGAACTTTACAATAAAATGACATTCAAAACTTCAACAGTAGTACGAAGGAAAATGGTGAAACAGACCGCCAAACAAATGTAGAATCCTGTAACCATTGATGTTTCGCGTAAGAATATTATAAAAACAAAATAAGACTGGTATTATTTTTTTAGTCATCAGCGTCGGCAGTGATAATGTGAAAATATTTGCATTACTGCACTTGGACTGAACTGATGACATAAATAACGCCCATTTCGTTTGCATTAATTTCCAAGCCTCTTCAAATGCGCATTTTAATTTGCATTGTGTGTTTATTTCCCTGTTTTACACTGAGTCTTTCGGCTTTGTCACACGTACAAATGCCCATTAAGCTAATCTTTACTTTGCGCAAACTGCCCTGTGTAAATGTTGAGCACTGAATAGTTTTAAGTGTAACTGTGCATTAAGCAAGCTTGGTGTTCACTTATGCGTCTAGGCCACGTCCGATTTCTGAGAGAACTTAAAAGCCAGTACAACTGCTGATCAAAGCTGGCGTCAACATCGAAATTTGTGCCGTTAACCTGTAAACGTATTGTCAGTAACCAATGACACTTTTCTCGGATTCACCATTAACGTGTTTCTGGGGACGCTGTTAACAGTCTCTCTCAAGCTTTTGATCTGGTTTCAAAAGTAATGGAACATAAGGCACATGTTATGAGGGAATTTCGTACTGCGATGTACGTATGTTGAAAATGCAATCTGGCTAGAAAGCCACAAAGCATTAACAGATCAAGATGCTTTATTGCACTAAACTGTCACAAAATGCATTATTCCTTACAAGCAGAACGGTCGTCCAGGCTATGCCCGAGCTTACAAAATATGCGTTGCTCGGCACCTTCATTCACCCGGCATGGTAATATTGCTGCACTGGAATCGGCTGCGCAATTACCAAAAGATGCATGGCACCTTGAGCTGTTTATAGATCGGTAGTGCTTAGTGGAGAATCGTTTTTTAAAAGTTGCAGAGGAAATCCACAGCCTCACAATATTTTGTTTTCTATCTAATTACTTTTCAGATTAATCCATATTATAATATTAACTTAATCCGTAAAACTTACTTTAAAGATTTCATTATTTTTCATCTCCTAAATTTTCATGTCTATACGTTCAACCACTATTGTACTTGTCGTTATTGTTGTTGTTGTTTCCAAAACTGGGAACATACCCCTCCCTACCCCCAAGTCACCAAATTATATTCATAGATAGCAGACTTACGCGGGCCATACACGTAGGGACGGATTTGTCAATGAATTACTCAGCAATCTCTTTACCACGTGGTCTGCAATTCGCTGCTTTCGATATCCCCTTCACACAAGATTAACACGAGTCGATCTCCATGTTTTTATCATTGTTGCAGCATGGACGTGAGACACTGGTGCTAGGTATATTTGTCGGAACGTGTGTCGGAAAGAAAAAAAGAAAAGACAGCGTTGCAGAAGTATCTGGACAACAGACTGGCGTCTCAAAAAGGATAAGACTCCGCTAATCTTGTGGAAGAACTGTGGAGAACTCCGGATGACTGATGGAACTATTTACGTGGGAATGATGAGCCATACTCTGAGCTGCTGACAATGGTTTGGCCATATACCCATAATCAAGACACAGTGAAGAGGCAAGCCATATTCCTTCATGGGAGGGAACTTCTAGAATGCTCCGATTTTTAGAAACAATAGGTGAATCCTACAAAAACCTGAAATTTAGTATGTGTTTTGCATTAACATCCTGTTTGCACCGAAATGAACCGTTAAATCGCTCAGATCGCTGGCGAATTTCTCACATTTTTAGGGCTTCCTAATCGCACGGCAACGTCAATTCAATTGGTCGCCGCAGATATCGCCACACACACTGCAATATTTAGGGTAATTTAAGTTGCTTGCGATACAAATTGCTACACATCTGGCTGGCTTTAACATACTTTGCACCATTTTTCAACTGAATGCTGCCCGTAAGTGCCCCAGTGAACAGATTGGAGGCAGAGTCGGCTCTCTCTCGGCTCGGAGTTTGAATAATGCCAAGCGGTGTTTTTAAGGCACTCACTTATCCGTGATCTGGCGAGGGACCCGGTCTTGTTTCTAATTATTATAAACTTATCTTGCTGAAAAGGGATGTGAAACAACAATAAAACAGACAGAGAAACTAGCTGCTGAATAAGAGGAATGATAATTATCATTTACACTGAATGTGAAAAATTATAAAGAACCTGATTGTGACCTCTTTAGGCACACGTATTCTGCCACATATTTTTTTTTTTTTTGGCCTGAAAGGTGATGAATTGACACGTCACTTTACCACACTGAACGATTTTGCAAATTATGGACATGTGCCCAAGCTACAGTAATAATTATTTACGCTGTGCTCTGACACTGCAAAATATCAACGCTGCTTTCATTCTAATCAAACATTGTTATTATCCCTGCATGTTCTTATTTATCATGAGCACTGGTGTTTTACATCGGTGTGTGTGTGTGTGGGGGGGGGGGGGGTGAGGTCTGGTACTGGGGTGGGAGAGGAGAATCAAACTATACAGTTACTGGCCTTTGCGCACCTTGTAAGGAAAGACACCGTAGGCCATTATGTTAGAAATGTACTAGTTCGCTCTTCCGCTCCCCTCCCCCTTCTCCAGTTTGCTTTAATGCGGCCACCGCATTCTGTTCAAGCAATGAATATGAAAGCAAGTAAAAAATCTACCAGAGTTCGGAGAATGGCAAATAGAAAGCTCCAACGTTAAAGCCGATATCCCACAGTAGACTGTTCCGGTTACTGAAGGTTTAAAACTTGCGTTATTTTGGGCAACACACCTCTGACCTAATGACAAACGCATTACCATAAGTGACTGTTATGCGTGGATCTGTCAATTCCGACGCAGATATAACGTCAATTTTGTCCTCACCAGACATCGTTGCTGAGCCCTTCAGAAAGTCCTTGACCAGAATACCTTCTAAACTGAAGGCAATTTGAGTCTGAATGACGTCGTGATGACTTTTTTCCCGTGGGTATGGTTTCCCATTGTTCTTTGAAAGTGATAATGTAAGTCGACAAGATTGTGTTTAGTTTTGTCTCTATCGTTCCTATTATTCTTGTTATTCTGATCAAGAAAAAAGAAAAAACTTTCATGAAGAAGGAGATTTATAAAGTCACTGTCTCTGGCGAGGAGTGACTTACAGATTTATCATCGCACTCGTTAGTACTTCTATAGACCAATAGTACCAATACTGAAGTGATTAATATCAACGAGACTCTTAGTTATAATTAAATAAAATGAAGCAGGAACTTGGGGGAGACAGAGCACTGAGAAAATTAATTGGAGAAGAGGTGATGTGTCTAGATTAAAGAGTATGTCGAGTCAATGCTCAGAAAAGCTGGAGTGAAAGAATGACGAAAAGCAAGCGACTCTAGTGAAGCTTCAACCCGCGGCCTATGTGAACTAAATCGGTGGCGTTATAATTATTATTTCTGTGCAATGTAATAATTATCCTGATTACGTCTTGACAAACAGTTTAGGTTGAGATGGTGCAGGTAGAACCAGGTGGTCTAAGTATCATATTGTCACACTAAATGACGATGCAGTTAAGTGCAACATTGAGTCGGATTTTAGAAAACAAAACAGTTTTTCCACATTGGGTGTCACACTTACCGACTGTCTTCATATTATTATCTAGTGATACCGCTCAGCATTGAAAAATTGACCAGCTTGCAGAAGAAGACAGCAAAGCCAAGACTTAATGGAAGACAAGCAAGAGAAATTTTAAAAATAAACGATAATGTTGACAATTTCAGCAGTTTACTTTGACAAAATCTAATGTCCAAAAACACTTCTTTTAAATAGTCAGCTAGCTGTCTTTCATTGTGTCCTTTCGAGAACCCTCACCTTCCTCTACCACCATTTCATCTCCGCTTCCCTTTATATTTTGTAGGATAAAACCAGTCTCCAGCAGTTTGTAAGTTCCAATTCAGTGCAGGCGCCATTTTCAATGAAAAAATAAAGTCTTTGTCACAAACTGCCTTTTCATTTATTACTGCCTGTTTTAAAACGTTGGCCTACTTTCCTGTCCAAAGACGCACGGATTCCTATGGCTCAGCTAAGCGGCATACTGAGCCGCCATTGCGAATTATTATACTCTAGGACTTGTGTAATGACCGCCCATCGTTTAAACCAGTAAAACAAAGTTACAACAAACATTATCCTGGTGTTGTACTAGCTGGAAACCAGCAGTAACAGAAACTAGGCCTATTGTAAGTGACTGGAGTGGGGTAGTCGGGTGAGTGAGGTTGTGGGTGACTGTGTTATAATCGATACCATAAAAAAATATCTAGGTTTACTACATTACCGCGCGCCTGCCCTTCTCGTCCATTAATAGCTACATACACATCTAATGTTTCAACGCATTTTAGGTGAAGGCACCATGAATACGACCTTTAGTAAGGTTTGTAGACAATTTTAATTTAAGGTTTATACGTTTGTTATTAACTGAGGAGTATGAACATTTAGAATCACATTCAAGGAAAATAATTTACAGTCCAAATTGTAAACCCAGAACATCCAGACAGCGTTGCATTCCCCACTGGCTCATGCTGAGTATTATAATTATTCCCTTTTAATTAATGCGAGCCACTGAACTGAGTCTTTGATCTTTCATTGTCATTAGAGAAGGTGTACTCAACACAAAAACCGTGGACAATATCCACAGCTTGACGTTCAGTAATCGGTCCTGAAATAAACACTGTATCGACAGGCGGTATAGATGAACTCGGAAAAATGGGCCGCCTAGGAATCAAACTTCAGAGAAAACTTCGGGTTGGACGCCTATCGGCTTTGAAGTTCAGCGCTGAAGAAAGGGAAATGGGTCGCGGAATCATTATGTACAGGTATGAAAAAGTGGAGACATGTCTGGCATCCCGGAGGAGGAATATATTGACCAAATAAATATTTTCATCTTTGCCATCCTGGCGTTTATGGTGTCTGTTCTAGCGTGAGGATCGATTAAAATAAATTATTTTTTTATGTCGTTCTATCTTGTAAACACGGTCGTAAACACTGGACAACTTAAGTGTGGCCCATATTTAATGTATGCAAAATTATAACATTAAATTCAAACTAATGGATTCAGACATATCCATTTTTTTAAAGGAGCAAAAATAATCCTTCTCTACAATGAAAACGTGGTAAAATGAAGGTGTTGGGTTTTTTATTGTTGTTGTTGTTGTTGTTGTTGTTGTTGTTGTTGTTGTTCACTTAATCTGTAAGATATTATGGCGTTTTTACTTTTTTTTTTCTGGTGGCGTATCTTAATGTACCGCTGATAGTAAGAGCTCATTCAGAATGACTTTACCTCCCGAAATAAGCGACAGTTCCGGGTTAATCCCAGATCTCGGAAAACAGGTCATTGTGCACTCCTTCCCCAGTTCTGTTGTATTCCCTGATACGGTTTAAGCAGTGGACCATACCAGAATCAGTTCCCCTTGCCACACGCTACACATAAACAAATACATAAATTTATACACACACGGGCACACACACACACACACACAGAATTCCTATGGCTCAGCTAAGCGGCATACTGAGCCCCCATTGCGAATTATTATACTCTAGGACTTGTGTAATGACCGCCCATCGTTTAAACCAGTAAAACAAAGTTACAACAAACATTATCCTGGTGTTGTACTAGCTGGAAACCAGCAGTAACAGAAACTAGGCCTATTGTAAGTGACTGGAGTGGGGTAGTCGGGTGAGTGAGGTTGTGGGTGACTGTGTTATAATCGATACCATAAAAAAATATCTAGGTTTACTACATTACCGCGCTTTGAAAATCAAGTTCAAACTACATAATCAAAACTTCCGACACATTTCAATTGGAGGCGTTAGACTGTGGTCATTCTGAGGCAAGTATTCAAATAACTTTCGAGAGTCATTTTTTTTCACTCCCTTTCCGTGTTGTTGTTGTTGTGGTTGTTGTTGTTGTCGTTTGGTTGTTGTTATTCTTTTAGGCTTTTTGATAACATGCTCGAAAATGGCACGATACTGTTTCTGCAATGTGCCTTTCATAGGGCCAGAGAAACATATCATTTTCCTCAATAACATTGACAATTGGCTATTCAAGGACGATCCTTTCCAGAAAAAAATCTTTATTTGTCAAATTTGACTGCCACGGGAATCGGAGTTAGTTCAACTTTCATTTTATCTGAGAACATCTGGGCAGGTGTGAATTCATTTTTTTTTTTTTTCTAAAGTATGCGCTCAAAGATTAATGCGAGCCTCAATAGTGTTTAAGCATCACATGTAAAGGTAAAATGATATAAATTAATGATTGAATCAATCAGATCTACTTCTTAGTTTCATTCATAGTTATGGTATGATTTCGAATTGGGATATTAAGCAGCTTTTGTGTCTCCATGTTGAAATTAACTTGGGCATCCACCCACGTCATTAACTGCTATCGGAAAAAGTTGGCGCAAACTTTCATGTGTTTCCACGGATCAAGAATCTCTAGCAGGATTATACATCTATATTTATGCTTTTACGTGAGTTTCTCTTACTTCGCCTACTCATGATAAATGCAGATCTTCCTATGCTGAGACTGATCTAAACGGTTAAAACTAGTCAAGGTATTATTATTATAACCTCATCATTGTGAGGATAATTGACTTGTCCGAATGACAGAAAATTACTGATGACTGCGGTTGGTTGGCAGGTCGATACAAGTTCTTTAACCCGTAGTTATCCTTTTGGTGTTTTTTTTTCAAGAATGCAAACTTAATTTGTTTTTGCCTAATATCTTTGTTCTGTGACGGGTGCCTTGAAAAAGATAATAAAACAGGTGATAACATTTTGTTTCTACTGCAGGTCTTGAAAGTACTACTGTAATCCTTATGTCTTATGAAGAAGAATAAACTTCCAGTCCCTGCTGTAATTTAATACCCAAAAATACCAGGGCAACCAATCTGAAGACGTAAGGTTTACAACAGTGTTTGATAAATGACGTCGACATCAATGCCGTACCGTTGTTACATTTTAGAGCTAAATGTCTGTTTTAAAGACATAAAAAAGTGTGTTGTAATTTGTGAAATCAACCTTCACGCACCAAATCCAGTTATCAAACATTTATCTTTTTTAACCCAGCAGGTGTCTAAAAGCAATATTAATGGTGTCAGCCAGAGCTTTTGACATATCATTAAATTTATGTGACCATTTCAAGGAAATTTAGAAACAAACAAACAAATAAACTGCCACTGCCTTAACGTTCTGAAATGTCATGTCCCTATTGAATTTTTCTTTGCCTTTTTATCAAGATGATTTATAAAAAATGCATTTCTGACTGAAGAAAAGAACAATTAAAACAAAAAGCAAACAGGCGAACACAGATGCAACCCAGCCCAGATAATGGACGAAATTGTACACCTGAACAAAACCCAGGGATCTTAAAAAAACTGATTACAAAAACACTAACCAAATGTAAACTCGAGGAAATATTGAATGTTTGAAACTGTATATTGCCAGTAATTGAAACGTACGTTAAAAATGGAGCCGATGTCAACGTTCTGGTGTGTTCAGCCTAAAGTTTAATTGTCTTTTGTAGTCTATTTAAATCTCTAGTCATGGCCGGAATAAGTTTGTATGATTATGAGTAAAAGTTATAAATAGCTATATTGCATAAAGATTTAGCGGAAAAGATTTTTTTTTAAATTAGTGATGAAGTAAGGTTTATATACATACTATTTGCTGCCCAAGTTCATATTTATAACGTAGACTATTCGGACCTGAACAAAAGTTTTGCAGGATCACATCTTGAGTAATGTGTAGAAAATGTTAAACATACTGCCCAAATAACATGCGCATGGACATATGAATCTTAAGACACGTACTTGGGGACAGTTATGATAATCTGAAATCTTATCATTTTATTTTCTACTAGCGGCTTCCTGGGCGCTGATGGGAGAAACAATAGTTTTAGTTCTGCATGAACGTTCTTAGGTGCGTTATGGAAACAACTTTTTGTTGCGATGGTATAAGAAGAAACAAGATGTAGTTTTCACCACTTATTGTGTTAGTTTCTCAAACCAATAAAGATTAATTAACCAGGCTTTTAAATGCCGGATCTGAATAAGTTGAAAGTTTCATTTTCATTTTTTTTTTAATCAAAGACGAACGTCCTGTTATGATGACTCCTAAATAATATATGTGTATATTAAAAAGATATATTTTGAGTGCCAAAGAGTAGAATTAAAAACAATAAAAGAGTAATGAAAACATACAGTTACTTACTTCTTACATGAGTTAGCCTGTAAGAATTCATCAGTCTAAACAGCGGTGAAAAGGCACTGCATATAAAAGTAATTAAGTCAAATTAATCCAAAGTCGTGGAAAAGTGTCGTGTTTAAAACGTACACACTCCAAAACAATGTACCATACGTGCATATATCTGTCTATCTTTCATCACTGGGAAACCACCACACACAAAAAAAAACTTGAGGGTGAGCGCAAACTTTGGCCCGTCACAGGAAGATTTTTCTCGCCTCTCCCCCCGCGTTTGCGACGTGAGCACTGCCGTCTGCGCTCACTCGCGGATAGATGAAATAGCGTGCTCTGCGCGCAAAGAGGCGGCAGCGAATGTGTGTTTAACTGACCAACTACGGTCTTTTCAATATTCCGTAAAAAAAAGAATAGGAAATGAACAAACGAAGAAAGGAGGAGAGTGATAATCAATTAGCCTCATCCAGCAGAACGATTATGATAATTATATAATGATGGGCAAAGACATTTATATGTGAAAAGGAAAAGAAGAAAAAAAACCCGGAATATTGTCGATTACTAAGGGTCGCGTCTTTGTCGTTTATCGATGCAACTCGCTAACCAAGCTGTGCATCAAATTGCGTCAAAATCTTCAGTCCTTGGTACTTATTTTATACATATCCTCAAATGTCAGTGAGAAATGTTCATGTCATATTGTTTTTTAAGTTACTTAGCAGTGATAAGAAATTGATTCGGGTGTTCAATAGTTTATATTAGTGAAGACCCCCACGAATTTTGTGGGAAGAGGGAGCATGTAGATAAAAAAAAAGTGTGTGTCAATAATAATGCAATGATCCCAACATGAAAATTCAGAGGAAAGCAATGTAATTTCATAGAAATGTCAGAAAGACAACATTAATCCACCTTTTAAAAAATACTCGTAAGCAAGCACGTCGCCGGCACGTGCGCGCGCGCACACAGACACACACACATGCACGCACACTTAAACCCACACACACAAACACACACACGCACAAAACTACACACACACACACACGGTTATTATTTATGTTCCTTCTATGAGCAGAAAAAAGCACCAAACAAGGACACCACAATTTGAAATTCATATTTTCTACACCACTAATGTTTTCATATTTATCAACACTTATAATCAGGATAAGAACACGCGCATTTTGTGTGTTGCAATGAGGCTATGTTTTAAGGGGTGTACTTTCTAAAATCTTGAACTCACAAGTTTAAATTATGAATTGTAAACAAAGATCAAAATTGTAAATTACATGACCAACGTCTCTCACACTCGGAAGCTGCTCGCTCAATCTCACATGGTATGGAGGATACATGTGGCATTTCTTTTTGTTGCAGTTAGTCAGAGGCCGTTCTAAAATACTGGATACAGGGTCCGACAAAATCTGAGCGCTGTAAATTCTAACCTGAACACTCAAAGCATGTTCCTTATTCTGAAGTTGACGTTAGTTTTGACCACAGTCCAGTTGACCCTGATTAGACGCCTCAAAGTAAAAAGAAAACAAAAAATGTCAGAAAAATGTTGAGGTGATTTCGAACGTACCTTCGCCTTGAAGTCGAACAATGTCGTGTTTCAGATGAACATTCAGTTCATTTTGTCCAAGTACGCCGCGCCGTTTTCAGGGCATGGGTGGGTTATCAATCAATTTCTTGACCTGTAGGAATGTGTACACAGATGCATTACAGAATGGCAAAAGAGGAATTCATAAATTATTTTCTCTCTATAAATTCGTGACAATGGTTTCCTTTAAATTTTGACTGCAGTTTATTGTTACAAAGGTTTGGTGATAAATTATAATGCAGTGTACTGCATGTAAATGTTTTCCTATTTAAACTCTTGAATTACAGTGGTAATGCATGATATCACCAGTCTAGAAAGATAAGATGAATGAAACTGAATTGGTGGAACACATTGTTTAAAGCAGCTCCATGGCTCCTATTCAGTGCAACATCACAGATGTGCAATTATCTACATGGTTCGGTACAAAAACCTCTTAGCCTTAATATAGTCTTGTTTACTTAAACATTATGCTTGGATCAGCACTTCAAACAAACAAAAGCAAAAATGACAAAATTGTTATTTTTGTTTCTGTAACGGTTTATGGAAATGTTTTTTGTTCTTTTTCTTTTTTTAATCAAATACAGCCAACTTGGAAATTCACCTCTGGACCATTTATAAGATAGTTTTGTTTATTTATACATGAAATAAGTCATGACTGTTAGGACCACGACTGATGATGAAAAGACCTTAACGTTTCGAAAACCGCAAAAAACGCAGAATTCTGTAGTGGACAATTCTGGGATATAAAAGACTTCAATTGGGCCCGATCCCCGCGATAGTTCATATAGACAGATGTAAATTTATTTACTTGTTTATCTACATATGTATTTGCATTTTTTTTTCTCTACCTAACCTTTTTATCTTTTTGTTATAGATTTTTTTTTCTAGTCTATATTAGTATTTTCTTTTTTCTATCTATTTATCCACTATAAATTTTTTTATCTTTGATTATTTACATATAAATATCTATTAACTTTTTGTTGTGTTCTTTGAATTATGTTCTTATCTAAATAGTTACCTGTAATCACTGAGCCATCACTGAATCAGTACATTGCTAATCATATTTCAATCTGTGCCACACACACACACAAAAAAAAGTCCAGGCTGTACCTAGGTTGAAATATAAATACATAAATAAATGGAACAAACGAGAATATGGAGCGGATGAATTATTCCGTTCCTCGGGATTGTATTCCGTGATGTAAAGCTTTAATAGCGGATAGAAATTGATCAAGTTAATATAACTTGGAAATTCAATTCTCGAACTTGTCACATTTTTGTTTACATAGGCATAATAAAGCATGCAAATACTTGGATCAGCAGCTAAAAAAAAAAAAAAAAACTTTTGCTTTTGCCTGGAAATTTTATTCCGTGATGTAAAGTTTTAAAAGTGCATAGAAAAAGGTGTTCGTTTCTTCTTTAATTAAGTGGGCCTATTCAAGTATGGACCAAGATACAGTTTTGTTTACCTAGACAACATGTAATAACTCTTCTATTTTATTTTGCTTGACTGTTCATAATAATATAGTGGTATTTTATTTAGTAAGCTATAGCTAAATAGTGATCACAGCTCAGTACTTTCTCTCTCCAGCTTTGTATTTAGTCTAGGGACCCCTAGAAACAGCCATTACGCATGGGTCAGCAGTTTGGCAAAAGTAAAGATGAAGAGGCAGAGCTATGGATTTTCCTTTTAGTGAAGTAGACTTGACTTGGAAAAGCATCTCTTGACCATAACAATTAAGATGGTATTGTTCATTCAGACACCTAATAAATAATGCATGGCTTGGATCACCAGTTCAAAAAAAAAAGAAATCTATTTTTATGCATTATATTATATACAAAACGATGTCATTGAACGTTCCTGTTCCTGGAGATTGTACCCTGTAAGGTAAAGCTTTAACGGTTCATGAAAAGTGATTTTTCTTTTAATGAAACAGACTTTAAGGTTAGGTTAAACTGGCAAATAGAATGCTTGGCATAAATGAACTGAAAATACCACAGTGTGTTAGATACAGGTTAGAAACATACAGAAAATTTCATGCCCAATTTCTCCTTAACAAAGGATGGGGGCACAAAATAAACATCTTTGAGGGGGGGGGGGGGGGTGCCGAACCCCAAATATGCCACACAGTTGTGACAAGATATCTGAAAGAGTTACAGAGGTATCATTTTGAAACTTAGCATCAGTGTAGAAAGTAATGCTACACAGACTTTAGACTATTTTCATGTAGATACTATTGCTACTTTTTTTTCTATGATTTTTCCAAATCATGGAGGAAAATTTTTCCGAAATTTATGGGGATCAGGATACCAAAATTTAGCTTTACTCCAACAGTTATGGGTCAATAACTTTAGGAATAGTTTATTGTGACCTGCATACCATCAAGAACTACTACGCAAAGTTTCAAGCCAGTAGTTTAAGTAGTTTTTGAGATATCTTGTCATGACTGCAGTCGCTGTCCTGAAAATGGCAAAACTGAGAAATCTGAAAAAAAACAGAAAATCTATGCGAAAATATACATTTGCACTCACCCCAAAAATCAAAATAAAATACTTCTTGAAGTTCTAGAACATTGTAAAACACACAGAAATGTGCAGAATTTAATCAAGTTTCATATTAGTGAAAAAACGAAAAAGGCTTGGAGAACGACTTTTTCATGCTACGGCGCCAGTTTAACCTAACCTTAAAAACAACCTTTGACAATGAGATAGTTTTGTTTCCTTACCCATATATTTAACAATGTACGTGCAACATCAGCAACAACAAAGACAAAGGGATTGAACTATGGGTGGGTCCATTTCTTTTTGAATTAAGTAGACCTGACATGGAAATTCGGCTCTGGATCTTAGACAGCTTTGTTTAATTAAATGTTTTATAATACCTACTGTAAATCATGGGTGTGCTTGGGTCGGCAGTTTGGAAAACAAAATGAAATAATTGACTTCTTCTGTTCCTGAAAACTGTAAGTGATGTAGTGCTTTAAGAGTGCATAGAAATGGTTAGTTCTGTTTCAGTCCAGTAAACCAAACTTGGAAATTCAAGTCTGAACCATAAGATTGTTTTATTGAAACTTTGACACGAAATAAATCGAACACTTGCTCGGATCAGTATTTAACAAACAAAAAAATAAATGAATAAAAAACGATCAAGCGATTAAACAAAAAAAAAAACAACGAAGTTGCTGAATCATTTTGTTCTTGCTGGAAACTGCATTCTTGGTTCTGTCATGTAAAGATTCAAAAGATCATTGCATAGCAGTGAATACTAAAATTTCTCTTTGAATAAAAGCACATTTAGATCTAGGCTAACATGAAGGTGCGTATCCACGATGATTAAACTTACAATACAGTCTGCGGGTTGCAGAATCTTTAGAAACTTAACATTCAAAGCAATTTTCTGTTTCTCAGTCCACGCCGGTTTTGACCATAGACGAGATTCAGAAACGTGTGGCCCTGATCAGGGGCGAGGCTTCCTCATAATCAAATAATCAGTGATTACCCTTCGAATATTAATTAATTCTAGAATTACTTCGCTTTTCAGATCGAGCCCAACTCCAAGCCCATTTAGTCAGTTCAGCATTCTATTCTACATTGCTATTTTGGGTTTGTTGTTATAATCTAACACACCTCACCGAAAAGCATCTTTGTAGGGACTTACACCATATGAACTGGTCCAAAATCAGTGATTAACAAAGTCGAAGAAGACTTGACTACACCCAGAACCGAGCTTGAGCATAGCCTGTTTTCTTCAAAGCGGCGCCGCAGACAGCAAAATAGTGGGGGGAAAAAATAGGTTTATAATCAAGGTTTGACCTGATTTTACGTACGTATGCAGGTTTTTCACTATGCGGTCGTTTTCATCCCAATCGAAAGGTAAAGACTAGAGTGAAAGAGTTTGTGTGGATCTTTTTTTGTTTCTTTTTGTTTGAGGTAATCTAAGAATAATTTACTCTACGCACAGCAAGAGCTATCAAAGAATAATAATTATTATAGTCTAGATCTAGATATAACTGTGATCAAAATCAGTCGAACGTATTAAGAACATCAATTCATTTGATAGGTAGCTCGAACCTAAACCGCAACGGCAGATAGCCACTTCTCCGAAATCGCCACACAGTGTTGTGTCACAGAGCTGCCATTTAAACACTTTCTACCATTTAATGTTAATGGGTCCTTTCCGAGAAACTTTATGAGATGGTAGAATAACAAAATCTCTGGCTATGAATATGACAATGAAAACGTGCTGTTCAAATTATACTTTTAAAAATGGGTGAAAAATATGCGTTTATAAGTCTGTTAGTATGAATGAATAGTTTTTCAGATTAGTTTGGCTTGTAAATTGCTGCATTCCTGTCCTGTTGACAAGAATAGTCCGCTCTTCAGATTTTTGCAGTGCCTAGCAACCGTTTCATTGTTTTAGTCGCTGCATCTATAATTATATGATGTAGCGATACGTCCTATTTGAGTATCTTACTAGTCTAGCTTAAATTCTGATTACCCTCTGCAGATGGCCACGCTTCGCCCCTGGCCCTGATTAGATGTCTCAAATAAAAGAAACAACAGCAAAACTAAGTCTAAGTAAAATAATGGTCTCATTTGTACATTGCTTTCGAATTGAAGGCGAAAGGTATTCTGTTTCTGGAGACCATTTCATTCACGTTACGTAAATACACTAGGCAAATGAGTGGTTCGTTTTAGCAAATATTTGTCTTAAAGGAAAAAGTAGACAGATGCATTACAGACGGGAAAAAGTGGAGTTGGCCTAGTCATCAGTACATTTTGTGACAATGATTTCATTTAAATTTTCACTGCAGACTATTATCATACATTATTTGGTGATTTACTTTAATGCAATGTACATCTATCTAGATCCAGATTTAGAGTCTAGATATCTAGATTAGACTAGTCTAGATAGATCTAGCTAGATCTAGATCTAGAGATAGCGTTAGATCTACATCTCTGTCAATTTTCTACAACAATTTTTCCTATAAAAGCAAATCTGAATCATTAATCCATATTTAGATCTACATCTAGATCTAGATATCTAGATCTTTGTCTGGACTGGATCGTACCTTACATTGTTTTGTTTACTTTGATCTATTCTAGACCTAGATCTAGATAGCCTATCTAGATCTAGATCTAGACCCGTAACGCTTGGACCAGCAGTTCGCAAAAACGATTGATCTAGATCTAGATTTAGCTATTGACTAGAGCTAGACTAGATCTAGATCTAAAATTCTATTCCAGATCTAGTCTAAACCTCTATACATCTATCTAGATCTAGTCTAGATCTAGAATAGAATTTTAGATCTAGATCTAGTCTAGCTCTAGTCAATAGCTAAATCTAGATCTAGATCAATCGTTTTTGCGAACTGCTGGTCCAAGCGTTACGGATCTAGATCTAGAGTCTATAGCCCATTTGTCATTTGATTCTGGGCTTACGACACAATTTCAGATTTGCCATGCTGTAGCTTCTGACCTGAACTTTCAATGCATGTTTAAAACCCCAAGATATCGGTAAATGGAAGGTGTGATTTCTAACAACTTACCTTTGCCTTGAATTGTCCCTCTGGCGATAATTCTGCTCCTTTCTCACAAACAGTACTGTGGTGAGCCGTTTTCTGGGCACTTCGACCAGGGGTGCCAGATTAAAATTTTAAGTTCAAGCCAAACAATGCTGGGAAAAGGTGGTCTAGAGGCAAGGTGCTCGCCTCTCGTGCCAAGGGTCCCGGGTTCGAAACCCGGGCCGTGCAGGCATGTTGGAAGTTTGGGATTTTTCTCATATTTTCGTGTCCCTGATTCTATTGAGGGGTAGGATCGAGTACCTAGTCTTCTCGGATAAGGACGAAAAAATTCGGAGGGCCCGTGTGCACGTTGCGCACGTTAAAGATACCTTGGCAGTTGAAAATCGTAAAGAGCAGGCCGAACAGGCCGCTGCCCGGGCAAAATTAAATTAAATTCATCTCTACCAGTCCCTCCCCCTCCCCCCTCATCTCCCCCCCCCCCCCCAAAAAAAAAAAAAAAAAAAAAAACGCCGACCGGCACTGCACTGTGGCGACGACGTGCCTGCTCCAGTTATAACTGGGCTGCAATGGCACAAAGGCAAAATTTCCCAAATGGGATTAAAGAGTTATACAAATACAAAAAGTTATACAAATACAAAAGCCAAAAAAAAATTTAAAATTTCAGTATAATTTTCACACTAACATCACATGGAAATCTCCAGAACTAGATCTAGATCTAGGTTAATACAACCCCCCCCCCTCCCCCAACACATGAATAGTGGAACATTAAATTTGGCTTAAATCTTGTCCGTTGTGAATATTTCTTTGAGAAGTATTTCTGGTGAAGCAGTGAAAGCCTTCTTTTTGAAGGCAATGGTTCTGCCCCGATTCTCACAGTGGCATCAAGATGATTAAGCTGCACTTTCTGGTTTTCAGTCTTGGTTTTCGTGGAGGATAAAATGAGAAAATATCTAGTAGATCTAGAGTCTACAGCTTTGCTCACTGGGGTTATCAGGCAAACAAAAACAAAGGTGACCAACTCTTTAAATGCTTCATGATTAAATCAGCTCAGGAGCACAGTGTGTATAGAAACTCCTAAGGTGGGTGAGAGTCTTTCAAAAAACCGTATCAGCTTAAATATAAACCATAGAATCCAGTGTCAACTGGACACCGACCTTTCCGGTGGGCTCTTCCTTGACAATTAGCGGCAGAAATATTGGCATAAGTAAATGTAACCTATATAGATCTATACTCGAGCCAAAAAGTTAAGCAACCCTGGGTTATGCTCAGAACTGACAACTTTATTTTTCAATTAATTCAAACACGTTCATTGGAATCAATTTATTGTTATGTAAGTCTGATATCACATTCAATTTCATTTTACCCACCCCAAAAAATGGGGCTTAATGACTTAAACAAAAATTTTCTTTTATACAAAAACAAAAAAGTCAATAATTGAATGGCAAGAGTTCACAAATCTTGTTAGTGAAGTTTGCTTAACTTTTTGGCTCGAGTGTATATATAACTGACCAAAACATAATTTTTTCCTCGATAGGAAGTGTTTCAGAAAAAGCATAGTGTGTAGTTTTTGTGCGGATAATTTTAGTATGTATCGCAAAAGTCCAGAAAAAAATCCAAAAAGCCAAATGAATTTTCTGAAGCCAACCATTTTAAAAAAGCCAATCTGGTAACACTTATCTTGATCAGCTTGATCCCGGCAGCAGACGAGGCGGAAAATGCAAAACACGGACAGGAAAAAGGATCAATGTAAAATAATAACGCGGCAGGAAAAAAGCAAGGGCAAAACTTTGAAATTATCGTCGCTAGGCAAAATGTAAACATGTACCCACAATTTTACACATCTATCGCACATTACCTAAGTTTCAAAGAATTCAGGTGAAATACGCATGTTTCTAGATTTTGTGGTTATCTTGAAGTTCTCGGCGTAAATTTCGAAACTCCCATGAATAATAGTATAAATGTAACTTGTCACTGTTAATGTGTCGGGTTTGAGGGAGGATAGAAAGTGGCAGTGAATTGAACAGTTGCATTTTAATGCAATATTAATCTAAGTTAGACGTCGTGACTGTTTTTCTGTCATTCACTGGGAGGAAATAATGCTTATCTCGTCTGAACGGTTGTGAATGAGCAAGTGAAAATCTGGAAACAAAATGAGCATATCAGACAAATACATTAGCCTGTTCTTGTGTTTTGTAATATTTTTACTGGCGATATCAAGTTCGCAGTCTTTCTGGAGACGAGTGGTTCTCTTAAACCGATTAATTAACTCTTCGCCGGCTTTAAAGAGAAAATGGTGTATTACAATGATCCGATTAAATCACCCAGCTATTTTGTTCGAAAGAGTCACAGTTGAATTCAGAAACCCCTATAATGGGTACTTCTTCAGATTTAGGCCTCGTCACCCCTCCATACCTCCCCCCCACCTCACTTAGGTGTCAAGTCCTAAGGAATCACAATCGCACCCTTAAGCTCCAAATTTTCTGACATTGCCCCCCAATGACCCCCCCCCCCCCACCCCCAGCCAATCCCTACTCAAACGCAGCAGACATATTTTACAAGAAGACAGACTACCCACAAATTATGATGTTAAGCTTTTCAAAGCCTTACTAATGAATGTTGATTATTCATTATAAAAAAGAAAGCTTTCTTCATCGAATTTAAATGCACACACAAAAAAATAGGCCTTTTCTATCCACGAAACCCATCTAAGCGTGGTGTTGAACGTCTTTGTATTTGCCCCCAAATTGTCCTCCCTCCATTCATGACTGTTTCTTCCCCCCCCCCTCCGCCCCCCCCCCCCCAGCCTCCTTTCAACGTTTTCGCCCCCTTGTCGCCCTTTTCTTCGTTATCGCCCCCCTCCCCCACCTCCATCACCCGAGATATCGCCTATGCTGAGAACCACCGACTTAGCACTTTCTAATGTTTACTGTCGAGAATATTATTTTCTGAAGGGTTACATCTATACCAGGGTCGGCAATAGGGCTCAGAACAGTAGCTTTGTGTGTGATACCAGTGGATGTATGTAATCATTTTTGTATGTTTTTGTTTCGTTTCGTTTCGTTCTACCAGGAGTCCACGGGAAAACTAGCATTGTCACATTTTTAGGGAACTGAGAAAACTTAATTTTAAGTTTTTAAGACATAACTTTCTTTTCTGCTGTTTGTATAGACTTGTTCTTTGCCATGAGTATATAAACTATTTGAGAGCTCTAGGCTTCAAAATAACAGACCTGATTTAGAAGTAGAAGATACAGGAGTCTTTTGAAGTTGCATAACACTTTTTGGACTATGCATATTTTTTGCCCTTTTTTCATTAAAAAACACCTATATTAATTCTTATTGATTGCAAGCTAAAAAGCCGGGCCATGCTGTGAACTCTCCCTTTGTTGTAAGGTACTGTTTTAAGGTTCAAACATATAAAGTAAATAAATAAATAGATAAATAAATTTTATTTCGTCCACGCTGAGGATAACGACATTAATTTCATTACCATACGCAACAATGCAATTACAATGTCCAATTGCATATTTGTGTGAATGTGTTTGTATGTATGAGTATCTGCTAGTTATGTTTACAGTTATTTGCATCTGCCTCTAGATACGTGGACGTGTGAACACTTTGGAAAAAAAGATTAGCAGTGCTTCAACATTGTGTCTGCAATTTACAACTTACTGACCAGCCATTAAGGTGCATTCTTATGTAATGTTTTTTCCAGTATTTCTTAATTTTTCTGATGAGAGGCTTTGCAACATACTCGTTTCTCCTTTTCTGCGACATTTAAACATTGTGAGTGACAGACGTCGACATGATAACAGTCACATTGTACATGTACTAGGAAAAAGCAAGCCGATAGACAGAATGTAACAGAATGATAGGACAGGAGGAGAACCCACCAGAAGCGCCCACCAATCATCCGCTTTAACCCGTTCAGCACTGAAACAGCATTGCTGCTAACTCTTTACTGCTGCATTATTTACAGGTTTTGTTCATCCAGCACCACCTTTTAAATACAGATCAATAGCCTGATTAAGATCCACATTTACCGTTGAAAATAACTGAAATACGTGAATCTTAATGTAAACTAGACTTGGGAGAATCTAGCGTTCACGGTGTCAGTATTCAAAGGGTTAAACATTGAGATTAAGACTATAGATGGAGAGCAAAACAAGTTTGCCTGTCTCGATGCATCCGTCTGTGAAATATGCATCCATTCATAACCTGACACTATATCTAGGGAATATTCTTATTTATTTAGTAAAACAATATATAAACTTGTTACCTTGCCTTTCTACAAGTAGTGATAATCTCTGTTACAAGGGCTCTCTGTATGTTACTGGCGACCTCAGTTCTTGTTGAGTCAATCTCCATTTTCTGAAAAACTGGATAGCGTTTAGTATGTAGAAGAGGTATAACAAATGTACACTTTGACACGTGTTTAAAATGCGTTGTGGCTCCGATTTATTCTAACTCCTAATCATAGTACCAAAGCAACGAACGTTTAATGTCGAATTTCTCAGTTGTGCAGAAAGTGGAGTTGAAAAACGAACAAGAGCTAGGGTCAGGTAGTGTCCGTCCTGCCTCCCATTTCCTCTCCTTGCCCCTTAATGGTATATCAAGGAGGATTGATTGACAGTGCTAAGCTGAGAAATTGTACCCTCAGTGTGTACTCACTGAATGCAAACAAGTAAATTAATTTAGCTAACTAAATATTGCATAAGCATGTCTTAAACACCACCATTTGCTCATGCTGTGTAATCTGAGTATTATATTAGGCAATGTTTTTATCTATAATTGTCAATTAATATAGATCTCTTTATTTATATTTTGGAGTGTACTATAGGGCACACGCAAATCATTATACTTAAGTAGCCTAAATCTGGGTTACTTCCTTAATATAATCAATATAGTTTCTTTAATTAATTCCTTTCAGATTTGATTCTGACAGGACAGCCAGACAGGATTAAATCTGCAAGAAATGAATTGAAGTAATTATATTAGTTATATTTTTTTTTATTAAAGAAATAACTCAGATCTAGAGTACTTAGGTATAATGATTTGTGTGTGCCCTGTACGGGTAGTACAGTAATCGAATTTGAAATAAAAATCACAGAGATTTCGCAGTGAAAAGTATTCGCCCATTGCCACTGGCCATCTTGAAGCAAGCAATGAAGCGAGTGATCTCCCCTTCCTGCCTGAACGGCGCGAGCCACTGCCTGGTCATTATGTCTTTTGTGAACTAGGACTGTTTGCCCTTGGAGAAGTATTGAAAACTTGTTCCTGGCGATTCAGTGGTGTCTTTGTGTCTGTCTCTTACTTATGTGGGAATATCCTAGCCCTAATTTCTCTTGTTTATGTCTGGTTTTGTATTGTGTTGTGTTGACCTATGAGTCCCTGCGATTTCTGATCACTGACCTGAGCCCTTTGTGTCAGATTTTCCTGCTGACCATTTTTATCTCAAATATTTAATCCTCTGAGGCCGATGTTCTGTCCTATAATATGCCCTGGGGAAAAAATCGAACTGCTCCAGGGCATCTGTATCGGAAATATCTACTGACTGGCTGCTAATGTTCCCGAGAAAAGAGCGGTGGGTCCACTTTGTGAAGACAAGTACTACACGCTTATGAATGGACTCCATTATTATTATTATTATTATTATTATCGGTGTAACTTGGATTACCGCTAAATTTTTGGGTTATTTTTCATTATCAAAAGTTGTCAGTTTTCCAACTCTATGACTAATTTTCCAAATTTAAAGTAATATGAAATCCTTTCGAGTTTTGGCCTCACTGCCTAGCCATAAAAAGTAACACCGTTTTCCGGTGAAACGGTGTAATACCCCATTTATAAATCAGTTTGATTTTAATGGCTTTTATCTAAATTCTATTTCTTTGGGTTCACTCTCCCAGGCAAAATGTAGAATGCAAGGGCAGACATAGAGAACTGTTACCCGTTATTTCAAAACCCTCTGTCAGGTAACAGGATACACCTGATTTCCTGGTGCACTTTACACCAAATTTCAAATTTTGCTCTTAGGCCACACATTTCAATAAAATTACAGTACTTTAGTGTCTGTCAGATGGTCGTGCTTTCAACCATTAGCTTGGTTAGGAAACACGGTGTTCGGTCCGTGGGTGGATGATCTAAATCTGGGTTAAAAGATATCAAAATGTTCTGAATTCGTCACGCGTTACTGGAGCTGCGGGAGTAGAGCTATTTCCTATTGCCTTAAATCAAGCATGACGGAATCCTACTATCTGTAGAGATCTCAGACTTGGAAAAAGAACTTAAAAGTAATTGGTGTCGCGGGGGGGGGGGGGGAGAGAGAGAGAGAGAGAGAGAGAGAGAGAGAGAGAGAGAGAGAGAGAGATGTTAAGGTGGAAGGAGTGACGAGGAATTAAACTGCGTTATTAAATGGCCGATATTTTGTTTAATTGATTCATTCGGCTTAATAACATTATTAGCTAGTTCTAGCAGAACCACTGGCTCATTTACTCCCCATATAGATCTTGTTAAATAATCTTTCAAAGAAAGTAGGCCATGAGAGGAGAATTCTAACTCGTCTCTGAATGTACGTTCGTTAACATCCTTACAGGGAAAGTCTAAACATGGTCTAGATGTGTTCCTTATAATCATCCTTAACGAAAAATTAAATGCTATCATTCGTTAACGAAAAATTAAATGCTATCATTCGTAAATCGTAATTTCTTGTAAAATACTGCTTTTCCCATAATTATTTTATTACATTCAGCGCCCTTATATTTCATTCTCTCAGTACTTTCAATTTTCTTTTTGAATTTGCATACAAAGCCGTCTTTTTTATAGTATGAACGAAATCAACTAATTAACCTCTTGCGCCAGTTACCGGTCTATCCATATCTTATACAGTTAATACACAATTTACACAGATGAGAGCAAGAGTTGAAATGACAGTCTTGGTTATTTAATTTGTGATTGAAATCCGCATTATGAGCTTGGTTCAACAACGACAGAATAATTTATATTTTCCTTTGGAAGTGCGTAACGGAATGATAAGCTACAGTTTTGGTCCCATGTTCTAAAGAGAGTTTTTTGCTGGGGAGAATTTTATCTTGCTTTCGGGGCCCTAACTCATTCCACTTTTACATTTTCTATTCAAGCTCTCTTAATTTAAAAGGAAAATCAAGAAGAGCAATGTATAATTTCAGTCTTAACGTCTTTTCGAAAGCTTTTGACCGTTTTTGTGAGTAAAACATGGGCAGGAAAAAAAGTGTGTGCTGTAATAATTATCTATAGGGTTTGCGTATGTGTATGTGTATGTGCGTGTATGATGACACGTACATGGTTCTGTGCTGTCTGGAACTAGATTGTTCACTGTAAAAAAAATGCGCATTTTAACATCGACCAAACAAAGTGCGGCCTTTTCGCACCAAGCATAAAGCACTCCTTTTATGTGCGCTGTCTTTGTGTGTGCAATTCATGTATTTCTATTTAAATTTATTTGTTTGTTATCCTTTTTGTGGCACTTTTACGTGGGTTTCTGTTGTCTGTCGGCAGTTTATTCACCCCTAATCCTCAATTTTACATTTAGTGCTAGCGTTCCGGATCGGCGCGATAGTGACAAGAGCGACATTATAACGAAAACAGAGTAACAACCAACAGCAACCGCTACAACATCAGGAATAACAACAACAAAAACAATAAGAGAATCAATATCAGTGACTTCAGACAACAAAAGACCATTAGCAACATCTGCCACGTCAATGACGACAACAAGATAATGGAATGCTGGGGATTAATGAAAGTTGATGAGGTTGATGAACGTTCTGCCGTCATCTCTGTATACACAATTGTCATGTCCAAAGGAAGAGTAAAAACTTGAACACAGAGTGCAAGATCCAGAAGACTAGGGCCCCCGAAAGGCAATCTTGGAGAGAAAAGAAAAAAACATTTTAAAACTGAGGGATCTTTAGAGAATAACTAGGCAGGCCTGGAGCGCATGAGCTAAAACAGGACGTCCCAAAAACGTCTGGAACCGTAGGTATTTTTCTTTATAAGAAAATTGAAATTGAAGAGGTTAGTCCAAGAAATAGGTTAAGTCATGTATTGCTAACATTGAACTGCGCGTGTCAATAGAAACTAGATAAAAGGGGCTTTATATATAGTAACTAGATAAAAGGGGTTTTATATATAGTAACATCATTCTTCTATCGTTAACCACCACTGACAAAAGTTTGATTTGAAAGTGGGCAACACAAATGCAAGAACAAAGTTAAGTCCTTTTTTTAAAATACTTTTTCTCGAAATGACTCAAAATGTGACTCAACCAAGGTCTTAAACTAACTTCTTTAATTCTTCTCTTGATTTCAGACCTAAGATAGTTTCAAGACTGCCAGTGCAGAATCGCACTGAACTCGTGCTCATGTATGCAGGAATAGAAGAGTTGTTGCTGAATTCAATAGAAAACATACAGATAAGCAATCAGTGACACAAGCCAATGGGAAAGTCTTTGAATGATTTAGGGAAACAGGACGCGTGCATGATTGTTGGCGGAGAAATCGCCCAAAGACATTATTGTATTCCGCATTATTTATTATTATGCACAACTGTTGTATATAATAGTGTATGGTCGACAATTTGAGCATTTGCTGCAAGGAAACTTTTCAATACGTTTGCCTGTGTTATGGGTGCTTCTATGAAACTTTCAGCAAAAAAATTGATTTTGCAGAAACGGGGCCATGACCCCATGACCTTAAACACACACACTCACATACTTGAAATACATACACACACAAAATCCGGATTGAACCCAGTAAACTGCATCAGTCGTATCTGTCACAAGCCAATACACTGCTTGACGTGAATTCAGTGCAATCAGTCAACACACGCGTTTCGGACCTCGAGTGCACATACAATTAACAATAAGCCATCTTGTGCAACTTTGAAGAACATCTTGCAGAGTAACAATACACATATGACATGAAAAAAAAAAAACAAGAAGAGAACGAAGGAGAAGAACAACAACAGAAAATAGAAAAGAAAGATGATGAAAATGAATAAAATAAAACTGAACTGAAACGATCTGCGGTCGCAATGGAAATTGAACCTTTCCCAAAATTGAAAGATAAGCGAAATAATAAAAAAAATGTTTACATTCTCAAGGCAAGACCATGAGGTATTGGTCTTTTTGCCTGATGGTGAGGCCTTCAGAAAACCAGAAAATGCCATAAAATAATCCAAAAGAAAAAAAAAAAAAAGAGAAAATAATTATTGATAAATATTATCCTGTTGGAACAGTTGCAACAAGAGCCTGCCGGATCACCCAAGTGCATGCTAAGTGCATTGTTCTATAGCACTCACATCTTTTTATCCTTTCACGTGTTGCGTAACCCTGTGTTCGCGTGTGGCACGCACATCCCCACGCTAGCTTCTTACTCGCCTTCCTGGTTTTTTTTTTAAATTTAATTTAAAATGTAATATACTGTGAGTAAAACTGGATAATAGCAATTTAAAGTTATTCACTCATACATGGTCAAGCGTTTCATGATCGATGATCATACACGATAATTATCTCTGTGAATCGGATTTTCCTTCCGGACTTTCTGAGCTTCAGGAAAAAAACGTTCACGTGCGCTAGCTGTGTTACCTGGGCCCGAGGGTGAGCACGAGAGGCATAGTTCACCACTGGATCACTGTACTGCAAAATAATGCGAACTTTTTATATCTGTCTATCTGTCCATCCATCCACCCATAAATCCATCCACCCATCATCTATCTATCTATCTATCTATCTATCTATCTATCTATCTATCTATCTATCTATCTATCTATCTATCTATCTATCTATCTATCTATCTATCTATCTATCTATCTATCTGTCTGTCTGTCTGTCTGTCTGTCTAGCTGTCTGTCTATCTATCTATCTATCTATCTATCTATCTATCTATCTATCTATCTATCTATCTATCTATCTATCTATCTATCTATCTATCTGTCTGTCTGTCTGTCTGTCTGTCTGGTCGTCTATCTATCTATCTATCTATCTATCTATCTATCTATCTATCTATCTATCTATCTATCTTTCTGTCTGTCGGTCTGTCTGTCTGTCTGTCTGTCTGTCTGTCTGTCTGTTTGTCTGTCTGTCTATCTATCTATCCATCTATCTATCTATCTATTTGCAGCGCTTCGACCAGCTGTTCCTACAACATTAGTCTACCAAACAGTACAGCCCAGGTCAATATTTTGACATATTTCTCCAAGCTAATCCTTGCGTGTTTCCCTTCCTGGCCTTCAGATCGTGCATATTCTCATTATGCTATAGCTGTTTGATTTAAACCCTATTGATGGTGATCTTTACAAGAGTAATTTATTATCAATGACATCCATGTGGACTTTGAGGTTTTTGTGAGATCCGATTCGAGCAAAACTCCTTTTTTGGGGATTACTTAATTCCTATTAAGCTTTCAATTTTTAATTCTCAGAAAAGAGTTTCACAGCATGTTTCAGGAATGAAGTTATGTTATTTTTTTGGTTTGTTTGTTTGTTGTTCTTTTGGGTTTTTTTGTATTTGTTTATTCATTTATTATTATTTTTTTTTTTTTGCATCCTATCAAACCCGAGATGGATAAATATGTGATTGATGACTTAAAAGAAGTTTATTGCATTAGTTTTTATCTAGTTTCCTATTTGAAGCATTCTGAAATGTATTATACTGTTATTTTTCAAAAATACATAATTAAGTTATAATTTGTTACTGAGGAGTTATTACATGTGTGCATACTTTGGATCTGAATTGGATTATATTATGTGAGTGTCGTTTTTTTTATTTGATATTTTTTTCCTGAGTATGCCTGCGTCTTGTGTGCGTGATTTATATGATATAAATGTTGTAAGCGCTTAAAGCCTGGTTGTTAATGGAATGGAGCGCTATAAAGACGCTATGTATTATTAATATTATTATTATTATGTTACCTGTGTTCTATTTGTAATAAAAGAAGATCGTGTTTCATGCCGGACTGAACATTACAGTAGTATGATCTGATCAATTCTGCGTCTCTCTTCGAAAACATACCAGATCACATTATTTTCTATATTATTATCCGTCATCTGTAGTGCATGATGTCATGTGATTTATCCTAACTAAACAATGTCAGACCGTGTTCTCGCTGTGTCGTTCAGAAGTGTTTGATGCAATGGCAAAACACCCGTACTTTGTTGTAGAGCTAATATTTTTTTTAGAAGCACAGAAAATCAGGGAGGTTACAGTAGAGCTTAGAACAAAGATAAAACATGGCAGAAACAAAAAAAAAGTTGTATGTTGCAAAGCTCTGGCTTACAAACAATAAAGAAATGCTTCAATAAACCAAAGCAGAATTAGAACGGCAGGATAAGTGCAAAATTACTTTATTGCAAGTTTCTTTTATTCGTTGTTTCCGTTCTAAAAAGGGGCTTTGTAATATGTCACGACCTTACTTCTTGTTTGTTCTATCTTCATTTTCTGAAGAACTGAGATGTTTTCGTACGTAGAAGTATAACAAATGCACACTTTGACGCCTGTTTAAAATACGTTATGGCACTTATCAAGTTGTTTCACGGTTCCGATTTATCCTCGCTCCTTATCATCATACTACACAGCCTCAAACGTTTGACGTCGAATTTCTCAGTTGTGCAATAATTGGAGTTGGAACAAAAAGGAACTAAAGTCGTAATGCACTTTTTTTTTCTTCGTATTTTACGTTTGTTGTAGATCGGTCTGGTTATGTCTCTACCGCAGCGATCGTCCTGTATGTGGTTTTTATGAATGACATAACACTAGAATATTAATTCACAACTACTGTATTTCATAATATTTATTATGTGTTGCGTCATATCAAATTTTATCACCTCTGAGCTTTTGACAGAATGTGTCCTTACGATGAGAGGCAATGGCTTTACAATTATTATTATTATCATTATTATTATTATTATTACTGTTATCGTTTTTGTTCTTCGAAAATATAAGCATGATGTCGCTTTGTCACTATGCAAGAGAAGGTGTGTGAAAACCCCGAAAGAGAACAAAGCAAGAAAATAATTAACATAAATATGATCGCACGAGAGTTTGGTGTCCTGTGATGGCAATTTATTCCTATATTAAAATTAATAACTTGTTGGTCAGTCGTCACCATGCCTGTTATTATACAAAGTACTAATATGCTAATATCATTATTACCATTGTCATGGTTAATATAGCATGTAATGTCTCCATTAAGAAGAACTTCCTATATAGATTGTCGAATGTCTTTTAACCCAGCTTGTCTGACTAAACAGGACAATAAGGTTGGTTGATGGGATCAGTTGGTAAAAGTTTGGAAGGGCTATAGAATTTTTATTGGAGATTCTTTTTGTTTATTTCTTCGAAATCGCAATACAGGTTTAGAAGAGAGTTGTATGGGCATTCATTGGATCTACTTATCCCTTGTGAGAGTTTCTGTACGTCAGGATTGGTATTCTATTACCAACAACTTCATAGGCTTGTTGAATAAACCACCGAGGTTCCATCGAACATGCTCTGCAATCTGGCATAAATGTTGCCATCACTTGTCTAAGCAAGTTAGTTTTTTGTTTTTTTTTAATTATTGGTGGCCAAGATTAAGAAAGAAATCCATGCCCGATGTCTGTGTCCAATAGGCTACCTGAATCCTGTGTCCAGCTTAGAAGTAGGAAATGTAGATGTTCCATTATATAATCTACATGCGTTCAAGAGCACCAGGCCTACAGTACGCGGTCAGTGGCCCAGATACCATAGCATACTCAAGGCGAGTAGTCCCCAGTGAGAGACTGTCTTATTTCTCTCTTGCACCGCTCCATTTTCCTGCTAGTTCCAAACCCAGGCACTGAATTACATTCGTCCCAGATGAGAAGGCGTTGAAAGCTGCCCATCTTTGACTCTCAGCACGCTTACATCCGTTGTGAAAATAACCCAAATTCTATTTTCATCTGGCGCAAACCACTCTGATCTTTGACAAATTTGTTGGACAAATAGCCAGGAGTCCTAGCTCCCCTGATCGCCCCCCGGACTAAGCCAACCAGCCAAAAACCAGCTTCAAATTAAGCTAGTTATGCCAAATTAGAGAAAACGGCCGGATGCGGCCAGGCTCTCGTTAAAAACGTCCCCGCCCCATAATTGGCTCCAAATCTTGTCCTGTGCTTTATGTCGCGTGCCTGAAGCAAGAATGCGTCAGCAAAGTAGTTGAGATACCAGGCTAGAATTGAAGATGGTCTTGATGTAATCTGTCCCACTCTCTATCTCCTGACGGATGATTTATGATCAAACACTCGCGACTACAGCGTGACAAAAATGCCCCCTTGCGTTTTCCTTTATCATTATTTCTTATTTAACAAATGTTCTCAAACCGGCTTGACTGAGTTTATATCGACGACTACTAAACCGTTTACAAGGAGACAGTGAGCCAATACAACAGTACATAAATAGAAAACCCCGTTTTAGTTTCTTACTCACCCACAGCAAGGGCATTAAACTCATGACAAACAGCGCTTAGCTCTTAAACTGTTTCAGCTTCCCTGAGATAATTATGAACTTCTTGGAAAACATTGTCGGTATAGAGTGGATCATTGGGGGAAGCAGCAAAATCGAAAGGTTTTAATTTGCAACTTTGTCACACTTCCAAATTTTAGTACTCGTCACCCCGTCTTCCTTTTCGTAACTCCATTGCCAACTGAACACACAGTTTTGGATTGTTGTTTTTTTCTGTATTATGGACGCTCTTCCGTGAGTGACGGGCGAGAAATTCTTTACTGTTTCTACAAAGAATGTGGCCCAACAGTTCTGGTGCTATCTAACAAGGTGTCTTGTACGAGACAAACGAAAAACAAAAACATCATGTCTACACTGTCATGTTGTTTCAAACTAATGATTACGTACCATTAGATATTGGGATACCATTTCTACATTTGGAAACTGAATTCTCTTATCTCTTTTTAAACAGTCTAGTCACTTTATGGCTGATGTCCTCTTCTTACCTTGAATAATTGTGACACTTGACACTATTGATCAGCCAATGTAGTAGCTGCAGTTCGAAGTTAGAGCAAGACAGGTAGCCTATGCTTACGGTTGAACTTAACTATTGAATTTCTAGGGGAAAAATTAATTATTATTTTCCTTTTCATAATGCACTTAGGTAGTTCAGGCTGTTTCTGAGTACTTTACCTTTGTATTGCATTCTGCCGCTGGAGACCACCTGTATCGAAATTCATTTAAACATGTAGAGAGAGAGGAGGGGCGGGGTTTTGCAGGCGGATGAAATCAAGCAGATTTCTGAACTCTGATGTCATGTAGATCTGTAATTGCAGTTCAGTGTTCCATGTGCAGACTGGAACCGTGCGGATATCCCGTCCTTTGATGTTCAACCAGTTGATAAAGTCCGTCTAAAACTGTATTTAATTTCGTAACCTCACTTCTCTTTTCAATCCTTCCTTTTCTTCTCTTCTCGCGTTCAGACGGTGAAGGACCTGGCCTGATGTCTGTGATGGGTACATTTTCACCGGAAGCCAGTTGGCTTAATGCAGCATCGAGATTATGTCAGTTTCAAAACGAAACATCTGATTGGACAGTTTCTACATTGGGGTGATTCCTTTTCTCCTTCCCTCCCTAACTAACGATCAGACAGTGGAGTCAAGAGGGTGGGGGTCCTACGAATAAATTCACATCAACACGATAAACAAAGATATTTTTAACCTTCATTTCCATCAGAATTTAATGTCTACTGTCTTACAAGCAGCGAATATTGCCAGCTTCAGCGGCATTCGGAACATACGGCTAGCTGATTCTGAAATATTTCTCACACACAAACACTCATACACTCACACAGAAAGAGGGAGAGTGGCTAAACAAAGTACAGCGTGGAGCCGCCCAGTCTGAAAGTGCAATTTTTAAGTTTTTATTTTTGTTTCCCACGAAAATAAATAACCAAAGGCACTTTTTTTAATTATAAGTAGCAACTCTTCTCCCTTCCTGACCCTCAGCCCTGCCACTATAAATATTATGTATTTTGTGTGTGTGTGTGTGGTGACATGTTAATCCGATTTGTACGCCTTTACGTGTAATAACTTGTAAATGGCTAGTGAGAAAGAAAGAAAAATGCTGGGAGACGCAGAAACACGGGCTGTCAAAGAAAGAGACAAATAGCGAGCAAGGTGGCACAACCTCTTTTTAAAGCTGTTATGATATAAATGTGTATACGATATACAGTGTGTAGAATATCTCTGTGCGTTGCTGTTTCGTCACGATAATACCAAAAATACATTGCAACAACTTTGTGGGAATGGCATTTAGTCTATGTCACTGGTCGAGATGGAAAATGGCTGTTACTTGTTCTTGAACAGTGGACACACATGCACATGCGCGAGCACACACACACACACACGCACACATAAACACACACACACACACACACACACACACACACATAAACACCCACATAGGCGCACATACTTTACTGGTAATTGGACTTTCGAATAAACTTAGACACTAATGTCATGATTTCCGCGGGGGATCGAGAGCGGAAATGAAAATAGACAGCAACATTTTGGAGATCTCAGTTTTTCCCACTCTTGTTTTTTATTCGTCAGCCTGTAAAAAACAATCATGTAGTTACATAATACTTGAACCTTCAGTACCGTGAAGATTAACTTTGATGACTGGATTTCAAGACATCTTGTAATGTTACTGAGCCCATCTAGCCGAACAGCCACGAGTTTGTTGTCTTCATCACTCTGCCATTTGTAATGGAGTAGAACCATTGGTCGGCCAAATTGACCATCAAAAGCCTAATGAAAGAACATTCACTCTGTCACCGGTTCACCCGGCTCCACGGAGATGGTAGTTCCCCCTGCTGACGTAGTGACAGTCAAACCTCCGCAAACATCCGGGTATCCGTCAGTCGCCGCTACTCACAGTTTCCCCTTCCAACTTGCTAGCGTTGACAGTAACACCTTGTTATCATTCATTATACTTTCCGAATGTCTGAACCTTGTCGGAAACAAAATAGCGCCATTGCATTTTGAAAATAACAAAATGTGTTCATTGTACGATACATTTTTTAGAAAACGCCAAATATTTTTTTAAAAAGAAAAAGTAGATAAAATGAATAAATAAAATAAACTAGAAAGATTTATTCATTATACCGTACTTTTTTTTTAGAAAACGCTAAATTTAAAAACAAAACTGATCTATTATACAATCATCTTCTCATGCTAAAAGATCGCCAGTTTTTCAAAAAATGGAGATAGAACAAACAAGAACTAAGGTCGTGTTATGTCCCGACTGTGTACAAAGTCAATTGGTGTACACAGTGTCTGTCTGCTCATAACATTATAGAACCCCGTTACTATACATTAACCCTCTAAGCCCCGATATCTGATATTTGTGAGAATTTGTTCTTAGGGATATAATTATGGGGTTTTCGTGATCATTTAGTGGATTTTGTGTATATTGTAGAAATTATTGAAAAATGACATTTCTCGGCTAGAGTTCTCGTGGCAAATTGGATTCGAGTGATAGGTTTCTGTGTGTCACTATTGATACATGGGGCCTAGAGGCTTAAACATCGCCGAAATCGCGGACAACCTCGTCCTGCTGAAAGGAATGCGTTTATATCCGTTTCGTTTCATTTGATAAAAAGGTCAGATCGAGACATTTTAATGATTTCATATTGATTTTCAATAACCTTCACTCCGGACAAAACCAGAAACTCAACCCCCCACCTCCGTAATCAAATTCAAAGAAACGAAAGAGAAAGTATGCCATACTAAAGTTTAACAACAACATTTTAATATGGTCTTTCATGAGCCCCGAAACACTCCGGCTCGTGCAGGAGACATGAAGAATGTTTAGGAATGGACCCTAAATATTATTGTGCTTGGCATGAGAATCACCTCACCGTAGAGCCTTATCTCTCTCTCGTCCTTTCTCTATCTTTTGTTTGGCTAGTGGCGGACTGAATCAGCTCAGGTCTGTTTCGCAGTCGGTTTCGACTCAGTCTTGAACATTTTCTGAATCAACCAGCGAGACGGACTTGCTTTAATCTCACGAATGTGCGATGTCCCGTTTGACTCTCTAGTCCATAAAACCAAAGCAAAAATAGATTTGACTCCAGACGCTATGGACCTTCTAAATACACTTGACGTCTAAGGTTGATCTTTGTCCGAGTCATATAATCGGATAACAAAATTATCACCTGATCAAATTCAAATCCTGAATGTTTGGCGTGTACTGATAGTATCGGTAGGCTTTTCATTTCAGATATTTACTCTTCGGTATTGCATCGTATATCGAACAAATGTTGATTTGGATCGATCCCACCGATTTTCCGGCTGAACTGTCGGGAAATCGACCTCCAAAGTTCATTACTGGCTGTAGATGTTTATTGCTTCGGTCGCCACTTTCGGGGGTAGTTCAATGTTGAACCATCAAACAAGCTGCAAACTTCCATGGCTCATAAAAAGTCACGCTCTAGCGCATTGTTTTAAACAACAAGTGACCAAAACGAGGCACGCCTCCAGGGGGATTGGCCATTTAGACCAACTTCCGCCAGGTTTGCGCATGCCTAATAAGAGAGGTAAATTAGCTAAATCAATAAACAGGGATCGACTAGTGAGCACTGACAGTGAGGATTCCGAGGTGAGGTAGGAAGGAGGGTTAATGTTGACGTAGGTTCCTCTCCGTGACTCTCACCGGACTTTGCTGGCGGGTGGTAATGCCATAAGGAATACTCGATGTAAAAATAAATGATCCGGCTCGTGTCAATTTATAGCTATGCTTCATGGAGAACTTTAGCTCCTGGGAGTAAGTTTGCCTTTCTGTGTGCAGGCAGCATAATGCGCTAGTGAGCTGAGTCTCTGGAGAGCGCAGATTTCGGGTAATTCAGGAATTCCGAACAGATTTAAAGTTCAGTTGTGTTGTTTACTTAAGTATAGGTGGGGAAGACCGTCAGACAGACACGTAGATAGACAGATATATTTTTTTATGCTTTATTTTATATTATTTCTCCAGAACTTGTAAAGTGAAAAAATTATGTAAATAAATTGTAGGGAAGCCATTTTTCTAGTTAAAATGCATGCCAAAAATGTTCCCGCACGGCAAGCACATGTTTGTTCTTGTTTTCTTAGGTCAAATACGCCCTTAATGATAACTATGAGATACACATGAATACCTTGAGTAGCAAACTTTAAAGCGATTTCTAAAGACTATCTCTTCATCATCATTCCAGAATACAGTAACTGTTGTTTTTCTAACCTGCACAGTCCCCATTTCTTTCTTTGATTTAATCAGCTGCCCGTGTTTTAATTATTTTTGTTATGTGGTGAATCGGAGATGGAATGGAGCTCTAGAAAATCGATCTGTAATGTTTAGTGCAGTGGTTCTCAGCTTGGGTGCTATCATCCCCCCCCCCTCCCCCCCCCCCCCGGCTCCCGTTTGGTTTCCAAGATGGCGAAACAAAGAAAACGATGAAATAAACTTTGGAGCCAAAGCGGGCGATTGCCTAGAAAAGCTTGAGTACCAATGGTTTAGTGCCTCCCTCCCCAAGATAAAGTAAAGTTGTCCATCCACTTCGGCGAACTAGCGAGAGAGAGGCAATGGTTTCCATGAGAAATAGCCTATTTGTGAAATTTGATCTGATTCTACAGGAAGACAACTATAAATTTCGAATAAAGTTTTATGATACGTGACAGTGAATTTGGTGGTTAAAGAATGTTTCTGAAATATGATCCATAGACACATAGTTAACGATACTATTTGTCCCAAATACATTACAAATATAAAAAATGAAATGAATTCCAAAATACACTTATGGTTTGTGGAGAATATTTAACACTCTTAATCACACATTTTCCAGCGTTTGTAGAAGTATTCATAAAATAGTTGGTGCCCTCTCGACAGCAACTATCAACTGTCAAGTGAAAACTTTGGGAAAAGTATGCTTCCATTATCTGAGACAAAAGGCTGGGTGGAATCTGCAGACATGTTAAATTCTGATAGTTTTGTCACTGTTATGTTCCTGAAGCCAGCCATTATGTAACATCGTGATGACCCTAAGCAGGAATAATTATATCGAGGGTTGGCAGCCAGAATGGTTTATGTCCAGAACTGTCAAACTGAGAAAAAACGAGTATGAAATTTGTAACCTTAATGTAAAATTCAAACAATAACAATTACTTCAACACAGTTACATCAATAGTTTCGTTGGCTTGTGGAATAAAGTTACACACATCATGTCTTGGACGTCCACAGACATAATTTTAAGAGCAATGAATAAGACTGGACATAATATATCCTGATTGATAATACTCGATATATGTTAAGCAAAAATATATATCTATACTGTAATAGCAATTAATGTAGCATTGTGTAATGACAGTTCAAATACTAAGAGTTCTAAAGATATGCAACAACACAACGAGAATACATGTCCATCTCACATTGCCATGTCAAGGGTTTGGACATCCAGTGCCTGAATTGGATTACAACAGCAACAAGTTATCAGTGCTCTGTCTCCCCCAAGCTTCTGCTTACTTTTATTGACCCAGATATTTGTATTGTGCAATGGCAAGCGGATGAAAAAGGCATGGGAAGGGGTGGGGTTGACGTAGGTAGGCTTGGTCCCAGCGAACGAATACTCGAGTCAGTAAGAGACACCATAATTCGGCTGCAATCGTTTTTGTTGTGGGGGTTTTTTTCGGAAAGAGGGTTGGGGGGGGGGGGAAGAGAGACGGAGTAGCTGAACGGTTAAGCCAGTTGCTTTCTTCTTCCTGGTAAGACGATTGGGGTTCGATCCCCACTTTGATCAGTTGTTTTTCTACTTTCTCTCATTTTCGCTTCGCTCTTCTGAGCACTAACTGCACTTTTAAGCGCCTCAACTTTTACCTGAACTATAAAAGAAACAAGTAGCTTAACAACACAACTATGAGAGCCTAACGAACGGATAACCATAATTTAGGGGGCAATCAAGGAGCTTACACTGGGGGCAATGAACTGATAAACAGTAACAATGAGCAGCTATAACAACAAATCTCCTCCATCCCTCAGACACACGATAAACCTCCAAACTGGACTGTTGTTAGAGGCGCGTGGTAGTTTGCATTATAAGCCATTGGTGAACAATGAACACAACTCAGTATTTTCTGGATTTGACTTTGTGATTAGAGTACGCGCCCCTAACAACATTCAAACCCCGGCCTGCACTCGCCCAGCGATTTCCTGCCCGTCCCTGATCTCGCCATGGTCCCTGGCCTCCCATTCCGACAGGCCCATAAAAATACCAGTCTCTCAAAGTCGTCCGGAATCTCCGTTAAGGTCAAAGATCGGTGGGTCACGGGAGGTCAGAAGGATCAAGTGTTTGCTCGTGCATCATTGTCTATTTGCAGGGCTCTCATCCGAGTCCCACAGCCCTCGAGTTGCCTGCCTTGCTTAACTCTTTACGACGGTTTTGGTGATCTCCCTTACTCAAGGGCCCCAGAAAGACCTGGCAACGATGTCACACCACAGAAATAGAAGAGAGTTTAATATGTTTTTGTTGGTTCGTTTCAGGTCATTGTTCTAGTATCCATCAGCAAAATCCAGCGATAAGTTCTTTTTATTTCCTAAGTATCTCGTCAACCCATTCCCAGCTTATGTGTGTGTGTGTCTGCGTGTTTGTGTGTGTGCGGGATTAACAAAGGCCACCAGAGAGACGGAAAAAAATATCCCAGTTCTCATGTCATGATTGTGTTGACAGTGCATTCTCTGATGTTTCTTCACCACAGAAATCTAATAATATGTATTAAGCTGATACTGAAATTCTCAAAATCCATGAAGTATTGAAAATAGCCTGAAGAAAGTAGAAAACTGAAATGGACAATGCTTGGCCTTCTTGGGTGCTCTGCGCAATTTCCAGCCGACCAAACACTTTCTATAACAGTTTAATTCTTTTCTTGTTGTTGTTATTTTTTTCTTCTATTCATTTTTATAGGTGATTTTCACCAGTTCAAATTTCAAACTTTTTAGGCCCCATGAGCTTGAGAAGTTCTCAAGTTTTGAAGCCAGACTCTGTTTCTATTAGTCTGCTGCGCATTTACTCTTAGTGTCATTTCAGTTTGGTGCAAGAAAACAGAATTCGCAAATTTTGGAAAAAGGTTTTTACGCATTTAACATGGCTTTCCTAAGTAAAAATCATTATTTATTTCAGAAGTTTATCCCTTTTACATAAATAGTACGATGATTTTGATACTTTAAATAAATTATACCAATTACACTTGTTTATATATTATTAAACCCTTCTGTTGCAGAAACACTTGTACGTTTTGTAACGTTCCTTTCGATGAGACTCGTAGGCAAATTAAGCGTTTTAAAATAAAGCCGAATGCCACAGTGACTGACCCTAAATGTTTCAAACTAAAAATTGTCGTACGGGCAAGTTTTCTAATTCAAGTGAGATGTTAGTCGAGTTGGCTTAATCTCACTCCAACTGGAACATGATTTTCGTAATAACTTTAGGTTGTTTTTGTTTCTAGTAGCTTCCTGGTTCTGATATATTTTTGTTGAATTCTTGATCTCGTTTTAAGACAGCTAAAGATGGCGGGTCGGAAACTCAATTATGTTGTGGCATTTTTTTTTTTCGTGAAATTTTGTTTTGATATGTTTTGTTGTTTCTTTTTGTTCCCCATTTTGGTTTTGAATTGCGATACTTTTGCCTGCTGACGGCACTTGCCTACTGGCCTGGAAGTCCGGTCACGCAGGGACGAGAAGCCCCAGGACAAGGATGCTCTTGAGATCTTCACTCTTGTTGTAGATAGTTAGAATTTTGGAGGCACAATCAGAATAGATTTTGTTGTTTTATCTTTTCTTTCAGAAAGGGCTGAACATTTTTGTCTTCATGGTGTTTTTTTTTTTTTTTTGGAGAGGAGCATAAAAAAATAATTTGGCTGATCTATTCCTTGCAATAGTGTATAAACATTTGGGGTGCATTTTATAAGAAATCTTGTTGGCGCTAAAGGATCGAAGAGCTCATTGCTAATGTCAGGGCAAAAAACGTCCCATTTGTTATCTGAAGCTTAGGTTTTTCTTGTATTGTAAAAGAGCATGTTCATGCCGGTCATGTTTTCAAGCAGTTCCTCCCGGGGTCGACACGATCTTGCTGTAATTCAAATTTCAACAATGATTCCTTTTTTTTTTTCTTGCTGTGCCAGTTAACGAAACAAATTTTACCATTGCACGTATTTCAGAAGGGAGAAACCCTGCGTTCCACGTTTTGTTTGGGCGTGATTTTCCCTTCCTTATCATTGTCAAACCCAGTTTGCTGTTTAAAATAAATATCGTCATTTGTGTAATTTTCCGAAATGTGCTCTCATTACGTTCACAAAACAGTCCTGCAATGACATTTTTACAAAGAATTTTCTATATCAAGACAGGAAAAGGTATTGAAAGAAAAAAAAAGTGCAGTGGAAATTTATCTTGAAAAAATAGCTTTAATTTGAAAATTTCGTCTCGACCCTGTCTAATGAAGGTAGTGGGGTCTAATGCTGCACTGTCCAGCTGGAGGCGAGAGATATCTGCTTCTGTACACTGATGTTAGCACAGTTTAAGAAAAATATGCCTTGACATAAAGCAAGTAAACAACAAAAAAGGTCTGGGCTAAAGTGAGGTCAGCCCTTGAATTCGCTGTGCACAAAAGCTATTTCTTAACTGAACTTATATGAGTGGATCTGGCGAATCCGAGATTCCTGTGAAAGGCCCTCCACAGGGAAAAAATCATTTTTGGAAATTGAGATTTACTTATAAAATGAAAGAATGGCCGTTTTTCTGCATTCTCTTAAAATATTTTGCTTCAAATCGTCTTAGAAATATTTTATTTTGATTTTTTAAAGAGTTACATGTATAAACATTTCACCTCAAGCCTGATTTCGCTAGATCTGCTCACATACATACATATATTGCATGTTGGCATGCGAGGAATTACCTTGCTCTTGATAGGTAATGTCGGCTTGCAGAAAAACGGAAAAATAAACGGGAGATATAGAATCATTTTGTCCGCGTCTTGCAATTGCACAGTTCAAAATGTTGACCAAAGTCTCGCCAGCAGTTGAAACATTGCAAAGAAGACGCCAGATTTTGACCCTTTTACAGCCTAAAGAAATGGAGCCACATAACATCACATTTTCTGTGCGTGCTTGCTGTAAAATAGGCATTGTAATAATTACTTGGTGTCGGATAAAAACAAAAAAACTTATCTGTCGAATATGCGAAATTGGTTTCAATGAATTCCTCGTCATTTTTTCATAATACAAAGTGCTTGTCATACGTTGTAAAAGCTTCTTGTCGGAGAGTACCAAGGTTGACGTTAAAGTCGAGCATCTCAAATACGACGGCACTTAAATGATATGATTTGAATCTGATATGCAGACATCCTAGAATCTGTGGTGGCAAAACACTTGTGCAGGTGACGATTAAAATAATGTGAGAAAGCAAAACTAGTGCCGGGATACGGCTATTCTAGGCATGGGCAACCATTTTTTACGGCCAGGCTTGAAAGCTTTGATTATGTAGAGGGTCGGACACTCTCATCTCATACTCTCACCCTTTTAGCGAGAGAGAGAGTGAGAGAGAACTATGAGCAAAAAGAGAGAGGGAAAGGAACAGGCAGAGAGAGCGAGACAGACAGACAGACAGAGAGAGAGAGAGGAGGAGGGGGAAATTAGAAATTACTTGTAAATGGGCAACTTACAGATGATTAAATGAGACGGGGTGCACGTGTGTTATATAATATTTTATTTTCTCTTTGTAAGGCGATTTTTAGTCAGTCTCGGGGACCGACCGAAATCCGCCCCATGAGTCGTCCATGCTACTCACTGCACAACAGCAGCTGAAGTCTGAATTTCACTTGCAACTGGTACAAGAGGGCGGGGGGGGGGGGGGGGACAAAGTGAAAATGACATTATGATGTGTTTACGTCTTTGAAGTCATGTAGACAGGCCTTGACCTCCTGGAGAATATGAGGAAATGCACTTTCTTTGTATCCGGATAGAGATGAAATGAGAGGGGAGAGGGTGTGTTAAACTCAAACACAATTTTCAGACTAGCACTCTGGATGCTGCATTTATTCGTCTCTCAGTCCAAATTTAGCTCCAACCTACAGACGCGATGTTTAACAAGTTAATGGGTGTTCAATGATGGCGCCACAGTGAAGCACTGTCATTTTCCGAGTCCCCCTCAAACATTCAACCCGGAACATTCTGCAATAAAATGACAAGCGATGATTTCCAACATCTTCTCAGACTATTGACATATCTGTCCACCCTTTCGTTTTGCAAGCGCCATCAGATAAGCATTCCGCAGCACATGAATTCCGCAGCACATGAATTCCGCTGAACTCCATGTTAAAGTATTTAAAATTTCTCGTGCTCAATCCTGGCTTCATCTTTGCCATTTTGATGTCAGCGAGCCAAGGTTTAATCAAGCTGTAAACACGGCATGCAGGTGATTAAGAATTCCTATATCTCAAAGCTATTTTTAAAACAAAAATGAAGAAAGTTCGTTCTATCTTTGCGCACTCCATGCTCAATCTGGACATGTTTGCTCATCCACCCGTCACGAAACGGAAACCCGGCTCTGACCCCTAGATTTTTGTGTGTTCGCATCTTCTAGAGCCCATCGTGGGAGATTTTTTTGGTGGTCTCCTTATCATGAGGAGCTGTTTCTGCGAATATCCGTCTACATTCATTTCTCTGCCATTTTCTTTTTCTTGAACATTATATATTTATCTTGTCCTACAAGGTTTTTTGAAACGATTTCATCTTCGTTCTCATTTATCTTTGTTTTTTTGTTTGTTTTTTCTTGACATGTTTTGCTTTTTCTCTATGGCGCTGTCATACTCTTCTCTTCTAGCTCGTCTCTGTTCTTTCATACTCTTTCGTACCCCTTCTCTCTCTCTCTCTTTCTCCCTGTCTGCCTGACTGTCTGTCTGTCTCTCTCCTCTTTCATTCTCTCCATCTTCTATCTCCCTCTCTCTCTCGCTTCCTTTCTTCCCCCTCTCTTTCCCTATCTGTTTGATTGTCTGTCCGTCTGTCTGTCTCTCTGTCTGTCTCTCTGTCTGTCTGTTTCTCTCCCTCTTTCCCCCCCTCTCTCTCTCTCTCTCTCTCTCTCTCTCTCTCTCTCTCTCTCTATCTATCTCTCTCTCTCTCTCTCTCTAGCAAAGGCATCCCTACCACAAACATTTTGACAGATATTTCTAAGACATGTCCAGCGTTTGATCCCACACATTTCTTGTCAGAAACAACCAGCAATAATACACATTTTTTTTTTTCGCCCATCATTTATATTACGCCATTTTTGTTGTGTTTTCTACCCGAAATTCAGATAATTTACTTATGTTTTTATGTGTCTTCTTAAAAAAAAAACTATTTGAACCACTGGGTGGAATGCCCATTTCTCTAATTTCACATCTGCAAACTATATATCTTCCTTCTTTAATGATTCTCTGGAGCATTAAAATGATTAAAATTCCCTAGGGTTTCCATCTTCACCCCATCACCCCTCCATGCCTACTCCAAAAAAGTGCCCCTCCTGACAAAATGAAATAAACACACACATGAACACACAGACACGCACAACAACAACAAAAAAAAGATGTGCATTAATTTCTTTTTTTTAAATGTTCACGAAGCGGAGAAAGAAAATGAATTTAATAAAAAACATTATGCAGAAAAAGAGAATGTTTTATATTGCTGTTCCTTCCAGGCACTTTTCTTAACTTCCTGGTTTTATGGGTTTCTTAAATAGAGTGGAATGTGAGTGCATTTGTTTGAGTGTGTGTGTGTTTGTTTGATAACATTATGGTGATAAAGAAAAAAAAAAAAAGACCTCAGTAATCCGTGAGCATTTTCCTGAATTATTGCCCGTTAGAAGGTTCGATGGTTGGATTGATTAGCACAGGACTTGCAGATTACTGGCTACTTCACTAGGTAGAACTCTGATGGGACAGTAATTTAATTCCAACACTGTCGACATTGTAGTCCGTGGCTGCTGTACCGCTCGGAAGTTTTAGTACACTAATTGATATTGGTATATTAAACATTGACATCCTTGAATAGCCTACAATTGGTAACCCCTCCATCACACTGAAGACCTTTGTTTGTCTAAAACTAGTCAACATTTTATTACATGCATGCCTTTTTTTTTCTGTATCAGTCCTGTTTCTCTCTGCCTGCTCTGCTACCCCCTTCAACATCCGTCCCGGAGACTTATTATGACATTATACAGCCTCACTCACGGTGAAATAATAGCTTCCTTCATTGTATCCTGGACGTGTAGAATGTTACGTGAAGTTCCGAAAGTTTTCACTTTCAAGACGAACAGTACAGATTTACATCTTTTGATAAAACCTTGATCATTTAGATGCTGCCCTTGACAATAAAAGTTACTTTCATCATTTTTATGAATTCTTATTTCATGTTTGGGTCAACTTAATCAACCGTTACACGAAAGATTCCTGTTTGAAAAGTGGTCACCGTGTTATTAGGTAGGCTACCATCGCTGTTACCGGAGCCGGTTCATGAATTCTTATTTCATGTTAAAGTGAATTTTATCAATTGTGAAAAGACACATTCCTATTGGATAAGTGACTCCCGTGTTGTTGAGTACCTCAAGTAATAACGGAACTGGTCATTCCTTCATGACTCTAAAGTGACAAAGTTCCAAGATGTCATTTCCTACCGATCCATTAATGAGTTAATAACCGTACATTACACATACACTCGAGCCAAAAAGTTAAGCAACCTTCACTAACAAGATTTGTGAACTCTTGCCATTCAATTATTGACTTTTTTGTTTTTGTATAAAAGAAAATTTTTGTTTAAGTCATTAAGCCCCATTTTTGGGGTGGGTAAAATGAAATTGAATGTGATTTCAGACTTACATAACAATAAATTGATTCCAATGAACGTGTTTGAATTAATTGAAAAATAAAGTTGTCAGTTCTGAGCATAACCCAGGGTTGCTTAACTTTTTGGCTCGAGTGATTTATTGCTCTAACTCACACTTGGACTTGCGACAGGGGACGGAAATCACGAGCTTGTAATTTTATTTCTCTGAAACTGGTGTTGTTGTTGGTTTTACATTTCCTTGATTTGCAATCTGTTGTTTGACAGTGAAAGAAGACAGTTTTTCTTGATAGTAAAAACAACACGTCTAATCATTAAAGCATGTTTAATGTGACAGATGCAGCTTGACACGGTGGAACAGCTCAATGAAATAATTATGCAGAGACAGACAGTGAGTAGCAAATGCATTCTTGACATGGGCCACCTGATAAAAGATGGTATGAGATGCAATTAACCTTGAGAGCCGATGCGTCAAATTTTTCTGAGGTGACACTTCGATGGGGTCAAAAATAAAGAAGTTGCACGTTTCATCTGTGACAAATCTCTGACACCTCAAAATATGGATATTTCAGAGCCTGCACTTGTAGAACTTCTCAACATTTTGTAGCCTATGAGAGCGGTGGCTTTAATTTTATCCAGATCTGTCCTGTTGGAAAGAGAAAGATTGTCGAGTTAAGATCTTCGAGACAAACGTCAACTAACTCTGGCAGAAATATTTTCTTTTCAGAAATCCACAACAATAGCTGAAGGCTCTCGAACTGTACTGAATACCGCAGTTAAAATAATAAAACAGCAGTATCACAGTGTAAAGGAGCACAGGAAGACAGTGTCTGAATACTGTGGTACGTGTTTAAGAACCTACTGAGAAAATATACACCCAAGAAATAGTTTCAGAAGCTGTGTCGTCTGACCAACCTTAGCATGATGGGGTCTTTTGGGAGTTACAAACAAAATGTAGGAAACTATGGTATGCACTTCTTATCTGCCAGCAGCTGACTGTGCCGTTCCGGGTCTAGAAAGATTCCCCGCCTAAGTAATGCTATTTTAGTATAATTTGACACGCGCCTCAGCAATGTCGTTGTGTCAGTAGTTTATTATTAGAACAGAGATTCTGATGTCGTCATTGTTTGTCGTTGGGAGAGGGTGGGTAGAATGAAGATGGGTATGTGGGAGAGGGCGGTAAGCGCGCGGGATTCACAGATTTAAAGTGTCCTATCCTCCTTGTGCCCTAAATAAGAAACATTTAATCCTGCGAGGAATGGATCAAACTTGAGCAAACACTATCGTTCACTGTCTTTTCCATCTCTTAAAGACAAATTGCCTTCTCCAATTTCAATCTCTTCTCAAGACAAACAGTAGGCGTGGTCAGGACCAACAGTGACATCATTTGACCTGCCTTCCAGAAACTGGGACAAACGTGTAGACGGGATGGGGGAGTCGGATGGAGAGAATACGAAAGAAATTACCTCATTGGTGAAACTGATATATGATGATAAGTCAACATAGTCTCTGAAAATGAGCATTTGGTTCAAGAAATTTGATTTTTGAATCAGATCGGCATGACTTTCAATCAGACATTTCAAAGATATTTCGGTGATGTGCGCAAGAAAGCTAAAAATACTCTAGCCTGTGCCGGAAACATCCATTACTTCGTTCTAACATACTCGTACGTGTAAAGATTTTTGTTTTCGGAGGCATAATACACCTCACCTTTGTTCTGTGACTTCTCCATGTCCGTTTTGGTCTTCTTTACTTTTCTGGCCATCAAAACTGCTCTCTAACAGGTTGTCTTCTCCTGGCCATCTTCTTTGCTTTCTTATTCCTCAAAAGGGCCCTCTAACGGGTTGTCTTCTTCTCGTCGTCTTCTTGGCTGTCTTAGCCCCCAACAGGACCCTCTAACGGGTTGATTTCTTTGACATCTTCTTGGTTGTCTTAACCCTCAAAGGGTCCCTCTAAAGGGCTGCCTTCTTCTCGTCGTCTTCTTGGCTGTCTTAACCCTCAAAGGGTCCCTCTAGAGGGCTTTCTTCTTGTTATTTTCTTGGCTGTCTTAGCCCTCAAAAGGACTCTCTAACCGGCTGCTTTCTTGTCTCCTTTTTTGGTGTTGTTTCTTTTATATACTCATGATCATTTCTTAGATTTCTTATATTCTGAAGCTGTAATGTTCGCAGATATGAAACTGTGATTCGACAACCGAGTAATTCACTGTCATTAAAAATGTCCCACCATGGATTGAAGTCAAACTGAAGAGATGGTAAAAAATGCATTTAACTACTCATATACTACATTTTCGACTATGGCCTGATTGTACTTTGCAATTTGAAATGGATATTAAAAATGCTTCTCCTTTTTTGCCTATTTTTGACCATCGATATTTCGATACGTCTAGGAAGATGCAGTACATTTCCAGTGAAACATCAGAATTCCCTGGAGTAAAGCACTTTTAGGTTGCAAGAGGGACAAAGCAATAACATTAATTTTTGTTGTCATTCTAGCACTGACTGTTCTCATCGAAAGATACATGATTTGGAGATAAAGTAGACATTAGTACACGGTGTGCCTCATTCAGACAAGACATTATAGACATAGTAATTATACTAAGGTGTTAAGAAGAAATTATGGGTCTATGCGGAACGTTTTGATTGTATTGTGCATGTGAGCTATCAAATGGGCAGACCTGATTAGCTAGATACCCACAGTGTTGAACAGCTTTTGTATAGTGCAAACTATGCATTGTGTTTTCCTAAGAAGTGATTTGTGCCGAGCCGGGTATGCGAGTTGATCCGATCTGAAGGTTCACCACTGAGCAGTTTATTGGGCGATAAGCCTGTAAATAAGATGTTTTTGATTCCTTCCCGAGTTTAATTATTCTTATTTTTCTTCTGTTTTCCATCCTTCCTTCAGAGATTGTACGCAAGATTTTGAGGGGATTTTCGAGCGGCAGTAAAAAGATGGTGGCGTCCTTTTCCTCCTTGCCTTTGTATCCTTATTCTAAAAGTATAGTCATTCTTTTTGCTTGGAAGGCCAAGTGTGCTCTTCGAGCATTTTTAGTAACGTTTTTTTCCGAGGATCACGTCTTAATGATGTGTGGACAATGTATTTTAACTAATTATTTCGTCCGCACTTCGTGTAAGTGAAATATGGCAAGATGTCAACTTTTAATATAATGGCAACTGGAAAGCAAAATCACACTATCCACGGACTTTCTCACCTTTTGTTCAAAAGTTTCCCAGTGCATGAGAAGACGTTACGCAGCTAGATTTGTAAATGCAGTGTTTCTCCATAGAACGGTATGGTCACATAAAGGTTCGTTTTTTATTGTTTACATTTTCTACAGTCCTTTGGCCATTATAAAACGTTGATTTCTTGTTGTTGTTTTTTTACTTTGCTGCACAGAGAAAACAGTTTATTTAAACGAAGCAAAACATTGCTATTGTTTTCTTCGTTTTTCTCACAGATTATCATGTCCATGGAATGCTCCGGGTGTCCCTTGTCTGGCCTACTTGATTATAATGAATCTCGCCTTCGCTGCAAATGATGGGCCCATTCTGACAAGTGTACACGAACCTTGTGCCGTGAGCCCATGATGAGCCCATCGCGGTGATGAATTGCTCGCTTACATGTCCGTGGACATCCTTCAATCTGTGTCATGTTTAATTCATACGCGGCCATGATCAAGAGCTGGTGAACCCAAAACTTTGTGAAATACGAGATGGATTTGCACCCATGGCTCTGCCTTCAAGTAAACACAGCTCTCCAACCCAGCCATCATTTGCAAGTTCTCGGCACAAGCCATGTTTAAACTGCGCAGCATAAGGAACTTCCGGGCTGGCGCACATTGGCTGTCAATTTTAACGAGGACAAGCATAAAGGCCTCGTTCCGTGCAGGAGGGCTACTTGGGCGTTAGGATTTACAATAATATTTTTTAGAAAAGAATTTTGATGAGTAAACAATTTATTGGCGTCATCGCAGCCATTACAGGCTCTCTGCTAACAACGTGAGTGGTTAATGAGGAGACGGAGGCGGTCAGGGCAGTGTGGTCTGTTCTGTTGCGAATACAAGAGAGTAGTGTTCACAAAGGTGTGTCGACTCAGCATGGATGGCCTAGAGGATGGAATTGATGACATCACGGGCTCATGCGTTCGTGGAAAGGAGAACCGGAGGCGAAATCAGCGACACAAAGCAAAGTAAAACAAAACACTTCCCGACATTTTCAAGTCTCCAGTCTCTCTTTCTGCCAAAAACGAAGGCGCCCGTAAACTTCTAGGCAATTCCGAGCCGTATTTTCTGCGAACACTCACACATATACACACACACACACACACATATTACATTTTATTTGTATAGAAGGACTAGGAAACGTTGATCACTGGACAGTGGTTGAAATTAATTCTGCATCATACACTATTCTTCAAGGCTTTCATTCATGAATCAAAGAATGTCTTAAACATTCGGTGGATTAACATTAAAATTTCTTCTCCCAGCTAGAAGCAATGACCATTGTTGACCTGAGAGTGTATTCACAAATCAGGCGTACGGTTCTACCACAATCCACCTTCCCTCACATTTTCAAGCCCACGGAAAAGTGCCAGTGTGATTTTGCCGTTCTGAGTGTGCGTGTGTCTATAAGTGAGAGAGAAAGCAACTAGCTATGCCCCTGAATTCCACGTTTGCCAGAAATAAAGCGTAGCCTTAAAATTGGTATGAATCTGTTTTAGAAAGTTTTTTTTTTGTTAGTTTTAATGAACCATCATTTCTGGGGAACTGAGATAATGCCGGTTTTACACGTTCACATTTTATTTATTAACTAGCTGAGATCCCAGCTTTGCCCGGGATAAAACTGTTTATGAGGTCAAAGCGATTATCATGAATCTGCTTCGCTTTTCCAGTTTTGTTAGATCGTGAGTTTCAATGTTGTTTGTTTGTTTGCTTTCAGGTGAGTGTGTTTGTGCGTTCCCCTTGCACACTAATACCCCACGCACTCCGCCAGCATTCAGACAAAGACTGTCATGAAATGATGGTAACCTGCACACCATGTTTTTTTGTGTGTGTTTTTTTAAATAACTGTCCTGTTCTGCAAACAGTGACAAAGGAAAAAAGGCACATCTTTAGACAGAGAGGGTATCAGCACAAAAAGTTAGCCTTTGCTCGTCCTCGTTCACCTTCTCTTGTCCGTACCAAATAAGTGAGCGACTAAAGTAATGGTCACACAGCACTCCACGTCTAAATCACGTACAAAAGGTTATGAAAATCTGGTGGACGTGGTCGTAAGTGGTAATTTTTGGTCAATTTTGGTTTGGCCGTGCTTTGAACAGGGGATGGCCGTCGGCGGCTGTTCCACTGCTGAAGCACTGCATAAGCACGGATAACCACGTCCAGCCACGTGTAAGCCTAAAAAAAAAATCCATTTGTCAGGGATAAGCCGCTAAACACACGCTATTTCCCGTGATACCAACGCATAACATGCGTCCAATGACCGTGCTCTGCCCGTGACAGACCGCTAAACTTTCGCGTCTTACCGCGTCTCCCCAAGTTTTAATCACTGCCGGAACACGGATTACCACGCGTGTTTCAAGTGTGTTGCACGTCTTTACCACGTGTGCTACCCGTGGTTGTCCGCGAGCTAAAATTTTGAGCAGTTCAAAACTTTTTTCCGCGTCCGATGCCGTTCCGATTTCTCCCCGCGTCCTGCCACGTCTATAAATCGACCGTCGCTCGTCTTAAACTCGACATCAACGCGAACAACATCGTCTACTTCACGGGAGACCACTTTTTGACGACTTTTGGCCGTGATTAAGCCGTAAAGGGCTGTGTAACCAGTACATAAGGTTTGTTTGTTGTTGTTGTTGTTTCAGGGGGAGTCTGTTATGTAGTTGATGAAAGAAAGTAGGCCTAGTGTGAACATTACACACGAAGCCTGAGTGCTCCATGGTGCGTCGATTCAGTGTGAATAGCCTTATGGGGATTATTATTATGACGTCATGGGATCATGTGTTCGTGGAAAGAGATGGGGCAGAAGCAGCGACACAAAGCAATTTCAAAAATAAATTCCCCACTATTTCAAGTCTCCAAATCTAAAGAGGAACCTTCTGCAAGTCTACAGGAATGCATCTGTAAACTTTCAGGCACATCCGAGCTGTATGAGCGGCGGTAGGTCTTGTTAAACATCAGACGAGTTTTTTGTTTTTTTATTAAATAGAGTTCAGAAATGTTTTTCACCCTTCCCCCCTCCCCTCAGGGCCCTTTCCCTTTCCGTTGTTTGAAATCATTGTCCCAGGCCAACGCAAAAAACAATGTTTAAGGTCATAGGGAGCACGGTGGAGAGTCTGTGTTCGCTGTCGAGCACGATGATTACAATACAAAATAAAATGTCACTGCGGCTATTTAAATGGTGTACATGCAGCTATAGACGTGGGCGTGTCCAAGAACGAAGCTGGCAATGACGTAACCTGATCTTCTCGCGTCTGAGCAAACAATAGTTTATCACATCCGGGGGGGGGGGGGGGTTGGAATGTTGGGGGCTTGTGGTAAATTATCGTCGTTCGGTTTTTACACACTTTCAAGGGATGCAAAACGCCCAATGATCTTCTTTGTCGGGCTCAAATAGTTACAATATGGTTTAACATAACCTTATTTAACCCTTAATTTTCATAATTTAAACCCCTTAATTTTCATAATTTAAACCCAATTTATAAGACAACAGTCATGCGGGCTGCCAAGTGTTGCATGCATGCCAAACATCTCAATAAAAAAAAAAAGACGGCCAGTTACGATATTATAAGCTCTCTGTGTGTTAACCCTTTAGGTCCCAGGATTGGAAATGAAACTAATTTCGTAATGTGTCTGAAATATGTTTTAGTCTGTTTCACTGCCATAATAATTGTTCCCTTATTATACTTAAACACGCACAGAAAATAACATTTAATGTATAAAGTGTATGACCCTGCAAGATATTACTGCATGTTAACAGTTCATACTTCTGTGCCCGAGCACCATTTGATATATTTGGTACGCTGGGCCCTGGAGGGTCAATAACTGCAGACCAAACTTCTCCGGACCTATTCTTAATACAGCTAGACGTAGACTCCCTTTCTGGTAAACTATAAGACAAAAAGCCCATACACTGCGGCTTCGGGTTCGTTTCGCTTTCGGTAAATTTACCGACAGAGGTCCGTCTCAATGAATTGCGAAACGAGAACAATGTTGAAGCACTATGTGAACTAAAATTCGCCGTGAAGAATTTTTTATATCTTCTCGGCTTTTCGGCCAAACGAGACTGACGTCATTCGGCAAAACTTCCGATAGCGAAATAAACGAAACCGAAGCCACTATGCCATGGGTCTATTATACAAATAGATAGACACAACAGAAGCCGACCTGTTCAGGAGAACACTAAAGACTATCACGGAACACAATACAGATGGATCAACAAGACAGACATGAAGAGAGACTCGGGAAAAGATGGAATAAAAGAGGGGACGGGGAAAGTGAAAACGAGATGGACAGAGGGAACAGATTAAGATAAAATGAAGATGTGAAATCTGAAACAAGGCAGTGAAGATAAGGGGAGCCGACTCCCAGTTGGAAATGTCCACTCATCACTTTGGCGCAATTATCTAATGGTGAGTGTAGTTACCCTGCCAGCTCCTACAACCTGCCTGGCTGGAGGACAGCGTGGTGGATCAGGTCATTGCATGCTATCCCAGCACTAGTCGAGATCCAGTCCAATTGTCCATCAGACTGGTCATAAATCTTATCTTCCGACTCGACGTCACATCCGACCGTCAGCCGTCGTTTCTGGATTGATCACCTTCAGCCAACAGGCTGGCTTACACCGCCCGTTCATGGGTTATTATGATTTCTACTTCCATCATATGCGTTCAACAGGATGCAGCTTAAACTGAGTCCGTCAGATGGAGTGACACTTTGACTGATGTATTGGAAATCAGAATGATTGGCGGAAGTTTTTTTTTTTTGTTGTTGTTTTCTTCACACCTTAAAATTTAGCTCATTGGCTATTTTTAAAACTTTTTAAACTACAATGTAGGGGAAAATGTAATTCCCCCTGAATTTGCTTCTTAGTCTTGTCTTTTGCAGATCACAACCAGGGAGATTTGCCTATAAATTTGGTATCAATGTTCGGTATGTATTTGCTTTTGTTGCTGTTTTTTTTTGTTTTTTTAAAGGACATCACGGAATTTTTATTCACATTTTAAAGTTTACATTTAATACCAAGCAGAGCATGACTGTAACTACCAGTCATGTTCATTCTTAAAAAATATAATTCCCTTGGGTAAAATGCAAGGTGGTAACAGAGGAGAGTAAAAAAAAATCCTCCTTCTTGGTTTTATTCTCTTAAAACATACTCCACCACCTACACATCACATCGAAACTGATATTTTGTTTACACAGAGATTAATTATATGTTAATTTGGGCATTGCACTGCCAGACCCGAGGGCAAACGCCAGTAAGAAAAGGCGTAACTAACCAATACTTGCTATGAAGAGTGAGAAAAAACATTAATTGTCTTCTGTGACCTAATAATAAGTAACTAATGGTAACGCTGAATACCTTGGTGCCTAGCTTATATTTGTGCGAAAAATACGCCGGTTAAATCTTCTAGACCTTTCTATCGCGGCCTTAGTTTTTGTTTGTTCTAACTCCATTTCTGGAGAAAAAAAAATGGAGGTCTTTTAGTATGTAGAAAAGGCATAACATGAGAAAGAAGCACATTTTGACATTTGTTGATAAGGCCTTGTGGCACTTATCAAGCTGTTTCCCAGTTCCGATTTATTCTAACACAATACGAAAGCCATAAACGTTTAAGGTTGAATTTTTCAGCCCTGTAAAAAGCGGAGTTGGAACTAACAAGAACTGCGATCGCGATATACGACTATAATGCCGGCAGATAAGCATTTTAATCTGTGCCTCGGCTTTTCTTAAGTCTGGTACAGTATTGTCTCCTCTGTCTTCCCTTTTCGTGATCAGCGGCAATTTCATTATAATAATGTCATGATGAGACGTTCCTGACAACAACTGGAAGGTTTAAACCCTAAACTGGAAAGCTTTTTTCATAATGACTGTGGTGTATTCAGGTATTCAATGAATGCTAACCTATAGTTAGCAAATCATCTCTTTCTGTTTTAATCGAGTTTGTGGGAAAGCAATGGTAAATGAAAGAGGCTGTTTGTCGGGAGGGGAGAGACAGAGAGAGAGAAACAGAGAGACGGGGTGGGGGGGTAGAAAGAGAGATTGACAGAGAGAGACCGAGAGAGAAACAGAGAGGGGAGGGGGAGAAAGGGAGAGATGGGAGAGAGCAGAGAGAGGGGGGGGGAGAAAGAGAGAGAGAGAGAGCATAATAATTGGATCAGACCCTGTAAACATAGTTTGTAACACAGACTTCACGAAAGAGAACATAATCAGTGTATTGACTAATGTTGTCATGCCAGTCCACTTAAGAACAACTTCGGTGGCCAAGTTCGCCGCTTCTCTCTTTATCCGTTTGTTAGTAACCCGCAAGGTATTTCTGCATGCGGATTTCAAACCATTTCTTCAAAGCTTCTTTGTAGACCAGAGAACCGGAGACGGCCTGTGTGTCCAAACGTTCCTTGACCAGATCAGTTAGCCTGTGCTTTGGCAACTGATTAAGAATGGAGTCTTGGAACCGAACGATAGTTGGGGACTCGGGGTCTACTGACACGAACCTCTTCGCTGATGTTTCCAGAACCGGCGCTCTTTTAAAAATGGGAAACACGGCCAGTCTCTTGGCTGAAAAGCCTGGCTGTTTGAATTGTGTAAAGTCGGGGTACTTCTGTGTCTCTGGGTCTCCTCGTCTTGGGGAGTTGAGGGAGAATCCCTGATACAGCAGCTTGGGTAGTCTGACCTCTCGGTCATCACTTTGAGCAAGCAACATTTCAAGTATTTTCGGTAGGTCTTCAGCAGTGGCAGCGTCGCAATCGATAGCTTTTTGGGGAAAAGTAAAAAAAAGAAGCAACGCAAGTGAAAAATATAGTGAAACACAAAATGGTTAAAAACAAATAATAAATAAAGTGAAAATCCGGTTTGAAAAAATCACAATGAAATGCAATGATTAAACAAAACAAAAAAATAAGTGAAATACAAATATATAAACAATGAAATACGAGTTTGAAAAAGCACATTAGACACAGGTATGACAGAAAAAAAGTAAAATACTATTCTCAAAATATTAGGGCGATGAAATACAAGATTTGAAACCGCCGTTATTCCTTGTTACCTTCAATAGTTTTTATTTATGTTACTTCCCACCATTATCTAATCGGTTTTCTCCCATCTCCCATCCACTCAAAGCTCCACAGGCATCTACATTGTCACCAACATCAACAAATCCAAAAGCCCTCACAAGCGTGACACTGTTGGCATCAGAAACGTAAAAGTACGAGGATGGGAGAAGGAGAAAGATACTATGATTATTGAATAGGTCCAGGGGCCAGGTGCAAGTGTTTCATCGTATAACTCAAGACCTCTACGTTTCCACTGTAATTCCAGTACATTTCCAAACACTGTTCATCTTTTCGATAGTTTGAATACAAAACCCGAGCGTGTGAAATGCTTTATAAAACATAAACTCGTATGCAAATTGTTTCAATATTTAGTAAAATTTGCTCAAGACCCCAAAGACTTACGATGAATTCACATTCAAGAAATCAAGCCTATGGCAATACGCAGAATAAACTACAATCAACTGATAAAACGACTTAATCCTTCAGAAAATGCTCTCACGGTAGAGAGAAATCTTTCTCTGTTTATTGTGCTGAAGAATTATATTCACGAAACAGTTTAACCCTCCAGCACCGACGTACCATTACACAATATGTTGGCAAGAGAATAATGTCAGACTCTCACCATAGAAGCAAGACGTTGGTCACATAACCACCTTAGTTATCTCAAGGCAATTTGCTAAGGGCTTCTAGTTATTTAAAGATAAAACATTGAAACTGCAGTAAAAAATGCATATCGAACTTTTGCAAAATTCGTCTTTGTTCTCACAAGTGGGTCCTATAGGGTTAATTCCAAAACGAAGAATTATCAGTGAAACGAAGTATGTCCTATGAAGGATTTCTTAAGCACATCCTGGGAAGGTAGAACCTCTTGATCTGGGGTTCTCTACACAGAGAATGATTTAATACAACGCCAAATGTCGGCACTTTTGTTATCTTCTATTCAGATGAATCATCTTATTGAATAAGCACCTATGTGACGCATTTTACCACGCTAGTAATTAAGCCGCAGGAAGTCAGCAGTAAAAAAAATAAAACAAATTAAAGGCCAATAGCTTTTTAGGTGGAAACTGCGATTTAAAAAAAATATATATGATTCCTTGGCATCTCACTTGCATAATTATGCAAAAATGTTGTACACGAACAAAATGTCTGAATGAATTAAACAGGTCTACCGGTGACAAAATCCGACGTCATTATCAGTTTGACCAGATAGGGCGCTACTTTGTGGTTCCATCTTACCTGATTGACCTTGGAGTTTCAACTCGAAGAACCGACATATCTCACTTGAATTGCCGGGGTTCAACGGCATCCCTTGTAAAAAGCTGACCAAAGCCAGAGGCAGGAGTAGTTGTATGAGTGCCATGACCGCGATAGAGACTGCCGGACAGTGTTTGGGGCTGCTGCGTGTCTGACTGGTAGAGCAATAAGTATGGTCAGGTGAGGACAACTCGCATACAGGCCAGAAATTCCCAGGTGACGATGAGAATAGAGGATTGATTGGTTATTAGGATGAACGTCAGATACAGGTAACTGAAATAGTCCACGGACCGTGGGGCAGAGTCTATCATTTTATCGTATTATATTATTCTTGGACTATAGTTTTGGGGTATGAAAATTATGAACGTAGAGATATGGTGGATTGTTCGGTTGGCATTGTGAAAGAGCGAGTTTGTTGTTTTTAAATTTTATTCATTTTACTAGCTGGCTTGGGGGACACAGATGTGATTTTTAAAGCAGGGTTTTCGATCGCCTTTGTGTAAACTGTGGTGCAGAATGAAATTTGCTGTCATACTTTTTAATTCTACTCAATGGAAATGAGGAACATTTTCTTCTGTTCAACTCAATTGTGGCTCAAATCAACGAAAGTATTAAAAAAATATAGCGAACTTCAAATCCTTTTAAAATTTATGTCCTTTGAACACTGTTTTTGTCTCACAAAATGTACCTTTCTCTGTAGTCTGCTCATGAAAAAGCCACTGCTTTTCAACATGGGTGCTCCTCGAGGGGCCACGGGGGATAATAAAGGAATGTCGAATGTGTGATGCCCACAAACAGGTCTCCACTGTAGTAAACACCCCCCACCCCTGCCTGCGACAAAATACCAAAACTTGTAGAAATAAAGAATGAAAGAAAAACAGCTCCACCACAAGTGATCTGAAAACGTCCAGGAACCGTATGTCCAGATTTTGTTTTACCTGGAGTTCATTGTGAACCTTTGCCTGTTTTGTATCAGTCTCACTGGATCACAAACACCTGGCACTGTTGACACAGGCCTACTTTTCTCTTTGTCTTGCCTCGCCTTTTTGTCTTATTTTACGTTATACGTCATTGTCTGTGGGTACAATCAGTCTACCTTGATGTAGATGGTGAAAATCTACTACATAACAATATCCTTTTCTGTGTGGCTCAGTATTAAGGGTATTTTTTTTTTCTTAATCCGTAGTTGAAAGACCGAAAATCTCTTTCTGATTAAAAGCACACAGAATGCAACACAAACAACCACAACTGAAGGAAAACAAAGAAATCGCGGCTCAATTTCACTGAATTTTGTTTAAGAAGGCTCAGGCTAGAGGGCAGAGTCGCCTCGCCAGCTGAGATCCATACACTCATAGGGTGCGCTCCAGTAAGGCAATGAGGAAGAAAGATGTGTTTTGGGGGGAAGCAGTGGGAGTTGGGCAATGTTGAACACCCCTCCTCCCACAACAACCTTCATTATGTGAGCTTATGATAATTATGGATGTAGGGCTTTGCTCGGAGTCAGGACGTTTTTGTTCCGGCAGAGGGAAGAATGAGTGCGAAAGAAGAAATAGGCGGAAGAAACAGTTCCTGGACACATTCCAGGAGTCGATCGGTGCAGAGGATTTATAATGAGAAACAACAGCACACTGTGAGATCAACTTGAGCCAGGGAAGACTTTGCTGAGTGGCTTTTGCGCCAACTTAAATATCACGGACGAATGTGGGAGAGTGGAGCTTGTGGAGATATCGTATCCCAGTGAAATCTCCCAAAGGTCTGCATTAACCCAGAGCTTGAAGCAACACCAGCCATGAGTTAGTCTGGTCCAGCCCCCCACACAGTCATATAGCTATATCTCATCTGAATTTGATCCTGCTGGGATTCCTACGAGTCCTTAATATTCAAAATTAAGGAATTTTTTAGACAAAAACATGAGGAATTTTGAAACTTTTTAAACTTTTAAAGTTTTTGAAATAGAAATTCTGAAATTAAATTTGAAAAAAAGGAAACTATGAAACTTGCCGCCCAACAACTTAACAACAACAACAACAAAAAAGGGAATAAACTATAACTTTATTATCCTGCTGCCTGGAAGTTTGTTGTCACAGCATCAGTAACAGTACATTCTAAGACCTACAAGTCTTTAACGCAAACCGCAAACATGCACATTGCTCGCACAACATTATCAGCAAAAAAGAACATTACTCATACACACATACACTGTCAGAACAATCCATTCGGAAAACTAACAACAGCATACCACATCAGGAAACACTGCTACTTCAACAATGTGCTGATGGATCGTCTATAGTGCTCTCTGTTTTTAAATACAGTATTGTCAACTTCTTTGGGATCGGACTACCTGGTATTTGAGGACTTTTCAAAGTACCCACGTGCAATTAATTTTTGTCAAAAAGAAGGACTTTTTAAACCTGTCACACTGAAAGTTGTGTGGGGCACAATGGTGGTCTCATTGGCACTTAAGTCTTTAAAATCAGTTTTGAAAAAAAAAACAACAAGGGCATTAAGGACTTGTGAGAATTCTGCTCTTAAATATATTTTTGGGGACACTTCAGCAGCTACAGGTTGAAAACCTGTGCCAAACAATAGATCGAACTGTCCCCGTCAGTATGCATTCTGTATGTCGTTCGTCTCTCCTCACGCTTGATGAAGACATTGTAAACACGGCGCGCGTGACAAAAACAACAGGTTATCTTGCTGTGTCCTGCAGCTGTTCTGAATAAGAAATGTTTCATTGCGGTTTGGCACTTCTGTTCTTTCTTGCGCTTTCTTTTATCTTCTTCTTGTTTTGTCTTTTTATGCGAATGACAGAAAAATAGAAATGAAGACAGAACAAAGAGAGATTGACTTTGAACCGACAAACAACAGAGAAAAAGAAACAAAGAGAAAGGGTGGAAGAAATCCAGTTGGAAAGAAAACAGAAAAGACACAAATTCAGATAGACGTAATCAGATAACACCATTAGAGTATTTGGTGTTGAAAAACAGGAGAGGGGAACGAAAAACACAATGCGTGTGATCAATGTAAAAAAAAAAAAAAGATGCAGAACTAAACACAAACGGAAAGAAAAGCAAAACACAGAATTATTTTTTATGAAGAAATTTTGAAAAAGACTCTTGCACCTTGTCCTATTCATGTCGCTTACTCTTCTTGTCTTGTTATAATATACGGAAGATCGTTCTCTCCATATGTGATTCGCCTCAACAGCACATGGTCACGCTAGTTAGTCTCAGGTTCCATGCCATGTTATTTCATATGTCAAGGGTTCCACGCCATGTTGCTTTACGTGTCATGTCTATTAGGCCTACTGAGTTGTGTCTTTGTTCATGTTGCTATTCGTAAGTTGTATGGCTTTGTACGTGCTTTTTTTACGTTCTGTGAACATTTTCATGGGGTAAAAAAAGTGATTCTTGTCGTACCTTATCTTATCGTATCTTATAAGAACTGTGTAGGCCAAACTTCACATGGCGAAGCAACAAAATTCTTATCTCATCTTACATTTGTGTTATTTCATAATAGAAGAAAACAAAGAAAATAAGAGGATGAAAAAAGAAAGGGGGTTGGGGGGGGGGGGGGGGGGAGGGAGGAATTTTCTCGGCTACTGAGATTTTAAAAGAAAGTATAAGACTGACTCAAAACAATACACTCAATAATATTCAGGGAAAGCAAATGGACACAGACATTCATACGCAAACATTAAAAAGAAAGACAAGTTTCTATATCATCGTCACCACATATATTTTATTTCAACAGAATTCTGTACAAATTTACAGGTCAAATACAATAGTCATGGCAGTAGTGATGCATGTATTAAGCTGTCATAGTCAACGTGGTCATTGCAATTACAAAAGTTTCTACTGCAATCTAAACAGTTACATGCAATGGGCAGTGTGGGAATTCTCTAATGTGACAGATGCAATGGTAAATTTAATGGCCGAGCTCAGAATGTGATATGAAATAGTAAATTTAATGTTTAAATTAAGAATGTAACAGTGAGTTCAAAATGTGACACAGAATAAATTCAGAATGTGACAGTGAGTTGAGAATGTTACAAATAGTAAATGTAATGTTTGAGTTGAGAATGTGACAAATAGTAAATTTGATGTTCAAGTTCAAGATGTGAAAGACGAAAAATAGTAAATCTCATGGTTGAGTTTAGACTGACAGATGAAATAGTAAATTTAATGGCGGAATCCACTAATGTGACAGGCGAAAATTCCCAAGCGGTCTGATAAACGTCTGAATCAAGTATTGTAATGCAGCGGATGCTGTGGTCGAAATGAAACAGATGTTTGATTTCAGAAATATGACAGATATTGTGGTACATGTCAGAATTCAGGAATGTAAACTTTCAATACCTGAGTGCACGCTTTTCTAAAAAAAAAAATACAGTACTTTAGTACAAATTTTCTTGAAAATAAGAAAGGCTTCTTCTATATGTTTCAGTATTGCAATAACAAAAGATTTTGTTGCAGCTCACTGACTTACATGCAATGAAATAACTCCTGGTTGTGTTGAAACAACAACTGTGTCAGTCAAAAGAATTAATCTGGATCTTTTCTTTCTTCAAAGGAAAAAAAAACAAATCTTTCATGTGTATAAATTATTGCATTGAATAGCGTTGCTGTGCTGTCCAGCTGGACTAGAGGCACTTGCGTAATGCTGAGACATGACAATTAGGTATAACAACGTCCAGGCAACATTCACTGACGTTCAATCGACTACCGTATTTTGTCATGTTTATCAATAATGGCCATGTGAGAGGTCTCTTTGGTATAAGAATATACATGTATGAGTAATGTTTATGAGAAGCAATATCTTGTCGGTAAGAAAAGAAACGAGCACATTTTCCTGCCATTCACTCATAATGTAAAATTTGCATGAAAAAAAAACGGCACTATCAGTATAGCACACTCGAAGCTAACCTTTGAAATTTGGGGCACTACCACTTTTATCACCAGGTCCTCCACTAGCCCCCACACTGACAGCCCCCACCAGCTCCTACCTATGTAACCGGTGCACCTGCCAGCCATGTCACTGGCTTTTCTACCATTGTGCGCCCCCCCCCACCACTTCCCTTCCTCCCTAGGTTGTTAAAGGTCTACTGGGGCGTCCTGCCAGTCTCAACATTGCCACCCCTGGGACTGAGGCCCTTTTCAATCCCACCGTCATCCCCTTTGGCATAGGTTTAGTATATGAGCTCTCTTGTTGGGAATCAAAGAAAAGCCACGTGCACAGGTCCAGCTGCTTACACCTTCAAATAGTTTGTAATCTTTCATGCAAGTTAAAACGGAGCTAAATTTGACTAGTGAGTGCAAAAGACTTAGCACCAACGGCAGATCTGACAATCGTAATACACAATGCAGACACAATTGTAACTTGTTACCAATTCATACAAACAACATTTTGTGGCACCAGCAATGATACCTGTTTATCCAGTGGCATAAAACATCTCTCTAAGTTTTTAGCATTTCAACCATGGTATATTTTGTTATGAAAACCTTAATTAATCAGCCAAACTCTCCTAAAAGGCTGACTTTATATATTACCGGTATATAAAATGACACCGTCCTGTTATGAGATATAGCAACTCTTTCTGTGTTTACTATTTCCTTCATAGTCTAGTTTGTTATGGAAACCTAAATCAATCACCTACGCCATGTACAAAAAGGCACTCTGCTGATTGTTTCTGCTTATTTTTTTTTTTAATTTAATTTATTTTTTCAGAGCATTTCTTCAGTCTGGCCGATTTAGGTAAGCAGATTCGACTTGAATTGGATCTTACATTATACAATGTGTTCTTGTATCAAACTCGTAGGCTAAGTAGTTACATAGATGAAAAACATTGATTATTTCAGGCGTTCTACTTCAGTACTGAAATCTCATTTTGGTTAACAGATCCGATTTTTCTCCAAATAGCAGCTATTTAGACAACAAAGACATAATAATTTGTCTTCTCAGCTTCTGAGTTGTATTTCTAATGTGTTGCTAGAGAATTTAAAGTGATCAGCCTACACACTGACAGATGTGAAACACTGAAAGTACTCAACCGGGCATGACAGCAGTCTTCTTTTATTATTCCACCCACCATTCTGCATCAACCTCACTTCAGCCATTAGAACCTCACTGTCTAACGTACACTATTATAATCCAATAAACTGTTATAATCAGTCTCACAACACTAAAGCTAAAATATACTTCACAGCACCAATTAAAGACCGCCTTCCACGAAGCGCCTTGCAGATTTCGTGTGTACTTTTCATTTCCATGGTGTGTTTTTCTGCATGTTCTTTGGAAACATCTATGGTGAAATTATTGTGGAATGTGTATTTTAAAACTATAGACACCTCCTTCATCTGTAATTTCGGTCTGTGTTAGGTAAGTAAAAGACGTTCAAACTACCGACCATGGCAAGGGGCTTCGACACTGTAAAAACACTATCACTGAAAGATTCCATGTCAGTCCACTGCTATAATCCACTACTGTAATCTCATTTTGGCAGAAAGATCGTGAGTAGGTTTTTGTTTCCCACTTCACTATGGTTGCCTTGGCAACTGTGTACACAGTAAATTCTCTCACTGATTTTACTGTTATTTCTGTTGGCATAAACAATAATATCTTTGTCTTCCCTCCAGCTGTGGTAAGCGACAGTGCTCAGTAAAAGTACCCCACTCGTCTGAAGTCTTTGAATTCGTTTTGCTCCTGATGAAACGTTGAATAGAGTAGATGCCTTTAATCTCTATAGAGAATGCAAGTGCAGCTTGTCACAGTGGACCACACATTAGTCTCGGTGAGTTCTCTTCGGCACACAATTATGAATTAATCAAAGCACGATTGTGGTTGCTTTCAGGGGCTTTGGGCGGGCCAATCCCGCCTTCGGGCAAACCGTCAGTTCTGCAGCCTGTGCCTATCAAAGTTGTATAAAGGGAAATAACTGTATAAGCACTTGTGTGCTAAACTACTGGCCAATGATTACGTCCCTTGTGCTAGTGGAGAGGACCTCATAGCACCATAGCGAGGCCTCCCAAGGCAGCAAAAGCCAGCATCACACACACAACCACAGGTATAAACAGCCTTGGATTGGACAGCGTCAGTCGAGAAGATTTGCGGTAATTCTGAAAAAAAAAGATAATTTTCAAAAATAACGTCACGACTAAATGCTGAAGGCATTGTTAATTTAATAAAAGTATGCATTATCTATTACTATGAATGAAACATGCGATAAAGACTATAATTAGAATTCTACTTTATTCAGTGATATTCTTCTTCTACTGCGCATTCACTCCATAAACATTATTACGCTCAACCCAACTATCGTTTCACTCTGCCCCAGCCACTTTGGGCCATTCTCGGAAACAACTGACAGGGGGGGCAAGTCAAGAATTTCACGGCTCCCTCTACGCACACACTCACTGCCCAAAGTCGTGGGGGGGGGGGTAGTCGTGGGGTAGTCTCAAACATATAACAGAGGGATGTCGAACTCAAGATACCCAGACATGTCACCCCCTCTTCTATTTTACCCGAGTGACCTTAATCCGTACCTACTGGGCAAGATTCTAGAAAAGTGATGTAGGAGTAATATTATTACGACAAGTCTGGCTAACAAGGTCTTGTGTAAAATCTATGGCTACATCATTCATGAGGCATTGCTTGTTAAACGGGGAATGGCTGAAAAATCAATCTTGCGCTGTGTGGGCAGAGGAGCAATGCGATTATAGAGTCTGTCGGTTGGTGAAACTTAATCCCCTCCCCCCTCCCAAACTTCGCCCACCTCCACCACATTCCGACCACATCCCCTTATATCTCTTTCTCTCCCACCCCTCTCCCAAATTGGATAGGCCTATGTCTTGGAGACCTGAGGTCTACATCAGTCTCTTACTTAATGCAGTTCCCGATAGCGTCTTTATTCAAACTGTGTTCGTGACTCGTTTTTTTCTTAAGGTTTTCTCAACTAACATGACATTACCTTTTTTGGGAAAAGCAGGACATTACATTACGAAATTTAATACGACTGAGTGTAATAGCGGAAATCCTAGCATTTGTTTTGACAAATTAAGGTTTAACAGTTATTGTCTACGCTGACTTGCAACCGGGATCATACCATGCTGATGAAAAACAACAGGACAAAATTCGCCCACGGATTTCCCTGGTTGCTTCCGGGATTCCCGTTCATGCGAAACTACTGTATGTATTAGCTCTGAAAATAGCCACAGTCAACAAAGTTGCCCTAATTCTATTTGCGTTAACAAAAGTTTTCATGTTTATCAGGTAAAGAGCCCACTCGTAACCTAACGCGTATCTCATCGTTATACATTATACGGGACAAGTGAATAAACTGGGACTTTCCTGTATATCAGTTTCTTGTCACATGTTGCTCTTCTCTTAGACCACGTTATTATCTGTGTTAATTTCGTCACTCCCTGAATGGTCTATGTCACTGATAGGGAAAATTGGCTGCCTGCCTTGTTTCAAGCACTGAATGATAAATCCCTTGCATGCGTGTATTTAGTTTGTAACAGTACACAAGTACTAGTTTCTTCAAACTTAAGAATCAAATCATTAAAAAAAAATGTCTCTTGCCTCGTCCAGTGAGTGATTGATAAGAAAATCTGTCATCGGAAGTTAGAGTAATTAATTGTTGCTTTGGTTGTTGTGTTAAATTTATTACTGTTGCTGTTTTCGGATCTGGACACACAAACGAAATACTTTCACACTCATCCTAGTCTTCACCACAATCATTTTCCTCATTGAATTAAAACTCGCACAGCTTCTAGGACTCCGGTATACTTCCATACATACACATAATATTCAGACACACATTGTAGACAATTATGGCTATAACTAATGAGAATACAGAAACCAAGACTAAAACCCTTTACAGGTTCAAAAGAAAAGGTTCATTATACACGGTATGAACTATGCTGGTACGGTAGATGACGTCATTACGATAACAGAACCGAGTTCATAACCAAAAACAATTAATACATCAAATTATTTTTCCTTCTTTTTTTTCCCTTAGTTTCATGTCTAGTCTTCGCCTCAATCCCATCTCCACTTTACCGCCTTTAAAGAACATCGCCAGTGAGTTGTCATGGTAGATTGTATAGAATGTTTGATCAACTTTTTAATGCTTTTAAAATTAAATGTGCTCCTACAGAGCTTTGATACTTTCGCAGTTTTTGTAGGAATAGTAGCAGAATACAATTTGTTACGTCATGTTATGACCTTATTTCAAGTTCTGGAAAGAGTGGGGATACAATAATACAGAGCATGTACGTCTGTGTGTGCCTGTGTACATATGCGTGTTTAATTAAATAAAGCAGTCAATGCACTGGCCTACTTTATGGACACAAAATCACACAATGCAAAAGCATGAATTTATTACTTTTTTGGGGGGTAAACTTCCACACTGACTAACAGCCTGGGTTTTCGATGTTGTATGCCGGTACTTACATGTACATGTGAAAAACTTTCCTCATCTCCTCGATGTGACGGACTAGGCAGCAGTGACGTGATATCCCCTTCGGAGAGTTTCGGTCCTAGAGATACAGGCCACATCGTGTGGTCAGAATCCGGACTGATGTCACACAACTGCAAGTAGCGGCCAGGCACGTAAGCGACAGGGCTGGAACACTCAGATACCAAGTCTACTTCATCGTACTCCAAACTGTCTCCCCTCAAACACGGCTCTGACATTAGATCCAGTCTCAGCGACTTGTTATTCCGTGAAGCGCCACCGTGTCGTACTGTATGCGAAGAATTCTTATGGCTGTGATATTTCCTGTCTCCTGTAATGTACTCCATCCTAGCTTAGCTTATCCTTGGATTTGTTACTGAACTGTTTTCTCAATCTCGGTCAATCGGGATGTCCTCGGTTGATAACTCTGGATGTGCAAGCGTCAACTCTTTCACGGTGAACTTTCAGCTTTGACCTGTCACGGAGAGAGACAATGATTCACTCATGATGATTCACTCATTACACCAGACGACAACGGTCTGCACTGCCGGTTTTTGCATGGGACGTGTGGGGGGGGGGGGGGCTGTCACTTTGTTAGTCGCCCTTAAATCCTCTCATTTCCTCCTCCCCCTCAGGAATTTGTGGCGAGTCGCCTCCGCCTCCACTACAACCCCCAGATCCCCACCCCACCCCCTTTTTTCAACAGCGAGATCTACTGGTTCGGCAACAGCTGGCCTCGCTAAGACTTTCTTTGTAATTATAACAATAAGAACGATAGAATTAGAAAAAAGAGTGAAAGAATGCAGGGAAAAGAACAATTTGAAGCCATTTTAAAAGCTCCGTGAACCAAAGTGTAGGCGGCTGTCAGTCTACACTACACTAGAAATGTCACCGAAGGTGAATCGGATGGAATGTGTGGGCCAGCAAGGGAGACATACCGAAGTTAAAAACGTCCTCCTTTGATGTAAACTTCGTTGGCTCATAATTATAGTTTATACAGTAGGCCCGTTCTCGGCCATTCATTGTTATCAACTGGACAATATTCCACAAAGACAAGATAGGCGAGAAAAAGTGGGGTGGGGTTGGCGGCTGAAACTATGACACAGAGGAGTTTCCACAGATTAATAATTGTGCGCAGGGGCGGGAGGGGTGGGAGAAAGACGGGAGAGAGGAATGACAAAGAAAAAATGTTGTAGTGGAGTGACAGCAATAAATTATTAAATTAGAAATAAGTCAACGTTATAATAATTCTTTTATTATAATATTGGTCCATGTAGTGAATGTGAGTAATATTTGAGGTCCGGTAGACAGACACATACTGACATAGGCCTACTGTTGAACTCATTTGACTTGTGCTGATCATTTGATAGACAGAGAGACGCAGTGACAGAGAAGGTCACTCAGACACAATGGTAAACGTATCTGTTGAAAAATTGACCGACAATCTGAATTAGAGATAAGGAAAGAGGGGATGAAGACATGAGGAAGACCAGGAAGAAAAAGAACGACAACATGAAACAATCAATATTATACTAGAGTCTAGGCCTACCATTAGTCATACTATCATAATGCCATATCCAAAGATTTAAAACATTAAGTACACTAAGAAACGATCAATAATAATAACATTAAGAAAAATAATATGAAAAATCAACAAAGAAATTCACTCACAAAATATCTCCTGTGGGGAAGCCGGGAAGCTGAAGGTTTTCTCACTGAGCGGCACAACAAAGAAACCGTACACTCTCAACACTTCCCGACTATCTGAACGTAGTGGCAGCTGGTCTGCCCAAGAACTAAACAACAGAGTAATGTCTTCCCCCAGCGCGCTTGGCCTGTTATAACCCTTCCCTCTTGTTGTCAAAAGGCTTTTTCCCCCACGCAAAAATAACCTCTTGTCCCACCGCACCAAAGTACATCGGGATTTCGGTATCCGGTAACGTCAGCTATCTCACAGGGAAGTGTAGGATTTTGTCAGCAGTTGGCAGGTGCTGCGCTAGCGGAGGACGATCAAGTGCGCGGATTTTAGTGACGTAGGCCACGTTTAGGGATAAAAATAGAAACGCACTGCGACTGGCAAAACCCTTAAGCCGGTGTTTCCCTATACGTCATGTGTCACTTCATTGACCCTGTCACTTTGTCAAATTACGCACGACACAGGGTTTATCCATATCTTTCGCGCACGGTTTTCCTATCTCAAGTGTTTGTAGATGATACTAATATTTGGAAGCAGGAAAAAGAACAAGATAAGTCATATATTTAGCCTATTAACGACTGTTTTCGGTTCGTGAATGTTAGTTTAGACCCCGAAATAAGGTAAATAACTGGTATTTGAATTACTTTTATTACCAAGATGTCTTTAGCTGGATGTCTGTAGCTTTGTGAAATGCACTTTGAGAACTAAACCGGAATATCTGGAGGAAGGAATCCGTTTGCTGACATGACAATAATTTTTTGTCTCTTTTTTTTTTGCGACTCTGTTCTATCATTCACACACCTCAAGTACAGGCTGTCACACTCTGTGCTGTAAGACAATAACCCCCAACATCCCTTGACAAAATGAGGAGTGCCTCATCAACAGCCCATTAGATAAATGCAGTCCTCAAATCCATTTTTTGCTTTCTGTCCTTTATGTGTACATTCTGGGAGTGCTGTGTTTTACAAAGCTGTTTTGTTTCTATTTAAACTGTGCCTCACTTTCATTCTATTTCAACATTGTAACCATCCATCTTCTATATTTTTAGTTTATGTATAAACTGATTATTTCTTTGAGCTCATTCCTCTGTCCAGGTTTTTAACTCTGAACAATCATTGAATTTCTCCCACAGCGGCAAAGGTGCATCGAAATTAGGACTAAAAATGGCGACCATCCATCGACACTACGGAGGCTTTCAACGCTGCAGCACTTTGCTTGAAATGAAGTTTGATTGCTGGGCTGACTTCTTTTTTTTTTTTTACCAACTGGAATCATTCACCTGATCAGAAGAAACGTTTTAGATTAGTCTCACCACCTGGTCAGTGAAACATTGTCCTTATTATTTTATATAATTTATATATGTTTATTGTCCCTATCTGTTCCATTGACAGATAGTAGTTTTTCTCCAGTAAGTTCCTGCTGAGGGAGCAGTTGATTCATTGGTAAAAGAATGAAGATAATGTAATGTGTAGGCCATGGCTAGATTGCTTAGGCCCACAGATCCTCTCTGTATATGTGTGGGTGTAGATGTGGGTGTATTTATGTTCACAGAGCCACAAGCCCTTTGACCAACAATCTCGGCACTTCCAGTTTCGTTCAAATCGTAAACTTCACTGTTGACTGACTATCTGGTCTTTGTGGGTGTGTTTGGTTAGCTTCCTATTGTTCTTCTATGCATAAATAAGGGGATAAAAACTTTGCCCCCCACACACACAAAAATGGATGTGTGAGCCTGTGCTTGATTGGTTGAAAATTCAATTCTCATACCTGCTATGCAAGATCTAGGTAATCAGTGGTGCATAAAGAGTATTTTAAGACAAAATCGTGATGCGCAATGATGACCCCCTTTCTTTTACCTCGATGAGGACATGTTTCGCACTGTTAATGAACCATCGTTAGTAAGTCATGACATTTATATATACAAGTTCAGAGTGACAATTTCCATACAGGACCTCATATCTGAAGTCACATTAAATTACATTACGAAAGTTGAACAAATTAATTTCAGAAATCAATCAAATTATAATTCGTTGATACGAGCAAAATTAAAAATGATTTCTCCTTTGGATTTGGATACTGGTAAGAAATGAGGCGATCAGATCGGGATAGTGGAAGGGGGGGGGGGCGTCAACATTTGCAGTAAATTTGAGTAGATCTGGCGAAATCGGGCATAATGTGAAATTTTTATACCTCTTAAAAAAAGTAAAAATAAAATATTTTTCTAATAAGATTTCAAGCAAAACATTTTAACTGAATGCACCATTTTATTGGCAAATCTCAATTTCCATAGAAAAGTTTTCCCTTTGGGGGGGGGGGGGGGGGGTTCACCTTAAGCCTGATATTTCACCAGATCCACTCACAAAATGGCCAATCCGGATGGCGTGCAGTGGAGGAAGTCAGCTGAATGTGCGCACCTGGACACCGAAAGGTGCTATTTTCGTTAGATATCTGGGCACGTCTCCGCTCCAGTAATGGTAGCTGTTGTTTGCATTGTCTTTGAACCGCCGTGACAAATGTCACAATTGAGCTTCACCTGTACAAAAATGCTGCACTCTAGGAAAGAATTGCTTTATCAAACCCAATTTAGGCTCCTGAAATATCCTTTTAAACCCGGCGAACTATGGCTAAGAAAAAAAAAGATATACACACATACACACACACACACACACACACACACACACACAAATCCAACAAATCTCATTATAATTGAAGAGCATCCAAAACTGGGCAAGACAAATTTTGTGTCAGCTTTGGCACCTTTCGAATAGCCTTTCAAAATTAGTGTAAAACGTGGTGTAAGTGTTCGGTTGAAAGTTGCTGTGCCCCATCATGTCCGTCGGATAAAGACGGGACATAGCAAGTTTTAACTGAGCACTTACACCGCGTCTTACACTAATTGTGAAGGACTATCTGAAAGGGGTCATAGCTCTTGCCAAGTTTGACTTACCCAGTTTTGGGAAAAACGCCCTTCAATTTTAAAGCATTGAAAGGTGAATGACTTTCTAGAATTCATGTGAACTGAAACTATTCACATCTTTGTGATCTACACTTCTGAGCTAAGATATGAATGAATAAAAGTCGCATAAATACATGCTCCAATCTATGACAAGCCAATGAACTCGACCACAGAATCCAGTGGAAAGAGCCGTAGCGTCGGTTGCCAGCGCCAGGAGCAAGGCAAATATTGAGCCCCCTGACCCATGGATCGGTAGCACCATTCCACTAGTCTAGTATTGAACCCCTTTACTCCCCCCTCCCCCCCCCCCCATTTTTTCCCCTACTGATGCCATCCCAAACACCTGTATTGTGTTTTAAGAAAATACCCATGTATATGTAATTGAAGTAATGTGCATTTAATGCTAGTTTACACTCAAATGTATTTAAGATCGCTTGGTGTTAATAAAACAAATTTAGCATTGACAGATATAAAAACCAACCCTCAGAGGGTACTCCTACCAGGCCCTTGCAAAGCTGGTCATAGGCCTAGGCCCGACAGAGAACTCAGGCCCCCATTTCAAACTGCTCATTAAGTATTTTTGTAATTAGCGCTAAATACATTTAGAATTATATTACTTTTTCATGGGTTATAATCTTTTGTGAATCTTTAAAATATGAATCTTTTATGCTGAAAGATCTCATTTGCCTCTTCTTACAACATCAGTTATTCTTGACCGCATGGTCCGCTATCCCCTCCCTTTGTTTATACCAGGAGGAGTTGATCCCCTCGTAGACCCATATATAAACTCCCGCCCCTCTCACTAGTCCCTGTTTCACCCTCCTTCTCTTTCTGGCCTGACGCGGACAAATCTCATGGACAGAACATGAACTTTCTCTCGCATGATTGTTAATGTTAACGCCTTCACTGCCTGTCCATATCTTACATGGATATGCTGTGGAAGAAAATAATGATTTCCGGGTACATGTATTATTTTAATACTTACTTTCTAGAAATGACAATGGTTTTTAGTGAACAGGGTCCCCTGACTCCATATGATTATGATTATTAGCGAGTTGGATCCTCGAGAGTTTCTCAGGCATGGCAGTGAAGGGGTTTAAAGAGATGATTCAAAATCTAAACATCAAACTAAGTTTGCTAAATGCAATGATATTATCATAGCATGGTGGTACCCTCGTATGCGAGGAGGGCGTATCTGCATAGTCACCTGGTATGCGGAGATGGCTCCATAGTCCAAGATGGGACCTGCAGAGTCGTGGGCACACAGGACACTGGATGTCTGCAGTCGTCGCGCGGATGGACTCGGATGGGTGGTGATGTTCTCTATCGGCCTTGGCTTTGATGCGGCGACACTATAAGAAGACCAGCTCAGATACCATTGGAATGTTCTATTAACGTCACCAGCATTGCGATAAAGACCGCCATGCCACCTTCTGAGGTCACAAATTTTGCTGAAGTGCTAAATGCTAGTTCCGTGACGTCAAGTGAGAGAAACCCATTCCCAGAACATCTATCTCACATAATTATCAGGGTCTAAACACGGAGCTCTGTAGAACTCTGTGGGTCTAGTTACTTACTATATATAACGGTATATAGTTTTCGTTATCACTCTACATATTTCTTTAGTTATCACACTCAATCTTTCACACACTCACACACGGATAAACAGACAGACAGAGAGGCAAAGAGAAGTAGTGTGGCACAGGTTTGGGGAAGTCAAACGAAACAAACTAATTATTTAACCACACGTTCCCATTTAAGCCTAGCTAATTAATAAGGAAGTAAAACGTGACACATATGCAGCTATAACAGATCCCTGAGGTCAGATAGCCGGGCATGGCGAACGTTAAAAGGGCAGGGGTTTGGACAAGGATAGTGACAGAGATAATATACGAGCCATCTCAGACAAAGTATGCATGCTCAAAGCTCTTCAGTGAGACAACAGTGAGCCACACGAGAAGCTGTTAGCGGTTGGGCCAAAATTGTAGCAAACCACTCCTTTACGTACGCATCCCCAAGAGTTAATCTGATTTTTTGCATGAAAGTTCTAATTTATTAATTTCAGTCTCAAATAACCAATGCTGTCGTTCCAAATGTTGCACAATTTTTATGTAGACTGCGTTTTAATTTTATAGGAAAATGAAACTAAGTGATGCAAGGGGCTGAATATATTTGATTCCTTCACGCCATGAAAAATAACTGTTTTTTGTGTGCAAACACCAAAAAAAGAAAGAATTGAAATTCTTATGAGGACGAAACATGGGAGTGCTGCATGGGAAAGTTATAACAAAAAAAAAACAACAACAGTATTTTACAAAGAATGTGCACATTTTGATTTTTCATATAAGGAACAAATCTAAACCATATAACCATATTTAGATTTTCCCCATAAGGTGCGTACGGTAACGAAACTTCATTTAGAGACGAGAATGATAGGACTTCGTTCCACGGCCTGTATTGATACAGTAGGCGGACAAGTGCTTGTACACTCTAAGTAAATGACATAACATTGGCTGAATTCATTGAATACTTACCGGGTTTGGCGTGTGCATGTCCTGGTCATTGCGCTGTCAGTCCCTAGCCCATCATTGTTAATTGATGGTTTTAGCTTGAATAGACTGACTCTGCTGAAACCGCTTCAGCTACCCAAAAAACTCTCACATAGCGGTAATCTGTCAATTGTACCCGTCGCTAGCCTCTGGCTAATTAGAAAGGAAGTAAAACGTGACACATTGCAGTTATAACAGATGACTGAGGTCAGTTAGCCGGGCATGACGAACAGCTTGAAAAAATCCTGGTGTTCATAGACACTAGAAAGGACATGGCAAACGTAATGTTGGCACCACACTTTCGAGGTTTCAGGTGGTGAAGACAGAACGCAGGTTTTTTCTAGCAAGTAGCCGCTATAAGCTTCAGGCTCACTATGGAAAGTTAAATGATCATCGCAGAAGGACTGTGGAACATCACTGTACTGGTTAAAGTTTAAAGAAATAGAAAATTCCTCCTTCTTGCAGTTTTTCTAGCCCTGAATCGATGTCATTCAAAATACAAACAAATATAAAGAAACTCAGAGATCATATTTAGGTGGTCAAAGTCTCTGGCGATGTCATTCTATATCCATAATTAATGGCATAATAATAATAATAATAATGTATAGCATTTATACAGCGCATATCCATTTAAAATGCTCTATGCGCTTTACAGAAACAACATGTCAACCACAGAGCAGAATGGAGCTGCCTGCGAAGCGCTCAACACACTGCACTGCTTCTTTCTCTCTCCCTGTCTCGCTCACTCTCTCTCTCTATCTCACAGCAAGTTGTAACGCAGTCTGTTAGGCGCAGTTCACAACTCACAACAGTTCACAACTCACATCAGTTCACAACTCACATCAGTTCACAACACACAACTCAAATAATATTTGAATATTTATTAATAACAATATATATTTAATAATGAATAATAAATTTTGTTGTTGCTGGTGGGGAGGGGGAATGATATGGATAAATTTTAATCTATTAATTTCAATTTTCAATTTTGCCCGGGCAGCGGCCTTTCGGCCTGCTCTTTACGATTTCCAACTGCCAAGGTATCTTTAACGTGCGCAACGTGCACACGGGCCCTCCGAATTTTTTCGTCCTTATCCGAGAAGACTAGGTATTCGATCCTACCCCCCAATAGGACCAGGGACTTGGAAATATGAGAAAAATCCAATTTCCAACATGCCTGCACTGCCCGGGTTTTGAACCCGGGACCCTTGGCATGAGAGGCGAGCACCTTGCCTCTAGACCACCTTGTCCCTACTATGCCGACAACTATGCAAAGTTTGTTGCATTTACCACCAAATGCACAATCTTAGTCTAGTCCTAACTGACTCTCTGTATCCCATGTCGTATCCACTATAGCATGTGGTCATGGTGGTGTTGTGGACACGTAAAACGGTCGTTATAAGCCTAGTGACATCAATGGCCACACAATCATAATTAGCGGTGTAGTTTGTTCAATAATAAAGCTAGTCAGCACTGCAGGCGAAAACTTCCATGGTAAATGCACTCAAAGACCAAAGCATTGATAATTACAGTGCCGTTAAGATAACTCTAAAGGCAACAAGGAAAGAAAACAGTTACCGATATATCCACACTGCTGTTATATAATCAGTTACTATTACAAGTCTATATTATTCACCGTGAGTGACAATCCATGTCTACTGTTAATAAAATCTTTAAAATTAATACCATCACATGTCTCTGGTGAGCGATTGTAGCATAATTTTGAATACATCCACTGCCATACAATTACGTTTTTCCGTCAATATTGTCCAGGTGTGGTGGAGGACAAACAATAAAAAATGGTTTTGATTACCATTTGGCCTGTCGGAAAGAAGAATTTCTTGACTATATTTTGCAGGAAATGCCAAATTTAGAAGGTATTCATTAATTAATCCCTGTAGACACATGGCAGTGTGGACATCCATTGTAACTGTCTAGCTCGATCGGGGATTCCCAAACTCCTAAGATCACGGCTAGTTATACATGTGACAATTAGAGTTAGTGCGGAGACAGCACTCGATTGGTTAGGCCTACATTTTCCTTGTGATTTTAAAACCTAATACACATTTTTTGCGGTTTCGATTGCAGAAAAAATATGTGGATTGCCATAGATTTATAGAGAAAAGAGAAGTTTGACAAACAAAATAATTTGAGAAGTGCTGTAAAAAGGGTTTTCGTTGAAGCATCGTCAGGTCTGTCCTTAAAATTTCCCACAACGAATGATATCCGGAGCTCTGCTGAGGTCAAATCCGTGCCCAGTTCAGGCAGACACTGATGACGGTGGATGTTTAGATCTGTAATCACACTAGACACTGTAAAACATCCTAGATTTTCCGCGATTGGCGTGTGCAAATAATTTCAGTACATTAATAATTTGAGTTAAGATCCACGAAATGGAGGTAAAGATAAGCCTTTGACGTTCAGACTTTAGACCCAATGCATGTGAGTAAAACTATTATATTGTTACACTGATGTTCGCAGTCAACATTGTAATTTCAATGCTTTATATTGATGTTATTCACATGATAATAAATAAAATTATATGGTCTAGAGTGTAGCTTCAACATAATATGCTACAATTAATAATTTTGACAGCTGCAGTTCAGGGTGTTGGGCCATGCAGGTGTCCAGATTTCTGGTCAGCTTCGAACTTAATGCAGTAGATGGTTGCTATGTTTTGTTGTTAAATTGTTGTTGTCGTAGTCATTCTTCTTCTTCAGCATCTTCGTTTTTTCCTCTTTGTTTTCTTCCTGTCTTGTAAGGTGCTGTTGCGGGGTGAATCACCGACTCCTTCACTGACTTGACCTCTGGTCACATCGAGCCAAAAACTGGGAATCTTTAGGTTCAAACATTGTGTGGAGAGGTACCAAGAGAGACTCTGTCCAAACTGTGTTGGAGTGATTAGTCTAGCGGGCCCACCTCTGGGTGGACGAAGGTAGTGACATCCAGGCAAGTGCAACAAAAAGCCTTCACTTAAGCCGTGGGGGGGGGGGGCACACCTGCTTTTGGTACCCCTTGCTTGACCCCGTGTGTGGTTAAAGATCACCTGTTCTGCACAATGTTAAATAGAAGAAAGGCCGGATGGGGGGGGGGGGGGGTCTTTTGACACTGACAAAAGGTCTGAGGAAAACCAACATTTTAAACGAGGGACAGGGTTGGGGATGGAGAGGGCGGCGGCTCTTTTGACACTCACACTGAAAAATTGCTGAAGCAAAAGAAAAAAAAATCGCTCTTTCAAATTCCAGTCCGCCTTCAATGAAACACCCAACCTTTCAGGACTTTATAGTTAAAATAGTTCTCACTTAAAAATACCCAAGGGCACAGGCGATGCCGTGCAAGTGACGACGTCATAATTATTAGAGTGAATACATTCAAGAACACCAACTTGTTTATCATTACACTTGGCGGTCTTCTCATTGAGATCAAAAGGTTTAGTGTTTAGCCCTGCACAAGTTACGTGTCAAAAGAGCGACCTTGAAGGATCGTGACTTGTCACAAAGTGAAAACTTGGACTATTGTGACACCGAGCTCTAGGTAATAAATAGCTTGTTTTGACAGGCTGTTTGGCCCATTTTGCGACCTATTTGTCAACAGCTTAGGAAGTGCAGCATGGGCAAACATGCCCTTTTTGTCCTTTACCCTATCCATATAGACTTTTCCTGACCGAATATCTATCTATCTGTCTGTCTGTCTGTCTGTCTGTCTGTCTATCTATCTATCTATCTATCTATCTATCTATCTATCTATCTATCTATCTATCTATCTATCTATCTGTCTGTCTGTCTGTCTATCTATCTATCCGTCCATCTATCTATCTATCTATCTATCTATCTATCTATCTATCTATCTATCTATCTATCTATCTATCTATCTATCTGTCTGTCTGTCTGTCTGTCTATCTATCTATCCGTCCATCTATCTATCTATCTATCTATATATCTCTCTATCTATCTATCTATTATCTATCTATCTATCTATTATCTATCTATCTATCTATCTGTCTATCTATCCATCTATCTATCTATCTATCTATCTATCTATCTATCTATCTATCGGTCTATCTATCTATCTTGCAATGTTTAAATACCTGCTTTTTCATACCAAAACAAAAAACAAAAAAACTTCTTAAGGCGCTTTGCGCTAGACAGTAGGCTACGACAGTAAAAAGGTTCGCTTTGGTTTAAATGCAATGTCAGCACAGGTTACCTTGGATAGGGTAATCGACAAAAAGCATGTTGGTATCTTACAAATTAAAACCTGACACTCGCATGAACAGCACTATCTGATATAATATCTGACATTTCGCTATTTCACCCGCGTTTTCATCACAAGCACCACATACCAGCGTTTGCCTCAGTACGAGTGCATGTTAAGTACGTTTCCAGTGTGAGGAGCATAAGGCGCTTGCGGGGAGAGATAGTGAAAGAGAGAGGAAGAGAGAGAGAGAGAGAGAGAGAGAGAGAGAGAGAAGAGTGGGAGGGAAAGAGACAAAAAAGAGAAAGAGAGACAGATTGACACAGAAGGTTCAGAAAATATACAAGATATAACAGCAGAAACAATAGTATGCTACTACTGAACTGGTTTTATTAGTGTGATTTGTTAGGCTGTAAGTTCTGCAAAGGCAAGGATTTGCTATTTATACATGAAATTGAGAGAGGGTAGGCGACGAGAGACAAACAGACAGAAGAGAGAGAGAGAGACAGGGAGACAGTCAAAGACATGTACACAGTGACAGACAGAAAAAGAGAGAGAGGCAATGTAAGAGACGGAGAGAGAAAGAGGACAAAGTGAGGGAGAAAAAGAGAGACAGAATGAGATAGAGAAAGAGAGGCAGAGTTAGTGAGAGAGAGAGTGACAGAGAGATAAAGACTGGCAGAGAGAGTACAAGGGACAGAAATAGAGAGAGAGAGAGAAAGACTGACAGAGAGAGAGAGTATGAGGGGCAGAGTGAGGTAGAGGAAGGGACACACACACACAAAGATAGAGAGAGCGGGAGAGAGACACACAGAGAGAAAGAGAGCTAAGTACATGATTAGAACACTGGACTTCACGTGCCTGTGTGACTGTGGGAGTCCGTGTTGAAGTTGCTAGGTAGGCATAATGAGAATGCATAGGTAGTTACTCTGAGTGGATGAAGAGGTGAAAAAGCTACCGTAATTAAGTTGAGCGGGTGAGAAGGTAGCTAGTTAGAAAAACAGATAGAAGAGATAGGTAAATGGATAATTGTTTGAGTTGGTAGGCAAATAAGTAGGTGGATAGAACGAAGAATGTAATAAGGGGGTGTCAAAATAAAAGAAATCGGATAATTTGACAGAGAAATGTATGATACATCATTATCTTAAAGTTAAAACAGGCCAACTTCATACAATTTTTTACTTTTAAAATACGACTAAGTGATTTTTTGTTATTTTAGATGAATCGCACGATAAAAATAAATATGAAAACCCTAGAAACTGTGAGGTCACAGCAAGGCTTAAAATTGGCAAAAACAAAAAAGTTGTTTGTTACAAAGCTTCGCGTTTATTTTATTGTATCGTCTGGGTATTATTTCTAACGCGAGGCTTTGCTACATACAACATTTTCCTTTTGCCAATTCTTGACTACGCATGATAAAATCAAGTATAAGGAAAGGAATGCTGTAGACTTGCGGATTAGACCGAAAAGTATGAGAGCAGGATCAAGGATGTAGATGGCAAGGATACGCGCGGAGAGTTTCTGCATTGTAGGCGGGTCAGGTAAACTGCATTTTAGTTACTGAATGGGACAAAAGAAAGTTATTCAAGACTATCATTCCGAATGAGAGAGTTTGAACAGGAGAAGGAGACGGCTAGGTCACGACACAGCTGTTTCTCAAGTTTAAATGTATAGCAATGGCAGTTGTTTTTTTCTTTTGGGGGGGGGGGGGTATAAATAAAGTTGGGTGAATGGTTCAGGGTATTTTTAGAACAGTATTACTTCTATTGATTTACAGTGATTGAGGATGCAGTTTCAAACAGGATTTTGTTACGGACAGTAAAACGGATCTAAAAAGAAAAAGAATGGTTATTTTTCGTTTAATGTATTTGCCTATTGAATGGGTCACATCACGTCTAACGCCCGCCGTTGTTTACATCAGGGGTTCCCACCCCCATTCGACCTGTTTACCCTTGGCAATTTTTCGGAACTAAATTTATCTGCACCCTGTTTTTGTTCAGTACTTTGAGTTCACACATCTACCATAGAGCAATCGACCAAAGGGGCATTAAAAAATATTGTAAAGTTATTGACATGATTATTTTCAGTTCAAATAACAATAACAGTAATGAAAAAAGGCCTAACAATCTTATTTCACTTATTTATGAACAACGAATGATGAACAGATGCAGGTGTCGAGAATAAAAAAAAACACTTAAGCGAACCAATATGTGCCAATCTAGAATCAGCAATTTACCGTCTGGAGGTTGATTTACCCCATTTTACAACATAAAGGGTAAGCCAGACCACGGCTGGTGTAAGCCCTAGACTGGTGGCTCACCACCTAATTATCGTGCGTCACACTAAAACGCTACTCACAACACACACTGCGGCGGTATGGGTAGTTAGTAGTATGATAGTGTAATGCATAATAATTAGGTGGTGAGCCACCAGTCTGGGACCTGGGCCAGCCTCGGTCTGGCTTACCTCTAAGACGAGGGTCTCCAAATGTGATCCACTGACTGCATCCAACCCGCCACATTAGTTCATCTGGTGTGCCAACAGTCTATCAAAGCAATTGACTGTTTAACACTCATTTATTCATTTTTTTTAAAGTGCTCTTAAACACCCCATTCGAACAAAAGCCAATTTTATTGCTGTTCTTTTATGAAGTGGGACTGTTTGTCCATTGAGCTCGGGTTGAACTGCACTTCGGTACAATAACGGCCACGCCTTTCACGATATTTTATGTATTTTACTGTACCTTGAGCTCTGGAGATTAATCAATTAACATTTCACAAATACAAATCTAAGGCGAAAAGGCTGGTGTAATTAATTTTATGTGTACATTTTTGACAAAAGCTTTGTCTAGAACAATATTTCTTAACCTCAACGCCCCACGTCAATTCTCCAAAAAGGGACCAGGTGGTCTAGAGGCAAGGTGCAACCGCAAAAAAAAAAACGCCGTGTACTGTGGCGACGACGTGCCTGCTCCAGTTTGTAACTAAGTGCAATGACACAAAGGCAAATTTCCCAAATGGGATTACAATAGTATACAAATTAATACAAATACAAATACAAAATAAAACAAACAAAAAAAATGCACCCCCACCATTATCTGACAAAGTGTACAGTATATTAAAAAAAGATTCCACCTTGAAGTCTCACGCCCTACTAAAATATTGTCTCACCCCGCGACCCCAGCTTGAAAACCACTGGTCCAGAGCCTTTATGTATTCCTGTTCACAGTAACCATGACCACTCTGGCCTGCGTTACCTGAAAGGTCCACTTTCCTGCCCTAGTCCAAGCAGGTTTGAAGACCACTGCCCAGGAATGAAGCAGTGTGGTTTTAATGGCGTCGCTATATTTGACAAACAATATGAGAAATCTAATTTCAGAAGTTTTATTTGACATTATTTGGTATTTCTCATTGTCCGCTAAAAATAGTCATAGAAACTTCTGTATTCCTTAGTATACAATTTCCTCACTAAAATTAATGTCCGCTAAGCGCAAGAATGCAAGGAAATATGACTCGGACAAAAAGTGTTCATTTATCTTTAGTACGAGCAGAATAAGCTAGTGTGTCGTCTTATCCATGTTTCACATTCTGTCAGCTTACCGTTTTGTGCTTGGGATAATAAGTCGTATTCGCCGCCAAACAGAACCCAACATTGCTAAAGAGATGGGCTAAATATAAATCACCCAAAAGTTCGGTGTTATTATATTTTTTCTTGATGATACGTGAAATCTTGTATTATTCTAACAATAGAACTAAGTCATCTGTCTTGGTGTTATTTTATTGCTGGTCACTGCTTTATCTGTTGTGTCAACTATGGGGGAATAAACAATTTCAAGAGGAAGAAAAAAGCTGTCGGTTTCAGTAAGTTTTGGCACACTGTGATAATTAATGACAGGAGAGAGAGAGAGAGAGAGAGAGAGAGAGAGAGAGAGAGAGAGAGAGAGAGAGAGAGAGAGAGAGATCGGGACACAGACCGACAGACTGACAGACAGACAGAGCTAGAGATGGACAGAAAGACAGACAAACACAGACCGACAGACGGACAGAAAGACAAACAGACAGACACCGACAGACAGACAGACGAACAGACAGACAGACAGGCACAATTCTATTTTGAACAGTTGCACAAAGTTCGTCGCCAACTTCCTTATGTGTAACGATACGGTAGAGCGGGGCTAAGCTGGTTCTTCAGGTTCTGTACATTTTTTGTTCTTTTTGCAAATATATTCATTTTGTTCCTCTTACTAACCCCAGCAAGGTCTTGATGACCGAAAAAATGTGAACTCTATCTAATTCTATTCTGGTTCCAAAGCTATTTGTTTGAATTCGCTCTTTTATGGGCCTGTGTGTTTCTTTCTATTAATTGCCAACCTTGCAAAATACATCATTTTTATCCCTCTGCATACAATGTCAACAAGACCTACGAGGTATTTGGAGACAAATCTGATGCTGATCAAAATGATACAAACAATGATGAGCTTGACGAGGGGTACGGAAGACTGAGCCGGTTTTTCACCTGTTATACAACGCATTGCGCAATAAGCCGCCGACCCCTGTTAGAAAACTGAGCCGGCTTTTTGTTGGAGATATCGACTATATTGTTTTCGAACTTTCGGTCGATTAGGCTGATGTACCAACCCTAAAGTCACTGGACTGTATAAACATGATAAATCTTTGGATAGACTCGGTATGCTAAAACACAACAGGAACAGTCACAAACTGACTACCACTTTACATCGCTGCATCCAAACATTACTGACTACAATGACCAAAGGCTGTCTCAGGCACAGTTTGTGCATAAAATGGCTCTCAAGATGCTACCCGTCAAGTTGTGGGGCCCCTTTTAATATTTTTTAACAATTTTTATCATGGTTTTAACAGCTCTCAATATAAACATTATCCTGCTCAAAATCCGACTTCCACCTCCCCGTGGTAAGCAGGGGGCAACATGCATCAAGACCTTTTCAATCAGCTGTTATAATTACATGCATTTAATTCTTACAAAATTCACCAGAAAAAAAAGGAAAGAAACAGTCTCAATAAGTGGCGAACCGAAGAGGTTGACTAGTCGTTAGACAGATTAAGTATCGATATGCCAAAAACCGGCTCAGTCTTCCAACAGCTTTTACGAGCTACCTTTGAAGTTTTGAACAATAGGATTAAAAATCCGGCTCAGTTTTCCGGTACCCCTTGATGACAGTGGGAAGGCGTTGGGGAATGATTGTTATCTGAAGAAAATTTGTTATTCCCTTTGAAATAGGCAGGTAGAAAAGTAAATGCAGGTGACGGGAAAGATATCATTGAAATGAATAGATTGATTACGAGGATGATTGAATTAGGTAGACAAGAGAGATTGGTCGAGGGAAAGAGAGTGAGAGATAAAAGAGAGAGGGGGGGGGGGGAGGGAAAGGGATGAACAGATGAAAGGAGAGGGGAGGGTGATGAGATGATTCAGAAGTTCACAGACAAGTCAAGACATACCAGGAGAGGGAGAAAGACAGGGAAAGGAGTGAAGGCAGACACAGAGAGAGAGAGAGAGAGAGAGAGAGAGAGAGAGAGAGAGTGAGAGAGAGAGAGAGAGAGAGAGAGAGAGAGAGAGAGAGAGAAAGAGGGAGAGAAAGAAGTAGACCGTGACAGAGAGAGAGAACAGAGAAAGACAGTGAAAGAGAAAAAGAAAGGAGAAAGAAAAAAGTGAGAAAGAGAGAGAGGGAGGAGAAAGAGAGGGAGAGGGGGAGTTGGAAGGAGAAAGAGGAAGGAAAAAGAAAATCCACACATTCACACACACCAGAGAGAGAGAGAAAGCAAAAGAGGGAGAGAGTGAGAGTGAGAGAGAGCGAGTGAAAGAATTTAAAGTAAATTTAATATGCATTATAACAGTTACTACAGGGAAAATTTCAACACTCGCATACCAAAGTGATTAAACAGAGGGTAGCTCTGTGTGTGACTGTTCGTTCCCCTTACAGTTGAGACCAGGGATTGTCATCACTTAGGCATGTCTAGTTTTCATGGAACATCGGAATGTGGGTAAGTATTTCAGTGAAGGCTGACCCATTACTGTGTCCACTGTAGTGTCCAACATTGTTGTCTCCAGGGGTCAGATTACTGTTGTAGATTCTAAACTGTTAGTATTTTGCTGTAACTGCAAGTTCTGATGACATGTTATTGAGTTAATTTGGGACTGGGAGCTATTCAGTTTACGTAATTATGGAGTGGTTTTGTCATGCATCTCTCTCTCCTCTCTCTCTCTCTCTCTCTCTCTCTCTCTCTCCCTCCCCCTCTCTCTCTCTCCTTGTGTTTGTATGTGCTGTGCACATATGTGTCTTTATCTTTCTATCTATCTATCTATCTATCCAGCTATCTATCTATCTATCTATCTATCTGTCTATCTATCTATCTATCTATCTATCTATCTATCTATCTATCTACCTATCTATCTATCTATCTATTTATCTATCTTCCTGCCTGCCTGCCAATATGTCCGTCTGTCTGTTTGTTTTTTTTGTCTGTCTGTCTATATGTCTGTCTATCTCTCTGTCTTTCTATTTGTCTGTCATCTTGTCCGTATATGTAACTGCATAAATCAGTCTAGCTATTATTTAACAGAACAAAAAGCTAGCATTTATTTCTATACGAACAAAAGCGTTAATTTATCACCACTGATGAAATACATGGACAGATAAGTACTCACTCACATGTAAGGAAATGCTGAGACAGTCACGCACTTCCACTTCAGAGATGTTTATTCCCCCTCCTCCCCACCTCGCCTGAAAACAACAAAGTCTTGTGTCTGAGGTCTCAACTTGAAGTCTTTGTAACGACACTAAAGTGGCGTGGGAAAGTCAAAAGTTCAGTGCCCTGTGCTTAGAAATTAATGGCCAAAGATTAAAGTGCAGAGAAGGACATGAATTTATTTATTTATTGTTTTTACAATTTGTTTGTTTCTCCAACAAAAGTGTCTGGTACTTCCTTTTACTATAAATATTTCTCTTGTTGATGTTGCTATTTCAGATTTTGTTGCTAATGTTATTTTTGTTGTTTAATATTTTTTCCGTGTGTTATTTTTGTTCTTTAATTTTTTTTCCGTGTGTTATTTGTCGTGATAATGTTGGTGTCGATACCTTCTGGCCTGTCGTTTGCCGGTGTCATTATCCCTTGTGGTTGATGTGTTGTTGCCGTGCTTTGTAATTATTGCTGTCGTCATGGTATTTGTTATTATTATCATCATATTATCATTTTTATTATTCTATTATTTTCTATTTCTGTTATTATTATTGTCTGAGTGCCTGTTTTTTTCCAAGATAGTGGGAAGGATTAGGTTTAGGGTTCGAAATAATAAAAAATTATAACAATAATAACGATAACAACAAGAGATATAGGGATAATAATTATTGTAATAATATAAAGAAGAATACAAAACGGAATTGTTATTTTCACTATAACGGAGATAGCAGTCGCGTTTATTATTATTACTAGCAGCCCCGTGCAAGCTAACTTGCACATTGTTATTGTGACATGTCTTCATATTTGGCCCTGAAAATGTGAGAAGAGGGGCCAAGAACGAAATTTCTGATCACATTTTTAGATTCTACCTAATGGAAATTGCGTCTCTTTTTCCTGGGCTCAAAACAATCGTAAATAAATAACACCAAAGACTGAATTTCGTCCACAATGGACGTGACCACGTAATCCACCGTCAAATTTTGAGGCAGGACCCAAAGTTTCATAAGTTTTAATCTCGTAGTCACGAAATCTTAGCTGCTTACATTTTCACCCTCCATTTCAAGCTCCAGTATGGTAAAATTATTCTTAGTGTTGTGATTGTACAATAGCAACTATTGTTATTGCCATGCTGGTGATTGCTATTGTTATTTTTTGTGAAGCACCAGAGTGATTGTTTTAGTTTCCCTAGAAAGAATTTGATCTTTATCCTCCCCAGGGCACCAAGCTCGTGAGGACATTCCTCGTTGTTCAAGGCTCATTGCCAGCAACACGTCTCTCTTTGCCCTGTAGGCTATTGTGGGGCTTTCACTGTTTACATTTGCCAGTGCACATCGTGGTCAGCCCTCCGTGACCCCCTGGCAAAGCATTTGAAACATCTAAAAACTTTTACTGTTACATAAGTATGGGAGACTGACAGGGGGGGGGGGGGGGGGACAACGCCAAAAAATTCAGCAAGGGAGTAAACCTGCATTCAAATAATATTGTACAGAGGAGTAGATCAAGTTGGAATTTGACTCAAAGTGTTATGTAAGAGCAAAAATTTAACCAAGTACACGGATCTATAACTTAAGGAAAGGTAATTTCTAGGGGAAAAATCGGCCAAAATCGTGGAGGTTTGAACAGGTCTTACATCTCATGCAATGTCACAGCTGGAAACCCCAAAATGCTGTGAAGATTTGCAGCCTACACAAGGTAAATCTGCGTTTTAAGTTTAAGGCGACCACATTGTAATGGGGGAATGTTTGTCTTCAGGCACGCATGCAAGCCCCCCCCCCCTCCCTCTCTCTCTCTCTCCCTCTCTCTCTCTCTCTCTCTGGGTGCTCCAAATCCGCCAATGACATCTGCATCATACAGGTCAGATAAGGTCATTCGACAGTCTGCAGTACAGTTACCTCTGTCCCACTCACTACCCAGGAGCCTGAATCTCGAAATGGTGTAAACTACATTTTAGACTTAAGGTGTAAGAACGCGCGCTTTAGGATTCATGGCTTTAAATGACTTTAAAGTTATCAATTAAAAAAAATAAATAACTGCTTTGGTGTTTGTAGGGTCGAGTATACAGGAATGTATACACAAAATGACACTATCCAAAGGTGGTGTCCTAATTCATTTCGTAGGCCAGTTTTGTCGATTAATAATTTCTGCTAGAGAGAGAGAGAGAGAGAGAGAGAGAGACAGGCAGACAGACAGAAAGACAGACTGTTATAATGCCCTGCCACGAGTTTTAAAGCTGCAGCATGATAATCTTACAGATTTCTAAGCTGGAGCTGGCATTGACTTGGTAACCCATACAAATTGACGAAATTCAAAACTAACAATAAAACATCAGGGCTTGGAACAAAGATAAACGGAGGCCAAAAAAAAAAAAATTACAAAAAAAATAAAAAAATTGTAAGCTGCAAAGCCCCGTGTAGCGTCCCACCAGTTGAACGATCGATATTTTCTCACCCCCCCCCCACCCCCCGCTTGGCGAGTCTCACTCGGCAACCTTCCTCCCCCCTCTCGCCAGCAAGGCCGGTATTTCCCTTTGATGCCGCTGTGTGGCTTGTTTGTTTCACTGTAGAAAATCTAGAAGCTCTAGAAGATACTGCAGTGTCCGAGATTACGCTAGGTCGACCTTGAGTGATGTAATTCTGTGACGTGTCTGTGTACGATTGGGTGGCTGGTATGTGTCCCGAACGATCTAGGTCTGTCTCGTGCTTATGGGGCGGTTAAGCCGCTTCCTGAACGTTCCTGGACAGAATATATATAAGGAGGGCCAGGCGAGCAGGAGTGGTGCAAATCGTGGGTGAAAATCGTAGGGTGAAAGTCGTGGGTGTAAATCGTAGATGTGCAAATTCAGTCATAGTTAGAAGTGTGTCTTCCCGGCTAACGAGGTGTAAGTAACCTGTGGATATCAGCTCTTGTTTACAGTTATTAAACGTTAGTATTAATTGTTCATCGGATCCTGTTATTTATTTTTACAACAGTTCGAGACAGTTTCGTTTTTAAGGGGCAGACGATCAGTTCATCTGACTCTCCCCATCATAACGTGCTGAAATTTGCTTCAACTGTTACATATTGGGGGCTCGTCCGGGATCCGATCAGATTAGAACAGATTCAATTCAGACCATCGAAGTGTTTCTAAAGTACATTAAATTGTGTAATCATCATCGAGGATATCCACAACATGTCAGAGGCTATTGGAAGGCTTGGCCAGGAAGCAGACGCCTTGGAGCTCACTGGAAAGGAAAGACAGGACTACATCCGTGAAGGCCTAAAGAAGGAAAGAGAGAGGCAAGAGCGCATGGAGCAACTGAAGGAGGAAAGAGAGAGGCAAGAGCGCATGGAGCAACTGAAGATGGAACGACAGGCTCAGCTGGAAAGAGAAAAGATGAAGCACGAGCTGGAGATGGAGAGGATCCGCCATCAGCGTGGAGGCGAGTCGACGCAGGGGACCAGCGACCACGCCAGTTCCAAGAGACCCAAGCTACCTGCATTTCAGGATGGGAAGGACGACCTTGATAGCTGGCTACTTCGTTTTGAGAGATTTGCCGAGACAGCGGACTGGCCTAGATCGACCTGGACGACATCACTGTCTGCCCTGCTGACTGGGAGAGCTATGGAGTGCTTCTGTCGATTGCCGAGCGATGAGGCCAAGGACTACGACAAAGTCAAGGAAGCTTTGCAGAAGAGGTATAACCTGTCAGAGGACGGTTACAGACTCATGTTCAGACAAGGTAAGCCTGAAGATGGAGAAGATGTCGGAATGTTTCTTACTAGGATCAAGACTTACCTAGAGAGGTGGATAAAGCTATCAAAGACGGAGAAGACCTACGAAGGAGTGAGGGACCTGTTCGTTAGAGAGCAGTTTATGGATGTTTGCCCACCAGACCTTGCGACCCATGTGAGGGAGAGGAAGCCAAAGACGCTACAGGACGTCGCAGACTCAGCGGAGGCGTTCCTGGTAGCGAGGAACCGGACACTCAGCGGGAGCGCCAGACTGCAGAGCCGGCCAGTGCGACAGAGGCCCAACGGAGACAGAAGCACACAGGTCTTCCATAGGTGCCAGAGGCCGGGACATAAGGCGACGGAGTGTCGTGCCAAGATAAACGACAAAGGTGAGTTGAAATGTTACCTTTGTGGAAAGCCAGGCCACGTTCGGAGAATGTGTCCAGCCCAGAAGGATACGGGGCGAGGCAAGCCGAACAAGGCGGCGGCGGCCGTAGTGATAGCGGCGGACGAGTCGTCGAGACAGGATGCGACGACGGCTGACACCAGCATCAACGTTCAAGCGGTAATGAAGGACGGGAAGCTCCAGTTAGCGGTGCCTGTTACGTGCGGAGGATGCAGTGACGGAAGGACCGTGGAGAAGCTGAAGTTACCAGTGATGAAGGGCTTGATTGGAAATCGAGCAGTAGACGTTCTAAGAGATACCGGCTGTGAAGGTGTGGTGGTGCGGCGATCACTGGTGGACGACGGACAGCTCACCGGTGGGAAGAAACTTATCGCGAGGATCGATAACTCCTTGTTAGCGGCGGAGGAAGCCATTATCGACGTGAGAACGCCTTACCTGACGGGCAGAGTGACGGCACTGTGTCTCCCGGAGACCATCTGCGACCTAGTAGTCGGGAACGTGGACGGAGCGTAGGACCCGTACGACCCTGATACTGAGGTGATGGTAGGAGCGGTGACCACGAGGGCCCAGGAGAAGAGGAAGGACCAGTCTACGTCGCTGAGGGTGCCGAGGGCAGAACGGCACGCGGGAGTGGATAGGAAGGAACTCATCCGACTCCAGGAAGAAGACGAAGACCTCAAGAAGTTGGGGCAGAAGAAAATTCCGACCAACAGAGGCAACAAATCCGTACACTTCGAGAGACACGGAGGCGTACTGTACAGGATTTATAAGGACATAAGACAGGCCACGATCACAAGACAAGTGGTACTACCCGAGAAACTGAGGGATTATGTACTGAGCGTTGCCCATGATTCTATCGTCGGAGGACATCTCGGCGTGAAGAAGACAAAGGACAGGGTGATGAGCAATTTTTACTGGCCTGGTATCGAAGGTGACGTCGCGAGATACTGCCGCTCATGCGACATCTGCCAGAAGACAGTGAACAAGGGAGCGACTCCTAGGGTGCATTTGCAGAGTATGCCAGTGGTAGACGTCCCATTTAGGAGAGTGGCCGTGGACCTGGTAGGACCTATTGACCCCCCAAGTGAAGGCGGACATCGGTATATCCTGGTATACGTAGACTACGCCACTCGTTACCCTGAAGCGACCCCCTTGAAGAAGATTGACGCGGAGACAGTAGCAGAAGCTTTAGTAAATATCTACAGCCGTTTGGGCGTGCCCGAGGAGATCTTATCTGATCAAGGGACTCAATTCATGTCGGACGTCATGAAAGAAACGAACAGATTGCTGGGAATTCGACAGTCGACCACCACAGTCTACCACCCTATGTGCAACGGGCTGGTGGAGCGATTTAACGGCACACTGAAGAAGACCTTGAGGCGACTGTGCGCGGAGCAACCTAAGCAGTGGCACCGATACATTAACCCGCTGCTCTTCGCGTATCGTGAAGTTCCCCAAGAATCGACAAAGTTCGCCCCATTCGAGTTGCTGTATGGAAGAACGGTGAGAGGACCGATGCACATCTTGCGACAATTATGGACCAAGGACGTAGAGGAGCCGGAGACAAAAACCAGTTACCAGTACGTCATGGAACTACGCGAGCGGCTGGAGGACACGTGGAAGTTAGCGACGGAAGAGCTCTCAAAGGCACAAGGTAGACAGAAAACCTACTACGACCGGAAGGCTCGAGAGAGGAAGTTCCCCCCTGGCGACGAAGTTTTAGTACTGCTGCCGACAAACGCCAACAAGCTCTTAGTCCAGTGGAAGGGACCATACAAGGTAGTCTCGGTTGTCGGTGTCAACGACTACAGGGTCAAGATGGGCGTGAAAGAGAAGACATTGCACGCTAACCTTCTCAAGAGGTATATCCCCAGGACTACACCAGCGACGACGCAAGCAGCGACGGCGGCAATGGGACCGGCATCTGTCGTGACCGAGATGTGTGAGATGAACGACGGCAGGAGCGACACCACACCTGGAGATGTCGACGCTATGGTGGACGACGACGGTGATGGTGCTGGGACTGTGCTGGCAGAGAACGACGTGATGGACAAGAGTCAACCTGTGGAGTCGGCTGGCATGACAGTCATCGAGGACTGCGACCTGGAAGGCGACAACGGTGGAATGACGGAGGACCTTGCCGACCTAGGGAGCTGGGACCAGAAGGAAGGCTACGAAGATGTCCAATATGGAACGCAGCTGACGCCGGAACAACGTCAATAACTCGGCGATGTGGTGAAGGAGTATCAACGCATCTTCACCAATCTCCCCGGATGCTGCCAGTTAGGCGAACATTGTATCGACCTGACGTCAGAGGTACCTGTTCGGCAACGACCATACCCGGTGCCCTATGCTATGCGCGACTCCTTGAAGGAGGAGCTCAGCACCATGGAAAGGTTGGGCATCATACGCAGGAGCTCATCAGCTTATGCTTCACCGGTTGTTGTCGTCAAGAAGAAGGACGGATCCAACCGAGTCTGCATCGACTACAGGAGGCTGAACAAGATCACTGTGTTCGACCCTCATCCGACAGCAGCCCCATCGGAAGTGTTCCAGAGTCTGTCGAGAGGAAGAATATTCTCTCGGATCGACTTGAGCAAGGGATACTGGCAAGTGCGAGTCCGGGAACAAGACATTCCCAAGACAGCGTTCGTCACCATGGGCGAACACTATGAATTCACCCGGATGCCCTTCGGGATGATGAACTCAGGAGCTACACTGAACAGGATCGTGAAGCCATTGGTCCAGGGACTGAACAATGTGACAGCGTATGTGGACGACCTGCTGATCCACACAGAGACATTCGACGAGCATGTGAAGGCTCTCAAGGAATTGCTGCAGAGGATGGACCAAGCTGGATTAACTGCAAGACCATCCAAGTGCCTGATTGGAACGTCTGAAGTGGACTTTGTTGGACACTCAGTGGGAAAGGGTATGATTGGTCTGTTAGAAGAAAATATGTGTAAGGTGCGAGATGCACCCAGACCCACCACTAAGAAGGAAGTGAAAGCATTTTTAGGACTGGTGGGATATTACCAAGAATTTGTACCTAACTTTGCAGCGATTGCAGCACCACTGTCTGATTTGCTTAGAAAGGGTCAGCCCAATGTAGTTCAGTGGGAGGAAGTGCAGGAGAAAGCGTACACTTCTCTGAAGAATGCCATTGTTTCCAAACCCGTGTTATGTTTGCCAGATTTTTCAAAAGAATTTGTCTTAGCAACTGATGCATCAGACCGCGGGTTGGGTGCTGCTCTTATGCAGGAATATAAGGGAAAGTTATATCCTGTGGCATATGCCAGTCGTAAGCTATTGCCTCGTGAGACGAAATATTCAGTCTCAGAGCGAGAATGCCTAGCCATCGTTTGGGCGGTAAAGAAGTTTACTTTGTATTTGTATGGTAAGGAGTTTGTGCTCCAGACTGACCATAGGTCATTAGAGTATTTGAATTCTGCCAGATTTGACAGCCCAAAGCTATTACGATGGAGTCTATTTTTACAGTCATATAGATTCAGGATTAGGTATGTCAAGGGCAAGGAAAATGTCGGCGCCGACTTCCTAAGTAGAGTGTTTTGAATAGTACAAGCTCAGTGAGATGTATTGTAACCCAGATTTTTGCCTATTAGATAAGTTTCTGGGATGACTGTATTGTAATGTAATGGCATATATTTTTTATCTGAATGAGTATTGAATTATTGGCCGGCAGAGAGCCACTATGTATTAGTCATATTTTGATGTATTCATTATTTGTCACCAATGGGACAATGTAATTTTTGAAGACTGTAACCCAAATGAGAACTGCGAGGAAGCAGTGATTTTGTATGTTGCATTGATGTAATTTACGAGTGGCCTAAGCTTAGGCGGTATTGGTATTGCTTCGTTTGATCTGATATGATGAAGTTAGACCCTGATCAGTGGTCGATATGTGTTGGTATTTTTGCCATTGTATCTATGAGTTTATGCATTTATGCATTTGGTATTTAAGACAACCATCGTTGTGTACAGCGTTTATGTGCTATGGTTCGTGCACGAAGCATTTTGTGCCCGATGGCCATCGTTTCGCCATTGTATGATTTTTAATAGTATCATTGACCATCGTTTCACCACAGTGGTGGTAGTGTATTGGTTATAATAGTAGGTCTACTGTTGACCATGGTTTTGTAATGGTACTGTAATGATATTGTAATGAGATTGTATTAGTGTTATAAAGACAATATGGTTATTGTATTGTACTTAGGATATTGGGAAGACACCTAGTACATTATTAGCAATGGCTATTGTAAGATTGGAGATGATAAGTATTCTATGATAGTGTAGACGCTTTATGGTGTAGATAGTTGAAGAATGTTCAACTTAAATTGGGGAGTTGTGTAGCGTTCCACTAGTTGAACGATCGATATTTTCTCACCCCCCCCCCCCCCCCGCTTGGCGAGTCTCACTCGGCGACCTTCCTCGCCCCTCTCGCCAGCAAGGCCGGTATTTCCCTTTGATGTCGCTGTGTGGCTTGTTTGTTTCACTGTAGAAAATCTAAAGAGTCTGGAAGATACTGCAGTGTCCGAGATTACGCTAGGTCGACCTTGAGTGATGTAATTCTGTGACGTGTCTGTGTACGATTGGGTGGCTGGTATGTGTCCCGAACGATCTAGGTCTGTCTCGTGCTTATGGGGCGGTTAAGCCGCTTCCTGAACGTTCCTGGACAGAATATATATAAGGAGGGCCAGGCGAGCAGGAGTGGTGCAAATCGTAGGTGAAAATCGTAGGGTGAAAGTCGTGGGTGTAAATCGTAGATGTGCAAATCCAGTCATAGTTAGAAGTGTGTCTTCCCGGCTAGCTAGGTGTAAGTAACCTGTGGATATCAGCTCTTGTTTACAGTTATTAAACGTTAGTATTAATTGTTCATCGGATCCTGTTATTTATTTTTACAACAGTTCGAGACAGTTTCGTTTTTAAGGGGCAGACGATCAGTTCATCTGACTCTCCCCATCATAATGTGCTGAAATTTGCTTCAACTGTTACACCCCGTTTGAGAAACAAAAAAGAAACGCTAAAATATAAACAAAGGCTACAAGAAATCTTATTCTTTTGTGGTTTACTGTAGCGTTTATTTATTGTTTCTAATGCGGGTCTTTGCAACTTACAGTTTTTTTGTTTTTTTTTTGTGGCATTATTTTATATTTAACCACCTTAAAGTATACATTTCTGTATACTCGACTCTACAAACAGCAAAGTAGTTATTTATTTTTTTTAATTGATTTCATCTGCTTGAGGGGAGTTGCGGGGGGTGGGGGGGGGGGGGGAGGATAGAAAATGGGTTAGAGTATCCATCGGCAGATCCAAATGATTTTGAACTTTGAGCTTGCTAGTGGTGACTTTAAACCTATGAGACACCCACTGGTCTGTTTGGATCGGCCAACTAATTAGATGGTGACGTCACGACACTGAGTTTCAATGAGACGCCACGCACTAGGGGGATGTCACTGAAACTCAATGTCGTAACGTCACTATCCAATTAGTTGGCCCATCTAGACCGGCTAATGCGCGCCTGGGCTTAGGCTTAACACGACCTCAGTTCTTGTTTGTTCCATCCCCATTTTCTGAAAAACTGGAGATCATTTAGAATGTAGAAGAGATAAATATACCAAATGAACACTTTGACACGTGTTTAAAATGCATTGTATGTGGCATTTATCAAGCTGTTTCACAGTTCCGATTCTAACTCCTTATTTTCATACTGAAATCTCCAACGCAGAACGTCGGATTTCTCAGTTGTACGAAAAGTGGAGTTGGCATGAACGAGAACTGAGGTCACCCTAGGAGTAAGATAACTAAACGTCCTAAGTTTTTCCCAGCCCCTGGCACCAGGCACAGTTATGGCATCTTCTACATGCCAGCACTGCAATCCTTGTGTCCACACGCCAGAGCCAGGGGGGAAACAGGTACAGAGATGTCCCTACCTGCGCCCAGGTAATAAAGGCCAGTACACTGTACCAGGTCCGTCACCGACAGCCAGGATTACTGCCATGTAACAGGGAAGGGCTTTCACTACGGAAATAGACTGGCTTGTCACTTTGCATACAATCAACCTGTGTCCTGGCCAATGACAGGTGCACGTAGTACTACTACGCTAAATTATCGCAGCAACAACAACTACTACTACTACTACGTTTACTACTACTACTACGTTTACTACTACTACTACAACAATAACTTTTGTCATTTTTACCATTATGGTTGTTGCTTTTATTGTTCTGCTTGTTATCATCATCATCATCATCATCATCATCATCATTATCATCATCATCATCATCATCAGCATCATCATCATCATCTTAGTCATCACGATTATTACTGTTGTTATTATGTTATCTTGTTCTGGTGATGATGATGGTGGTTGTTAGTAACAGTAGTAATATTTGTTGTAGCGGTAGTGGTGGCATGGAAGTAGTAAAAATAGTAATAGCAGCAGCAGTAGAATAGTGGTAATGGTAGTAGTAGTAGTAGTAGTGAGAGGAGGAGTAACAGCAGTAATAATGGTAGTGGGGGTAGTAATACATAGTGGTAATAGCAGCAACAACTGTTATACTAATAGTCGTCATACTTAACAAGACATGCTGTTAGAAAGTATTATCAGAAAACTATCTGCCAAATAAAACTACAGTATCCCTCTCTCTAACCACCTCTGTCATCTGCGACTTTATTTCGTCCACTGTCATGTCACAAAGGCCTAGGCCCTACATAAAATTTAATTACCCATCCCATCTTGATGACTTGTTCCTCCCAGCACTTACTTAACACTTCTCGCTCCCTCAACAATTGACTAAACTGTACGTTCACAGTCCTAGCCAAGCATACCCGCGTATTTATAGACAGAAGGGTTTTTGTTTCCAAAAGGCGTCGTTAATTGCATAGCATTAAACTTTGCCCTCTTTTACACATACATAAGTAAATATATTATTGCTTGCCCCCACATTCCAACAGTTTGAAACATAATTATATAATGTTTTATAGTTAGGCCTAAATAACTCAGATACAAACGTACGTGTCATAATGGGCAATTTTATCATAGCGCACTCTATGCTTCAGGGACCGTGAATAATTCTATAAGGACCTGCCCTGTTCGGTACATACATCACAGCAGTTTTCACAATGGGCGGACTTGTACGGTTGAATCAGTTCAGTCCAGGTTGGAAAATAAAGTTAGATAAATAAAGGAATATTATAAACCTAAGTAAAGGGACAGGGGAGAGGGGGGCTCAGGTAGAATTTGATTTGAGTGTTTTTTTTTTTTAAATGCCCAATGGAATTAGCCTACTGTATAGTTCTCAATTAATGTTGGCCTTTTGAAGAGTAAAACATTAATGAAAATTTCGACACTCTTCACTGCATCTTTTGTGCAAATATTAATGTTGCACTGTATTGACTTTATGGTTTTCACAGCATTTTTTTTTTATCTGTCATAGAAATTAAATAAAATTAATTTTAAAATTAACTTAATTAATTTCATACTACTAGACAGTTTTTATATCTTGTGATATTGTTCTGAAGATGATGATGATGGTGGTGGTGGTCCTGATGGTGGTGGTGGTGGTGGTGATGGTGATGGTGATGGTGTTGGTGGTGGTGGTGGTGGTGGTGGGGGTGATGGTGGTGGTGGTGGTGATGGTGATGGTGATTGTGGTGGTGGTGGTGGTGTTGGGAGTGATGGTGATGTGGTGGTGGTGTTGGTGGTGGTGGTGGTGGTGGAGGTCCTGATGGTGGTGGTGATGGTGGTGGTGTTGGTGGTGGTGGGGGTGATGGTGGTGGTGGTGGTGGTGATGGTGGTGGTGGTGGTGATGGTGTTGGTGGTGGTGGTGGTGGTAGTGGTGATGGTGATGATGGTGGTGATGGTGATGGTGATAGTGGTGGCGATGGTGGTGGTGGTGATGGTGATGGTCGTGGTAATGATGGTGATGGTGGTGATGGTGGTGGTGATAGTGGTGGTGGTAGTGGTGATGTTGGTGATGGTGATGGTGATGTTCGTGGTGGTGGTGATGGTGGTGGAGGTGATGATGGGATAGTGGTGGTGATGATCCTGGTAATGATGGTTGGAGCAATAATCAAACTCGTAGACAGATCTAATCAAGGAATGATGAGAGAGCTCGTTGGCGCAAAGCCTCAACTCGGTAGGTGACTGGCGTTTATTACGACTAGATCAGAGTGCACAATGATATAATACTTACGGTTCCAATTTGTTGAAGGTTTACAGCACTCAGCACTGTCAATGACAGTTATATCGAATTGCAAATCATAAGGTTTCCTGATGAGGTAAATCTCAAGGCTTACAGTATGACCGTATGGATGAGGATCTTGGGCCGAGATAACATATAATGTGTGTCATAGTCCCGTGCATTGCCTTACAGTATTGTAGTACATGTACTGAAATTAGGAGATGTGATTATGGCAGGAATAGCAAGACACGGGAGATATGGATTTGAATGACTGATAATAATGTGTTAAAACGCCTACATACACGTGTATGATGATAACATCGATTCACGTGCACAATTTTACACTCTTTCTCCTCGGCAACAACGCCGAGTAGCCTTTCACCGTGCACCTTTCACCTAGGCATTGTCCATCCACTGCAGGATGTAGCATTCAGGCAATGATTTCCATTTCTTTCTGCCTGATGTCTTCCTCATCCATGTTGTTCCTCCTCTCTGTTTAATAATTATCATCCTGCCATCTTCTTCCTGGTCGTCCTCATGTTCTTTTTCCTGTCCTTGGTTGCCATTCAGTGTAGCGTTTTGTCCATCTAGTGTCATTCATCCTTCCCATATGTTGGGCCCAATTCCACTTTTTTTGTAGCGTGAATTTTACTATATCCGTTACTTTGTTTGTTTGCGTATTTTGGTGTGGAGAATTTTATCTTGTAATCTACATGACTGTAATGTTAAGCATTCTTGTTTCCATTGCTCTCTGCGTAGTTCTTAATAGTTTGTTTGTCGGGTAGCCCACTCTTCCACAAATCAAAATCGTCACTATTTTTAATATTATTTCTTCCAACTCCAATGCGGGCGGTTGATGGGCACATCTGGTGAGGTCTCCTTCTGTCCTATCCTTCTGTCCTACCCTTCTGTCCTATCCTTCTGTCCTACCCTTCTGTCCTATGCTTCTGTTATATTCTGTCCATCGTCCTATTTCTTCCTAGCACCATGTGGATGTTATCGTGTAGGCGTGCTTTCACCAAAGTCAAACTCTAATCTATAGACCCACGGCCGCCATTCACCCCCCCCCCCCAAATCCTCTGGAAACAACATTAATCTGCCATTCACGACGAGTGCCCACGAACTTCAGTGTCACAAATGCCTATTCTGTTTTGCTCTCTCTCTTTCTCTCTCTCTCTCTCTCTCTCTCTCTCTCTCTCTCTCTTCCCCCCCCCTCTCTCTCTCTCTCTCTCTCTCCCCCCCTCTCTCTCTCTCTCTCTCTTCCTCTCTCTCTCTCTCTCTCTCTCTCTCTCTCTTCCCCCCCTCTCTCTCTCTCTCTCTCTCTCCCTCCCCTCTCTCTCAGCATTTATCCTGGAATCCGTCTCTTCAACCAGTCATCCAGCCCACCGTTACTTGACTTATTTCCACCTGAACTGCTGATGAAAACAAAATAATACCTGAATGCCCATCACAATGGCCTGGTTTATAGAGGGTTGAGGCTTACTGCAACAGCAGGGCTGTGAGAAGTTGACTGCACAGTCGTGGTACAGTTGTTTTAAAATATATTCATCCTAATACAGGTACTTTATTTTCATGTATAGAAAATTTACGACAGATAAAGATGGGTCGTGGGTTGGCCGGGGGGGGGGGGGTGGATTGAAGAATGTTGACTGTTGCTGATAAGTATCAGTCGAGTTATATATTATTGTATATTATTATAAGTAGACTTAAAATAAATTGTAGTAGGCAGCAAGGAGCGGAGAGTGTGAATCACCGTGTGTTCTGTTTCTAATGTTTCTTCATAATCTATCTTGTTTGCACGATTTTTGTGTATATTTTGTACTGGCCGTCACGGCCTGGAATAAACTTGAACTTGCTACGGCAAACTAGCGGGTGCGTCAGTGTGGATGAAATTCACTTTTTTAACATCATTAATTTATAGATGAACATTTGTGCACGATCTTTCTGTCTGGGTTATCATTTTGTACGACTGATAATTTCTTTTGGTCTCCGCTAAATGGAAACTGAACACAGAATAAGTGGGGTATCATACAGGGCCCGGAACGTCACGCACAGTCAGTTCCTGCCAGCAAAATGTACACCCAAGAAATAATGGCAGAAACTGACTGTGTCTGACGGGGCTTAGTGTGATAGAGCCTTCCTGGATTTACTAAGAAAAACAGGAAATTATGGTGTGCACTTCTTGTCTGTCAGCAGCTGCCTGTGCTGTTCCAGGCACAGTACGATACCCCACTTAAACAGAGAGCAAAGTATTTATTTTTGCGTCTCCTGTGAAGTTTTGCTTTTGTTCTTTACTGTCTTTTCATAAGCAGGACCGAGAGAGGGCCACAGTACAATCAGAGAACCCTGTATAGGTAGCTGATTCACTAATCGGTGACTGTCTTTAGAAGCATGGAGGGCCTATGTAACACCGTGCCTGACAGCATGGCCTGACTGGGTCTTACAACGTTAATTGTGTAACGTTATATCAAAAGAACATTGACCCTCCCGTCACCCGGTGACCCTAAGCGGAACTGTTTATTCACCGCGTCACGGACGAACTACCATAACAGCTAAGCTACATCAGCATCAAGACAACTGTCAACAATACTATCGAAAACGCCAACAACAACTACTAGACTACTAACAACAACTCATGACTATGACAAGACGGAGAATGAGGAGATTAAGAAAGAGAGAGAGAGAGGGGAGAGCGAGGGAGAGAGAGGCGACACACAGCCACAGAAAGCGGGTAGAAAGAGAGAGGTGTATGAGTTAAATTAGAACTGGCATAAGTGTGTTATCTATCTATCTATCTATCTATCTATCTATCTATCTATCTATCTATCTATTTATCTATCTATCTATCTATTTATCTATCTATCTATCTATCTATCTATCTATCTATCTATCTATCTATCTGTCTGTCTGTCTGTCTGTCTGTCTGTCTGTCTGTCTGTCTGTCTATCTCTCTATCTATTTGTTCAGCTTTGTATTAAATGCCTCACACCACAGTATTCATTCCCCCAGGGGACAAGGTGGTCTAGAGGCAAGGTGCTCGCCTCTCATGCCAAGGGTCCCGGGTTCTAAACCCGGGCAGTGCAGGCATGTTGGAAAGTGGATTTTTCTCGTATTTTCAAGTCCCTGGTCCTATTGGGGGGTAGGATCGAGTAGTTCTTGGAAATTGGATTTTTCTCATATTTTCAAGTCCCTGGTCCTATTGGGGGGTAGGATCGAGTACCTAGTCTTCTCGGATAAGGACGAAAAAATTCGGAGGGCCCGTGTGCATGTTGCGCACGTTAAAGATACCTTGGCAGTTGGAAATCATAAAGAGCAGGCCGAAAGGCCGCTGCCCGGGCAAAATTGAAATTAATAGATTAAAATTTATCCATATCATCCCCCCCCCCCCCCCCGCCAGAACAAGAAATAATAAAACAAGTAAAGTGAGGTGTAAATGCCAAGGGCAGCGAACCTCCTAAAATAAAGACCTCAAATCATATTCATTCCCCCACATCCTCTTCTTTAATCACAGTCACCAGTCCCATATTATTTTAACCCCCCAAGATTCACACATCAGAAGAGGTCAGCTCTATGTTCCCTCAGGTCCATGTTCCCTCAATTCGGCTCTATGTTCCCTCAATGTTTCCTCAGGTCTATGTTCCCTCAGGCAAACAACATACACCAACAGTGAACCCGTAATCGATAAGGTAGTCACCCAGCAACAAGTATGTTGTGCCATTGCCCACTTTGTTACAATAATGAGTGGAACGTTCAAAGAATCGATTCTTGTTTGTTTTTGATTTTTCACGTTTGGTGCTTTTGTTTTGTCGATTGTTGTTTGTTTCTATTTTTGTTTGCTTATTTTTGCTTGTTTGTGTATTAATTACAGACTTTTGAAAACAAATAAGTTTGAGCTACGGTACTGATAATTGGAGAAAACAATATCATGAGCTTTCTCAAATTCAGTGTTTTATTTCTTGTTTTCTTATTAATTAAATGAGAATACGACTTATTAAATGTTCTGATCTTTATATCTTGCTTGTTGGGTTGGCTTATTGCTTTTATATCTACGAATATAACAAGTTTGGTATTTATTTTTGAGTCCTCGTTTTACGTCCCACTTCAGCTCGATAACAGCTATATTGGAGGTGAGATTGGCTCCCCTGTAGAAACACCAATAGACCTGAGGGAACATTGAGGGAACATAGACCTGGGGGAATATAGACCTGAGGGAACATAGACCTGAGGGAACATAGACCTGAGGGAACATAGACCTGAGGGAACATAGACCTGAGGGAACATAGACCTGAGGGAACATAGACCTGAGGGAACATAGACCTGAGGGAACATAGACCTGAGGGAACATAGACCTGAGGGAACATAGACCTGCTCCCCATCAGAACTGATTGCATTGCCACAGTAATCAACAATCAGGGTGGTTCCCCGTCCCGTCTATTGTACCATCAACCCTCTTACCTATCCCATGTGAGCAACAGGAACGCACACAATAATATGAAAATGTAAAACCACTGATGAGAAACAAACCGTGCTTTTAGAAAGTGTAGCCAGTAGTTAAATGATTATTCTTCCATTCGCTCATTCCTCTGGTCAACAACATGTTCTGACCTTGACATGGAAACGGGTGGCAATACGTGTAATACAATTTTATGAGGTCAAGTTCTCCATATCGAGTTTACCTCGTGCTAATCCCCGCCTTATCCACGAATCAGCTCCGGCACAAAGCAGCCTGTCTGCATTTTGGTAGTCTATGAAAATACCTCGCTTTCATTCTTAGAATACACCCACCGATGCATCAGTTGATGTTCCAAGTTAGAGGTGAATATTTGCGAAAACATTGGTAGGTGGAGGCACCGTGGAGCCTGTGTTTGTTTGATGCCCAACCAAGCGAGTTGCTGTCTCTACAAACGGTCAGTGGTCCAGGCACTGTTGTTTGTGACAACTTTGAAGATTGGAGTTCCTTAACAGGATACGAAAAGTGCTGACCAGTATTAAGAGAGATCTCTTCTCACAGGTAAATATGATATGTCATGTATCTAATTTTACAGTAGAATTTGTATTGCATTTTATGTTGTTAAGGTAGAGATTGTGAATCTGCGCACTGTGCTAGCCATTTTTTGCTGACATTGATATTGTATTTACTGGGGAAAAAATAAGTAGTAAGAACATTCATTGTCGCATTCATTGTCATTCAGCACTGGCTTCGGAAACGGGCACAACATGACTGCCGCAAATTCAAATCGAATTTTTACTGTTTATTGTTTCAGAACTATGTTTATTTTCTTTTTACTGAAATTGCTGAAATAGCAGGATAATTATGATTATACTAAGAACCGAAACCGAGCAGCTCCGCCAAATTTCCCCGTTTCAGCTAGGAAAAGCATGGGGATTATTCTCAGTGCTTGCGCAATAGTAGACGATGTGTTGATACGATAAAAAATAATATGATTGTAGGCCTAGATCTGTGTCTGTGTTATCTTACGTTACAGATAAACCACTACGACCAAGTGGTGTGCGTTATCTGTGTGAATGGTTTGACTGACTTGCATAATATTAAACACATAGGCCTACGTATATACACCGTGCAGTGTTCATTAATTTGTTACCAATGGCGAAGAAAATGTCAATATCACAGGTAATTAAATATGGGATAAGAAAGGGTTTGAACCTGCATTCTCCACTTTTCCAGCTTGCAACGTGGCCTTTGAGAGCTGGTTATAATTCAGTATATGAGCGCCCCCTCACCCCACCAATACACACACATACACACACACCTACACACACTCACACACACGCACACACACGCGCGCGCGCGCATACACACACACGCACACGCACACACACACACTGGACCTCAGTGGCAGAAAGCTGCAACAGTGTGGGCAAGGAGGGATTTTTATGTAGTGAACATTGCGTGATCCCTTGAATATTGTGTTCTCAGGGCAACATGTGTCGGTCGTAAATCCAAGGCAATAATAACAATGAAGTGAAATCCTCACGATTTCTAATGTATGAATGAATTTTATGCCATTGCTTCTGAAGACGTCCATTGGTAAGAGATGCAGAATATTTGATTGCAAGCAACAGGCCTAAGTTACTTTTATCCTGAGCAGCGGGGAAACGTTATTGTAATGTTGTAAAGTGTCTCCTCATTAGTATAGATTTAGCTTTTGCTCTAAGCCAGAGTTTTCTTGGTTGCCCATTCACCTTCCTGATACCTTTGGTTGTCACATCCAGGGCAAAAGAAAGTGATATCACATTCACATTAATTGTCCGAATTTGTCGCTGTTTCTTAGACGGTGGTCGATAGTTTTTCTAAGGTTCATGTGAACCCTGCCGAGAAAGTTGCAGGGGAAACGCAATATGGAAATAAGAGCAGTAATAGAAAAAAAAAGGTTGATCGCACACAGAAAAAGGGGCCATGGAGAGGCACCAAACTTGGTCTTTCAAAGAAGAAGAAAGAATACCGGAAAGAGAAACATTGAAATCCTTATAATTTATTTGTTTGGACCGTCAGCCTACAGTAACTTGACGTTGACTGTGGTCGGCATTTCGGCTTATACGTAAGATTATTTCATAGCTCAGGTTGAAGAAAAGGTCATACCTGGTTACCTGACCCGCTTAAACGGGCATACAGGCATACATACTCCACACTGACCCAAGACTGGACCCGGGTGGATGTGGTTGAAGTTGATTAACAGAGACATTTCTGACATGTACCTTCATCCCCGCATAGTCCAGATCAGCGGTTCTCAACCCTTTTCAGACAATCACCCCCTTAGATTCCATAGATTTTCTTTCCTAACCCCCAATCTCCACCCGAAAAAAAAAATTCATGCTCGAACCCAATGGCGACATTTCACACAAATTACGATGTTAACTATGTCAAAGCTTTAGAATATAATTATGACAATAGGCCTGTTGATTATTCATTATAGAATAGAAAGTCACACAAAAAAAACAGGCTTTTTCTGTTCATTAAACCTATCTACACGTGCTGTTCAACAAGTCAGTGGCGGCTGTCATTATTATTTTTTTTTTTTTGCCTGAAAATCGTAGTCCATTTATGTTTTTGCCCCCCCCCCCACCCCACCCCACCCCCCACCATATCGTCCCCTGCATCGTTTTTGGTCCTTTTCACCGTTTTCTTCGGTTTAACCCCCCACCCTTGGAAATCAAAATCGCCTCGGGGGAGAGGTGGGTATCACCCATGTTGAGAGCCACTAGTTCGGAGTATCGCATCAGCATTTACAAGAGCTGTCCAATTTCCAGCTCACGCCTGGAATATGTCTATAGCTAAATACAGTTCTTGACAAAGACAATATCGAATCTGTTGTCTATCCGTCGTGTTTGATGAGGACAATTCCACATAGAGCACTAACTTTGAGTTTTGAGCCTCCGGATGGAAACTGCAATAATTCCATGATTAGTGAAATCTTACGCACGCCAGAACGTCCAAAAGGAGCAGTTTCCAGGCTACACAGGTTTGTAAAGAAGACATTGTACATCACGCAGTAAAACTGGTCAGTTCAGATTACCTGAATCGTCTGGTCCCAAGTCAATCACCACTATTGCGATCAGCTGTTTGACCCACTTAATATAATAGTGTTACTAGATCAATGAGCGGCTAACTGCAAAATTTCATATTGGTCTGTGGCGCGCATTTCAAAATTACTATCCATGGCTGTTAGTTTTATAGTTTATGGACAAACTACGCAGGCCAGTCCATGTTTCAATAGAGAATGGAACAAAAGGGGCACGTTAATGTGGTTCCATAAAGTGGAAGACTGGCTTATGGTATTCTGTGTCTCACGATGTTCCAGAAGGGGGAATGTGAAAATAATTTCTTCCTAAGAATGCTACATAATAAATATGAACCAAAAAAAAAAAAAAAATGTACTGACGACTGCTATAAATACTAATATAATGGGAGAAGGCCGTCCGATGTTTAAAGTTGCATGTCAAAAGTTCATATGGATAGATTAATCGTCTCCAAATCTATCATTGACACGTCGCCATTTTGACATTTTTGTTAATTAGGGGCTTAAAATTTGAATTTTACGGGGAAAGTAATACAATTTGGAAATGAATCCATGTTTGTCTTGCTGATTTAATACCTTTGCGAAAAAAAAAAAAATGGATGAATAGAACCCCTCTCTATTTCTTATTCATACTTCTAATTTCCGTGAATTAGCATTGGTGGTCCTTTCACAGAAAGCAGACAATAGGATGGGTGTCCGTGACCTAGTTATTGGCGTGGTGTTGGCAGTGGCAGCCTACCAAGGCTATGATTACTACAGTGAGCTTCAGCGACGTGCCATGGTGACCAGGCTGACCCAGAGAGACGAGATCAGTGTTCACAAACTGCAGGAACATAGCAAAGTCTTCAATACCAAAGAAGTACTCAAGGTGCGAGCGCTCGTTTTCCTGCCAATCTCATTGGAGTTTTAGTGCTTTTTGTTTTTGTCATTACGATTATTGTTTGTTGTGTTTCTTTATCAAGCTCCCCAGTCTGCAGCCCTACGTAAATGGGACTTAGAATTGTACAGTATTCCTGTAGTGTTAATTATTTTATGGCAAGGGCGGATTTCCTATATCAAACTGATAGCGGCGGGATGTCTAATATAGCCAGTGAATCAATGAAGGAACGATATCATTCCTACAAGAGGTCAATCCTATGCAGCGGCTGCTGGCTGGGATTATATTACCACTGATGCTGTTGACTTTATTGTTGCTTTTGTGTAGTTGCCATGACTGGTATATATAATTGTTGTTGGTGATAATACTGTTATTGTAGCTCTTTTGATTGTTGTTGTGACATTATTATGTGTCACGAGTGGAGTGAGTGCAATTAAGGGGATTGCTACAGAGCGGGTGTAGAGTAAGAAGGGCTCACGGTAGGCAGGTAAGATAAGCGTGCTGTCGTGAGTAGTGGGGGGGGGGGGTCTGAATGAGGCGAAAGCGCTGTATTACTATCACTGCAAGTTAGAAGGTCCTACGGAGCGGACCTGTGAATAAGAGCCCATCGGGCAGACATAAGGGGAGCAGTCGAGAAGACCAGTGAGAGAGTTTTCCAGTGATGACTGGTATGTAGAACGATTGATTGATTATTATGATTGATGTATTATATTATATTCGTCTATTACCATGATGTAAATAAGTATAGGTGAGGAATGTGGAAGTCCCTGGTATTGGATATAGCAATGTGCGCCATGAGCGATAGATGAAAGTGAGTTCATGGATTTGTAGCGCGAGTGAGTAGTGTGTACTCCGATGGAGGTGTGTTACCGTAAGATGTGTGGTGAGTGAAAGGTGAACTAGTGTGTGTACGCTTCATGGATTGTAAGGAGAGGAGGAGTGAATAGAAATGGTAGGGTATTATACCAATGTAATGTTATTCTTGTAGGTGTCGAGGACGGGCCGCCGAGCCACCTCGATGAGCACAGGGGATAGGCCAGCATAGGGCCGGAGGCCACACATAGGCCAGAAGTGAGGCTGTCAGTGCAGGACAGTAGAGGCACATAAAGTCGTGGCAGTCAGGCCACGGACAGGGACGTAGATATGAGCGTGAATGTGATAATGCACTATTGCCATGTTGAGGGGAGAATGTACTATTGAAATGATAATGTCTATTGAAATGATAATGTGTTATTGCCCTGCTGAGGTGCTAGGGGAATGCTGAGGTGTATGACAATAGGGAGGTGATATTGAGAGACTGCGGTGCCAGTGAATTACTAATGTGCTATTAAGACCCTGAGGGGAGAGGCTGAGGCCGAAGTGCCTTTAGGAGTAACTACCGGATTGTGGATCCGAGGGAGAGTGTGTGTGAGAATAAGGCCGTGTACGGCAGTTCATTTCAATAATATAATGTATGTAATTGCGCTATTATCTGTATAATTAAGTTTAATAAATGTGTGAGTCTGATGGGTTGTTTTGTTAAGTGTTAAACTTGTTTGTTCGTGATTGTCGTCCTGTCATAAACTATTACATCTCCCAGTCTGGGATTTGTGACACTGGGGGCTCGTCCTGTTTACCTGTGGTCATTTTGACATTGTGTATTCGTTATATCTAGTTGTTTTTCTGTTGTGCTAGGAATTCGTGCTGTTGTCTTTGTTCGTGGGATGAATGGAAATTTCATGATGGTATGATTTATGTATGTTTATGAATAATAATATGTATTGATGCATGTATTTTGATGAATATGTATTAATGTGTACTTAAATTTCTGCAGAGTGTGTGTGCCAGCCTGAGGAGTCAAGCGGCCAGAGCTCCGATTAAGGGGAGGAGTTAAACTCAAAATTTGAAAGTTAAGTAAAAGTCAAAATCTTTGTGCCCTGGATTGTGGGCTGTTCCTTTAATCTGTCTTTTTCACTGTTTTTGCTGTTTTCGTTGTAATTGATTGTACGGGCGGTGGCGCGGGTTAGCTGTGGTGAGCGTAGTTTATCCTCTTCGGGAGGTGGGCTAAATTTGGAACTTCGTTCATCACAGCGAACAGTTCTGTAGGGACCTGTATTTTTGTTTAGATTGTAGCGTTCTATCTTCCTCGTTGTTTTAGGAAGACGTTTCTCTTGTCCTTCTCCTCCCTATCTATAGATACGTTCTTTTTTTTTCAGACTCTGTTCTTGTTCGTACCGTGTTGTGTAATCGGCGTAGTAGGTTGCATTTTTTTTCATTATATTTTCTTTTTTAGGTCTTTGTCCTAGTCTGGTTCGTTGTCCTTGACGTACTTGTGGTCCTTCTACTGAATTTCTTCATTCTTGTCGTTTCTATTTTCTTTTATAATTAATAGTGCTATACATTTTATAGATATAGAATTAGTTGTGCTGTAAAGGTAAATTTCTGAATTGTATTTGAGACAACTGGGTATTGTTATATCTGGTGTGATCTCAGGTCTCTGGTCGTATCGTTAGTGATCATACCGGCAGGTTGGTCGTCTTATAATAGATACCATAACCATAAATCTGTGAAATGGCGGAACTCCAACAACTAATGAAGTTGGGTAAGGAACTTGGCCTGGAGGGAGAGGAGCTACGCGGCTGGATTAAAGAACAGCAGGCAGAAATGCGCGATGAGCGTTGTTACGAGTTGGGTTATTAAGAATTATAGGTGTTACGACTGCATTTAAAAATCGAGAGGTTTTTAGGAATTACTCGTTCATACCATGCCACATACTAATAACAATCTGAATGGTTTTATCAACAGACCTGCAGGGCCACAAATTTATTTACTTATTATTCCCTAACAATTTCGGCTAGTTCTTACATACTAAAAAGACAACATCAGCAGCATCAAATGAAAATTCAATAATATGTCACTAGAAGTCTCCTCTAGATTCCTAAAAGATTATATCATTCTGTCTCACTCACAATTTAAGTATTACTTATCTATTTCTCAGATATAGTCTGCCTACTATCTATCAAATAATATTCTAATGTCTCAGACGACAATGTTATCTCAGTTATTTGTGCCTACCGCTTATAATGGATCAAACTCGTCAATACAAACTGACGTAGTTAAGTTAGATCTAGATCTGCTCTAGGATGGGCTGGCAATCCCCAGCCTCATCCAGACACATCAATTTCAATTTACAAATGTGTATGCCAGACATTCATGCTAGATCTAGTTGCAAGTTAAAATACATCGTAGTCTTGCATTCTTCGGTAGCACTCCTACTGGAAAATTAAGGTCAGCTTCACGTTCATTGTTGAATCAACAGGCAGACACTTACACTTGGTCCCTGATCAGAAATCAGGGAACAGTAGATAACAGCAGTGGGTAATTCTCACAAAGAGCATATGGTCTCATTTCAGTGTCTATAATGGACATAGACATGAATATAACAATCTTCTGATTCTTCTGGCAGAATCCCGCCGACCGCCTGCACAGATGGATATTTCTGCATGGAGTGCTCAAACATAGGAATGGCCACGCTTATATACTGTGCGGCCGGCTGCAAATTAACATGTCAAAACCCTTACTAAAGTCTCTAAACCCTCTACGTTTTATGTACGAATTTACTATCTCCCTTTACTCACCCCTTCTCTTCCCCTGTTAGAGTTCATCAAAATCACGGGGTCGAGAATTGCACCGTCACTGCTAACTTATCCATTTATTCTATCTTGCCCCACTTTCTTTCCATCTCTAAGAAAAGCGTTACAAAAACAAACTGTTCACGAGACAGTTCAAGGACATTTACACTGGCTATAATCAACGAAACCGTGAAAAAACAAGTCGTGACCCAGCACGACAATTATAAGATTAACCTTGACATCCCCCACCCCAGTGAAAATTTTAAGAAAAATTTACACGATAGGATCCAAGAAATCCCAAAGTTATTGTGGTAGGGGCTTAAGTAGTACTGTAGAAAAACCAGCCTTAAGCTTGAGAAGAAAAATCTAACTAAGAACGTGCATATTGGATGGACAAAAAGCATACAATTATTGATGCCACGTTCTATAGAATCTATTCTATCGAAACATTCTTACTGCAGCCAATCAAACTTCTCAGGAACATCTATAATAACAAATGAGTATATCACTGTATACTGCTGGATTAAAGTATAACTATTATCAAACAATGAAGCCTTACTGAAGGAATAGGCTCATAATTATCTAGTCAACACACTTAATTGCTGCTTATATACACATTCACACACAATATATTGTTAATTAAAATACTGTGGTATCCAATGGCAGCAGTAGCTCTGGTAGCTTGGTTTGCCATGTCTCCATCTCATTGACCCGCTGACAAGGGCGTCAGGTTTGTCAGAAGTTCAGGTCACAGTCCGGAATGACGCTGGTGGAAAGAGGATATTCACAAAAAAGGATTGTAAAACTGGTTCATAAAGTAATGAACAAGATAAATGTGAATCCATCCACCGTCTAGAATTGAGGGGGACAAGCACTATCCAACCCCAATACAAGACACAACACTCTTTAATAGGAAACTAAATTAGGCGTGACAAAACATCAGCTTGGGAATTGTCGCCGCCAGGGATAGCCCGGATAACAAACCGGTATTCCTGGAGTGCAAGACTCCACCTCGTTAATCGAGCATTTTTAGCCCTGTTAGCCTTTAAGAATAACAACGGACGATGGTCCGTTTCAATTATAAACTCGGACATGAGTAGATATCGCGAAAATGCGTTTACAGCAAAAATGATAGCGAGGCACTCTCGCTCGATAATTGCATAGCGGCATTCCCTATCTAGCAACTTGCGGCTGGCGTATAGACATGGCCGCAAGGTATCGTCTCGTTCCTGTAATAACACAGCTCCCAATCCCTTGTCCGACGCATCAGTGCGGACAATAAATATTTGGTTTATATCTGGAAGTATGAGAATGGGGGAAGTGGAAAACAGTCGTTGAACGGTACGAAGTGTATCAGCACATTCGGTTGTCCATTTCACTTTATTAGGAAAATTCTTTCTTGTGAGGTCCGACAACGGAGCTGTAAGCGAAGAAAAATTTGGAATGAACTTCCTATAATAGTTAAGAAAGCCCAATAAACTACGAACTTCTTTCTTAGTTCGAGGGGATTGGAGCTTTAAGATGGTAGTTATCTTCTTGTCACCAGGGGTCTGAACGCCGTGGGCAATTGTATGGCCCAGAAAATTAATTTCATTATATCCTAAAAACACCTTACTGGGTTTCGCCGTAAGGCCAGCTCGACGAAGAGCAATAAAAACTTGTCGTAGGGCTGCGAGGTGGCCCGACCAATTGGTTTCATAAATACAAATGTCGTCAAAATACGACAATACGGAATTCATATTCTGGAGCAATATTGTCATCATACGGGCGAAAGTGGCAGGGGCTGTAACTAACCCGAAAGGCATATAGCGCCACTGCATAAGACCCAACGGAGTCTGAAAAGCGGTATATTGCTTGCTATTCTCATCAAGCGGAATTTGCCAATAGCCTTTGGAAAGGTCAATTTTAGAAAAAATCGTTGCCCTCGCTAACTGCGCAAAAAGATTCTCCTGGTTGGGAATCGGTTCAGCGTCATATATCGTAACCTCATTAAGTTTACGATAGTCAATACAAAAACGCACTGTATCATCTTTTTTTTTCACTAAGACGATGGGTGAGTTATATGGGCTCGTCGATCGCTCTATCACTCCCAGGTGAAACATGTTACGTACCTCGGATATTATAGTCTCCTGTGCGTGCAGCGGACGCGGGTATGGTTTAACAAAGACGGGTATATCCGTCTTTAATCTTATAACATGCTGTACCAATGAAGTATTACCTGGTAGATCAGTAAAGACTGTAGTAAACTCGTTAAGCAAATCTCTTATATCTTGTCTTTGCGATTCAGATAGATCTGGATTTATATTTACATCCGAAGTGTTTTCAGAAGATCGAAGTGCGGGGATTGAATGCTCTATCTTAATAGGATCATCATCGTCAACTGAAACTAAGGCCGCATTGGCCTGAGCAACCACATTTCGGCGATTATTCTGACGATTATCATCGTCGGACAGGTACTGCTTTAACATATTTATATGGAAGACTTTGTCCTGTCCCCGAATCTTGATAAGATAATTTACTCGAGAAAGTCTCTTTAGGACTTTAAAAGGTCCCTTCCATGTAAGAAGGAGTTTATTTTTCGTCTCCGGAAGGAGAACAAGAGTTTGGTCTCCGACGGCCAAGGTTCGCAATCGGCTACCTTGATCACGATATAGTTTATAAAGACTCGCATGCGCAGCTGAAGATTTTTGTGCGAGCTGACATGCGTTAAGAATTCGATGGCGCAAGTCTACAACGTATTGATATGCAGACCGCGTATCGTTGTCGTCGGTGTCTGATCCGGCGAATAAATCATGGAGTATGGCCATTGGACCACGCGGCTTGCGACCATACAATAATTCGAAGGGGGAAGAACCCGTCGATGCGTTCGGTAGTTCTCGGTATGCAAAGAGAATAGCGGGGAGTTGTCGATCCCAATCACTCGGCTTGTCGGCCGAAACTCGCGCAAGCATAGCTTTCATGGTAGCATTCCACCGTTCACAGCAGCCATTAGACTGTGGGTGGTATGGAGATGTCAATCTTTGTTTAATCCCGACCAATTCCAAGACTTTCTTAAAAAGCTCAGAGGTAAACTGTGGACCTCTGTCCGATAAAATTTCAACCGGAAATCCAAGACGCGAAAAAATAGTAATAAGGGCTTCAGCCACATGATCGGCTGAAATGTCTTTTAGTGGAATGGCCTCTGGCCAACGGGTTGCGTAGTCAATGACAGAAAGTATAAAACGATGTCCTCTGTCTGACTTGTGTAGGGGCCCAACTATATCTACGGCAACGCGCTCAAATGGTCTGGAGACCATAGGCATCTCCTGCAGAGGAGCCCGCGATGCTCTCCCTTTAGGAGTACGTCTCTGACATACGTCACATGTTGATACGAACCGGTTTACATCTGCGTAAATACTGGGCCAAAAAAATTGCGATAGTATTCGAGACTTAGTTCTGGCCTTTCCTTGGTGACCCGCCAAGGAAGTGTCATGCGCGAGACGAATAATGTCGCGACGAAAAGATCTTGGTACTACAAGCTGCATAACGGCCTCTCGCTTATTCCGAAAATTACGATATAATAAGTCATCTTTAATAAGAAACTTAGAGGTATCCGGCGCGGTAAGATCAACTTTAGTAAACAAATGTTTCAATGTGGGGTCTGAATGTTGCTCATCATGAAATGCACTAGACGTTATGTTTACTTCAATAGTAGGGTTACTTAATGCACTGTCTGCTCGTCGACTCGATTGTAGGCGTGTTGTCGCACAAGCAACACTCTCATCCTCAGTCCAAATTTCCAAGTTACCGATAGGAAACTTATTTACTTGAGGTACATTCCCTATGATTAAATCAGCCACTGGATTAGGTAGTACACATGCGGTAACAATACCTGTGAGAAAAGGTGTATCAATATAAACTTCTGCAAGACAGAATCGCTCTACAGATCCGCCAAAAGTAATACAAGTTACATCCTTATCCAAAAATTGTGTTGGACGGACTAGTGACTGTCGAACGCCGATAGTCGTGCATCCGGAGTCACGTAGAACGGAAGCGCGAATGGCGTTCACGCGGCCCTGGTAAAATGTTAATTCACCCAGTTCATGTAGGGCGGACATGACTGGAATAGTCTTTGATTGCGATGAAGATTTAGAATGACCGTTAGTCTCATAAGGTGTAGATTTAACAGAGCAGGCATTTGCCGCTTCCATTTTCACGTTACAAAATTTTTGTACGTGGCCTACCCTATTACACCTAAAACACATAATACGATGAGGATCGTTTCCACGATAAGGAAGACTCTGCGGTCTATCATAATTATGATTATTATCAAAATGCACTCGTCGCGGCGGTCCCTGAGGCCGGTTATATTGTTGGCCTGGATAGTTGCCACGATAATATGGGCGAGGCTCGTAAAAAGAATAACTCTGGTATCCTCGACGTGGGGATAAATTACTTCGATTCGGAAAATCCCTCTGTCTAAAAAAAGGCGGCTCTGATTGAGAGCGCGGATTTGGGGCCTGACGACGAGTCGGCCTTGAACGATCGTGTCCGGTTGGCGCTCCTTTGCCCACGTTGGCATAACACGGTGCTGTAGTTGAAGGCTTTGCCAAAGGACGATTTGGGTGGGCGGACGCATAACGTTCCGCGCACGATGTGATTTCTTCAGAGGATGTCGGTGCCCTCTCTTTCAGGTGGGCAACCAAATCGGAATGACATGCCGTATAGATTTGGTCTTTTAAGACCAAATCATAAAGTTGAAAATAATTTCCGGTAGTCACGTTCGCGAGCTCGATCCAGCGATCTAAGTAATGTTTCAGCCGATTCACATAAGTTGAGAAATTTTCAGATGGCTCAGGTTTACATGCGCGAAATCTCTGATGAAAGCCATCCTCGGTATGCTGGAATCGCTTAAGCAGTGCTGTTTTAAGCTTGTCATAGTCGTTGGCATCCTCTACTTTGAGGCTATGAAATACTTCTAGAGCCTTACCTGTTAGTAAATTAGACAGGCATGAACTGTACATCGCCTGCTGCCATCCGACGCATTTAGCGTGTAGCTCGAACCGATGCAAATATGCGTCGATCCGGTCGAGTTTTTCATTAAACGTCGGAAGTTTTGGTTTCTTAGCATACGTATTGCCGGCAGCAGTGGGGGCCACAAGCGATTCTCGCTCTAACTTCTTTATTGCGAGTTCATGCTCCCTTTCCTTTTCTCTCTCTCTTTCTTTTTCTCTTTCTCTTTCTTCTTTTTCTCTTTCTCTTTGTCTTTCCTTTTCTCTCTCTCTTTCTTAAAACGCGCACACGCAGTGTCTTCTGTTACCACTGCAAAAATTATTCTCTCTATATTCGACGTGAAATTATCACGTGATCAAAAATTTATTATCTCCCGTTACTCACCCCTTCTCTTCCCCTGTTAGAGTTCATCAAAATCACGGGGTCGAGAATTGCACCGTCACTGCTAACTTATCCATTTATTCTATCTTGCCCCACTTTCTTTCCATCTCTAAGAAAAAGCGTTACAAAACCAAACTGTTCACGAGACAGTTCAAGGACATTTACACTGGCTATAATCAACGAAACCGTGAAAAAACAAGTCGTGACCCAGCACGACAATTATAAGATTAACCTTGACAAGCGTGCTAAGGATAGAGAGCGAGAAAAAGAGGCTAAGGCTCAGGAGCAGGAGAGAGAGGCTAAGGATAAGCAAGAGGAAAGAGAGGCTAAGGCTCAGCAGCAGGAAAGAGAGTTTAAGTTAAAGGAGTTAGAGGCTCAGCAACAGGAGAGAGAGGCTAAGGATAAGGAGCAGGAAAGAGAGTTTAAGTTAAAGGAGTTAGAAGCTCAGCAACAGGAGAGACAGGATAGGGAGCAGGAAAGGGAGATAAGGTTAAAGGAGATAGAGGCGAAAGTAAAGATCGCCGAGTTGGAAATCAAAAAGAATGCGCCAACAGAAACAGTTGAGCGGCAGGTACACAATAAAGGTGGCGTTAGGATTAAGCTCCCTACGTTCGACGACCGGAAGGACGACATAGACGCATTCCTTTACAGGTTCGAACTGAATGCACAATTGCAATGGGGGGAAAATAAGGAATTATGGGCCACGTACCTGGCGTCGCTATTGCAGGGGCGAGCGTTAACCTACTTTAAAGAGCTACAGCGCGAAGACGTGCAAGATTACGATAAGCTGAAGGCTTTGCTGCTTCGCCGATTTGCGCGTACCGAGGAATATTTCCGGGAGCAGTTTAGGCGGGCACGTGCAGATACCAGGGAGGACTTTGCTGCCTTCGTCGCGAGACTAACGGGGTATTTCGCGAACTGGGTAGACTTGGCGCATGTGGGCGCGGATTTTGCTAAACTGAAAGACTTAATGATCCGTGACCAGCTGTACGCGTCGTGCCATAAGGATCTGGTGGCTTTCCTGAAAGAGAACGAACCCGCGACGGTGCAGGAGGCGTCTAAGTTGACGGAAGCATACCGTACGGCACATCCGTCCAAACCAGTCGCCAGGGCGTACGTCCAAGATGCTGGATACGTCGCCGTTGTCGAGGGGTCGCCGGCAGGACTTAGGGACAGGTCGCGTCAGCGTGGTGCCTATGGCGGGCAAGCCCAGGGGCAGCGTAGGGGCTATCACCAATCACCCGCATATGGATCCGGTAAGTTTGACCGAGCAGGAGGGCTGGGTCGCGGTAATGGCCGGGGGCGATTTGTGACCTTTGCCGATGACCGACGCCATAGGGACTCTAGTTCCGGTCGCGATGGGTCACGGGGACCCAGGCCTAGTGCAGCACAGGGAGCGGAGTGTTGGACTTGCGGACGCGTGGGTCACTTTTCACGCGAGTGTAGGGCCGCGAAGTGTTGGAACTGCGGTAGAGCAAATCACATCAGCGTGAATTGCCCTGCAGGTAGGATAGCGGCGAACGCGGACAGTAGCTCCAGTCCATGTTCCCCAAGTAAATTTCACCATGCGGCTGCGTGTGTTACATCGGACAACGGAGGCGGACAGTATTCTAAGTGTCCCAGTTGTGAGAAGTTATTATCTTCCGGTGTTTTACCTTGTGGGAGAAAGATCCCCGTTATAAATTCATGTCATACAGGAGGTGGTCTTAGGGTTTATCCGGGGTTTGTTGGGAACGAACCGGTCTCGGTTTTACGAGATACAGGATCTACCGTTGTGGGAGTGCATAGGGACTGCATTCGGGATTCACAGCTTACAGGTGAGACTGTCCCGTGCATCCAATTTTCGGGGGCCATTGAGAAATTACCCATGGCAAGAATAATGATAGATACACCTTTCCTTAGCGGGGAAGTCGAAGCAGTCGTTGGTTGTTTTCCAGGCGCCCAGCTCATCATTGGGAATGTATCACGGGTAGTTTCCCCTTCCGATGAGAACGTGCAAGCATGGTCGCAATCAAAAGGTATTGACTTTTGCGCCGCGGTCGAAACACGTCGACGGGTAGCTGATAAAGATAAGATTAGACCTTTGGCAACGCCAGCGGTCAACCTAGATATCACGCCAGAGCGCTTGGCGAGATTACAAAGGGAGGACCCATCATTAAACCCATGTTTTGGGGAAGCGCGAACCGAGAAAACAAGGAAATATAAAAACGGGTCATCCTCTTTTTTTGTTCAGGCGGGCATTCTGTTCCGTAAGTATGTAACGGTGTCCTCCATTTTAAAGCAGGTCGTTGTGCCAGCGTTGCTGATAGCAACAGTATTGCATTTGGCACATGATGTCCCATTAGCGGGTCATATGGGGATAGCTAGAACCAAAGAAAGGGTTCTTAAAAATTTTTACTGGCCATCGATCCACAGAGATGTGCAAGTCTATTGTAAGACGTGCAGTGCGTGCCAAAAGACGACGCATAAGGGGCGTACACCCCAGGCTCCTCTTCAGAAGATCCCCACGGTCTCAGAACCGTTTAAAAAGGTCTCGATAGACCTTGTTGGCCCCATTCACCCAGCGACCGATAGGGGGAATCGATTTTTCTTAACGGTCATATGTAATGCTACGAGATGGCCAGAGGCAGTCGCGGAAGCGTTGTTTGCAATTTTCGCTAGGGTAGGAATACCAGAGCAAATTCTGTCTCATAGGGGCGCGCAATTTACGTCGCAGATGATGAAGGAATTGTTCCGCTTATTCAGCATACAACCCATCACTACCACCCCTTATCATCCGCAGGCTAATGGCATGTGCGAGAGATTGAACTCGACGTTAAAGTCGATGCTGCGTAAGGTAGCTGCTGATCGCCCTAAAGATTGGGATAGATATATCCCTGCAGTGTTATTCGCGTACAGAGAAGTACGGCAGGAGTCAACGGGATTCTCGCCGTTCGAAATGATGTACGGTCGTAGTCCCAGGGGCCCAACTGATGTTCTTCGGGACATGATGACGTCGCCATCATCGGGAGACGATGAGCAGATTTCGGTGTTTCAGTACCTTGTTGATTTAAGAGAAAGACTATCTTCAGCGCGCACTATAGCAGAAGAAGCTTCTGGTATCGCTTCGAAAAGAGCAAAAGACTATAAAGATAGAGGTTCCAAACTGAGAATTTTTAAGCCAGGAGACAAGGTTCTGTTGTTGTTACCTACGGACCATAATAAGTTATTGATGACATGGAAAGGTCCTTATGTTATTGAGCGAGTTGTTTCAAAGGTAGATTACGCTATCCACATTGATGGAACGAGTAAGGTTTTCCATGTTAATATGCTACAGAGATTTTATGAGAGACCACAGTATCTGTGTGCACAGACAAGACCAGAGGAGACTGTCTTCTCTACTGCTTGTACGGGGGTCGTAGACCAGTTGGACTGTGACGTAAGCGACACCGAGGCGCAGGAAGAGTTACAAATTCAATTGCCGGAGTTAACTGCGACACAAGGTCACAGGGACGTAAAAATTAACCCTGACCTTACGAGTTCAAGGAGTAGGGAACTTGAGACCCTGTTAGCGTCATTTCCGGATGTTGTTACGGATTTGCCGGGTCGCACTACGGTGATCCAGCACCAAATAAAGTTGACTTCGGATAAGCCAGTATTTCTTAGACCGTATCCGCTGCCTTTTTCTTCGAGAGATAGAGTCATAAAGGAAGTTGAGTCAATGTTGAAGTTAGATGTGATAGAACCATCAACATCGCCGTATTCATCACCCATCGTCCTCGTGAAAAAACTTGATGGATCGGTGCGGTTCTGTATTGATTTTCGAAGATTGAACACTATTACGGTAGGCGATAGGGAGCCTATCCCGTTTCAGGAGGAATTAATAGCTTCATTGGCCGGGTCCACGTGGTTTTCCAAGATAGATTTAACGAAAGGTTATTGGGAAATCCCGCTTACTGAGGAATCTAAACAATACACGGCGTTCCAAACGCCCATTGGATTATTCCAATTTAAGGTCATGCCATTTGGGTTGGTAAACGCGCCAGCGACGTTTGCACGATTAATGAGACTAGTGTTGAAGGACATACCTAATGTCGTGTCATTCTTTGACGATATAGCATGTCATACGTCGACATGGTCTGATCATATTCAGACACTAACAGTAATTTTTCAACGATTACGTCATTTTGGGTTAACTGCTAAACCCGCAAAGATGGATTTGGCATGTCCGGAGATAGTATTCTTAGGACATATTGTGGGTAGAGGTGTTCAGAGACCTGAAGTAACAAAAATTGACAAGTTAGTAGGGTTGCAAATCCCAAAAACAAAGAAACAAGTCAGAAGCTTAGTGGGAATTTTAAATTATTACAGAAAGTTCATTCCAAATTTTTCCTCCTTGTCATCTTCTCTTACTGACCTTACTAAGAAGGGACAACCCGATAAGGTCCAGTGGACGTCTGAATGTCAGACATCATTTGATAATTTGGTGACCCGATTTTCGATCTAATTTTATCCTCAGAACGGATGCGTCGGACTCTGGTGTCGGCGCTTGTCTTCTACAGGAGAAGGACGAATGTCTCCATCCTGTATGTTATGTCAGTAGGAAGTTATTGCAGAGAGAAAGAAAGTATTCCTTGATAGAGCGTGAGTGTCTTGCCATTGTGTGGTCCGTCCAGAAATTGGGACGTTATCTCATGGGACGAGAATTTTGTATCCAGACAGACCACAAGCCACTGACATTTTTGTCGAAGAATCGTTCGTCCAGCCCACGCTTGTCTAGATGGGCATTGGCTTTGCAGCCGTATACCTTCGTTATTCAACCAATTCCAGGAACCAGCAATCATATCGCCGACTACCTTAGTCGAGCCTAGGGGAAGATTTCAGGAGCTTATACATCGGAGGACAGGAACATTGACAGGATCTGTGTGAATGAGTCGACTTTAAAATATTGACATTATAAATATGATATGAAGGATGGTTGATAGGTTGAGTGGTTTTTGATTCTGTATTAAGTATTGTGGTTAGTTAGCTATTCATGATGTGACACATATATGCATATTGCAGGCCATATTGATCCCCATATTTTCCCCTGATTTCGGTATTTTATATACTAGGGGAACTGCTAGGTCATTTTTCTAGTGTAGGTATTGCTCACGCTCACTCGTTGACAGTCATCTTGATGCGATTTGAAATTAATTGCATTAATTTTTTTGGGGTGGGGGATGATGTCACGAGTGGAGTGAGTGCAATTAAGGGGATTGCTACAGAGCGGGTGTAGAGTAAGAAGGGCTCACGGTAGGCAGGTAAGATAAGCGTGCTGTCGTGAGTAGTGGGGGGGGGGGTCTGAATGAGGCGAAAGCGCTGTATTACTATCACTGCAAGTTAGAAGGTCCTACGGAGCGGACCTGTGAATAAGAGCCCATCGGGCAGACATAAGGGGAGCAGTCGAGAAGACCAGTGAGAGAGTTTTCCAGTGATGACTGGTATGTAGAACGATTGATTGATTATTATGATTGATGTATTATATTATATTCGTCTATTACCATGATGTAAATAAGTATAGGTGAGGAATGTGGAAGTCCCTGGTATTGGATATAGCAATGTGCGCCATGAGCGATAGATGAAAGTGAGTTCATGGATTTGTAGCGCGAGTGAGTAGTGTGTACTCCGATGGAGGTGTGTTACCGTAAGATGTGTGGTGAGTGAAAGGTGAACTAGTGTGTGTACGCTTCATGGATTGTAAGGAGAGGAGGAGTGAATAGAAATGGTAGGGTATTATACCAATGTAATGTTATTCTTGTAGGTGTCGAGGACGGGCCGCCGAGCCACCTCGATGAGCACAGGGGATAGGCCAGCATAGGGCCGGAGGCCACACATAGGCCAGAAGTGAGGCTGTCAGTGCAGGACAGTAGAGGCACATAAAGTCGTGGCAGTCAGGCCACGGACAGGGACGTAGATATGAGCGTGAATGTGATAATGCACTATTGCCATGTTGAGGGGAGAATGTACTATTGAAATGATAATGTCTATTGAAATGATAATGTGTTATTGCCCTGCTGAGGTGCTAGGGGAATGCTGAGGTGTATGACAATAGGGAGGTGATATTGAGAGACTGCGGTGCCAGTGAATTACTAATGTGCTATTAAGACCCTGAGGGGAGAGGCTGAGGCCGAAGTGCCTTTAGGAGTAACTACCGGATTGTGGATCCGAGGGAGAGTGTGTGTGAGAATAAGGCCGTGTACGGCAGTTCATTTCAATAATATAATGTATGTAATTGCGCTATTATCTGTATAATTAAGTTTAATAAATGTGTGAGTCTGATGGGTTGTTTTGTTAAGTGTTAAACTTGTTTGTTCGTGATTGTCGTCCTGTCATAAACTATTACATCTCCCAGTCTGGGATTTGTGACATTATGTTCATTCTTGTTATCACCCAAGCTATTCTTGCCAATGATTATAGTCATGATTGTTTTTGATTCTGTAAGTTTCTTAATTCATGTTGCCAAACAAAACTGTGACTGTTTCAATGAGAAACCTACTCCAAGATGCATCAGTCTCGTGAAGACAGTGTGGACCAGACATGGGCAACCTGTTCCCAGCCAGCCAATGCATCCTCATACTTTTCAAGTCGGGCTTTTACTATGGAATTTTCCCCATGCCTGGTATTATAGACCCTTATGAGGAGGTAACTTGCAAAACCTGCTAAGTGACTTTATATTGATTTTGAGAAAAAGCCCTGCTTTAGACATGGCATAATACTGAATCTGAGAGGTTACTTACATTTTGATTGAAAAACTCATTGACTTTGCACATTTTGATTGCTATAATGTTTTAGCTGTAGACAGGTTTTACGGCGAATTTGAAGTTAAGGACTGCAACTCATTTTTTTTTAAAATGTGACTTAGCAGGTTTGCAAATTACTTCCTCATATGTCATACAATGTTCAGGAACACCACTCCCCCCTCCCCCCCCCCCCCCCATGTTATATTACAAGACCTTTCTTGGCCCCCACTATGAGCCCATTCAGCACGTTTTAACCCCATCCAGTCCCCTGCATGACCTACTTATGCCATTGTTTTTGTTACATAACAAAGTACTTTTGCCAGTATTGCTGTAGAATAGACTGTCATCTTTCTGCCAATGCTCTCATCTTTAATTCTGCATCTTGAAACTCTCACATTGCTAGGTGACACCCAATGTCTACGCAGCCATTGGCTTCGCTCTTGCCAATTCTATCATGATTGTTGGGGAGGATGGTGTCATCATTGTGGACGTCACAGAAAGTATCCACGCCGGGAAGGAAGTTCTGGAAGCTTTCAGGAACATCACCAAGAAACCCATCAAGGCCATTGTTTACACACACAACCATGGTGACCATACCTACGGTGCCAAGGTCTGTAACTCAGATCTAAACAATCTATGTTACTGTACAAAAGTGTTATAAAGTACTTACATAAATATTAAATGAGGCTGAAAATTCTCATTCCTGAACTTCATTTCCAGGTTAAAATTTTGTTAAACAAATTCTCTGAGAACGGAAACTTGAAGACTGGCGAGGTATGTCAGTGAGTAATATGATTAAATTTATCTCTTTAAACACCTAAATGGATAAAGGGTAATGTAAAAGTCACAGGTTAAGTTTCAAATAATGATCTATCACCCTCTTTTGATGCAAACAGTTTAGATATATTTTATAGAAGATCGCTCTTACCATCTGCATTTTGCCTGAACAGTGCATTCTAGCTAGATCTTTGCCAACTGCTATATGTTATTAACTCATTTCTCCCCGTGAACGGGAGATCCCCGTTTTCGCCTTTCATGCCGAGCTGTACCACGTTTTTGACCCCGACCTTATATATTTTTTTTTTCAATTCTAATTTACAAATTACTACTTTATACCTATACAATAATAAAAACAACCACAGAATATCATGAAGGATTCATTTATAAACACTTCCACCAAACAGAATTGAAAAATATTATAAAATAAGCGAGTAATGAATTTTTTTTTAACGCACCCTATAAAAGCATGAAAACTGCAAAATTTACATGGGCCAGCTGGAGCCACTTGGCCAAATTTACTTGGGGAGAAATGAGTTAAGGTCCTATGCGTGTTACTTCACACGTTTCTGTTATTGAGTTATGACATGTTTATGTAATAATAAGTAAGATGTGCGTATCATGTACGTCTTCTTAAACTGAAAATGAATTACCCTCAAAGGATAATAAACCAATTCTTATCTGATCTTATGTCATCCCACTTCATCCAGGCCTTTATTGAAGACCCTGCTCACATGCCGGAGATCTGGGCCCACGCAGATCTGACCACACATCTACAACGCCATTTCTACACCAACACTATTCTGTTGTCAAGGGCAACCCGGCAGTTTGGTGTTTTGGTGCCAGCCCATATCAATTCTGGAATAGGTGAGGTGGTGGGGGGGGGGGGGGGGGGCAACAGCAGCAAAAGCTGTGTCTGTTACAATGGGATTTTGAATCAAGATTCTCTCTCTCTCTCATCTTCACTTTTGGTTCTCTTAGAGTCTTTTTAGAAACATTTCCAGCTGTATGGATAGACATAATGAAACTGATACATCTAGATGCTCAGGGCTCCTCAGCCCTGTCCAGTAGTTTAGTTTGAAGTTCTTGCCAATAAATCTAAGTATATATATAGTAATTCCATTTTAACAATCTGTCACACACACATTCTGCCAGCATCCTGAAATCTGTACTGCAAGAGCTGAATTTCATTCCTTTTGTCATCCAGTGATTTTCTTTTATAGATCTCTCCCTCTCTCTTTTTCTCTCTCTCCTTGTTTCTTTCTCTCTCTTCCTCCTTCTCTTTCTTCCTCCTTCTCTTCTCTTCCCTCTTCCCCCTTTCTCTTTATCTCTCTGAAGCCCAGTCACACCACACACACACCTCTCTCTCACACGTATATATGCACACACACCACCTCTGAAGCACACAAACACATGCCCATTCACATTTTCACAGACACGCTCATTCATATAGCTCATACTTAACTACATGAAGTTCGACCTACAACCGTGACTTGACCATAGTCCTGGCTAGATTGGCTGTCCATTAAAAAATTATCTGTTCATTCCCAGTCATAGATTTGCATCGATGTTTCTAATGTTTCCAGGGCCCAGGCTTAGGCTAGGTGGAGACCAGATGGATTTGGGTATCGTTTATCCCAACAAGATCATGGTGGGTGTAGAGAGGGATCTGAAGATTGCAGGTGAGGTTTAAGCTAGGATGCAGGTAATTTGCATTATCAGTAACATTAATGTTGTCAGGTCGTCAGAAATTATAGCGCGATTGTAGCCAAAAATTGTCCCAAAAGTAATTACGCAAGAAAAACGGTCAGTTTTTGACGGGAAGGGACGGGGTATATACAAGGGAAATAACTGCATTTATTTTGCTACCATTGAATTAATTGGATGGTGCCCCTTTATGAGTTCATAGGGTGTTTTTATGATAGGACTTGAGAGTCAATGTTTATATTCTGTCGTTGTTGTGTTGCTGCTGCTGCTGTTGTAATGACTGTATTGTAGCAGTATAGGCTAAATTTAGAACACTTAAGGAACAGGTGCAGTTTTAAAGCGCTTTAACAATAGCCATCAAAGTAGTCGCTCTTCAGCGGTCAAACATTTTAATGGTCACTGATAAGGAATAAAGTTCACTCAAGAAATACAGTCTTTGAATGCAAGTATATAAACCTATTGAAAGGAAAATAAAAAAATAATAAAAGGAGTAAGGTTGAGCCCAGTAAATTGAGTAAGTCCTGACAATAAGTCTCTGCTGAATTTATGTATATTTTTATTAACCCTCGTCCTGCGTTGACTGAACTCATCCACGTAACGCCCCGTGCGGGGATAGCCAGCGGCCAGTCAGCTGATCGTTCGCGTGTTGCCGATAACCTCGGCGATCGGGTCAATCGGGTCCGTGTGAACACCTGTATCGCGTATACTTCAGGACGCAATAACAACAATAGTGGTGTATAAATCGTAAGGGACCCCTATGATATTTGGATAAAGTACTTGTGATGATATGCAGTAGGTTTTATTGTGAAATGGAAGGCAGCAAATCAAGAATTTTCTGCATTTACATGCCGTTTAGCATATGTTTTGTCATCTTCCCAAGACCTCTGCGCTTTTTCTGTCCCTATGTCAGGCCATTCAGGTGAACAAATTATTTTTTAAGCCATTCGCTTAATTTACTAACCACATGTATCGTGACATTGCCTTCTCCCTCCTCTACTATGTAAAGCGTTCACTTACTATAATGTTAGTTTTAGCGAGAGATTTGATTTCCAGTTCCAGGTCGTAGAGCACATACATATACTGAAAAGCGGTTTAATCAAAGGAACACAGTAGCTCTCTAATTACCACATCAAATAAAGACAACGACCAACAACAAAGTCGGTCATTTTCTCCCAGTTTTCCCTGATGAAAAACCTACTGACAGACGCCTTTATGCAGCATGCCCTAACATTACATCGGAATTCACAATTACAGACGTAAAACGGCATCTCAAATACGCACATGGCCCCTTTCTTCTCATTTCACATGTAGACGACAACCAGCATCAAAGTAAAAGTTTCCCCAAGATTTTCCCAGTTCAAACTTCAGACCGTCAGTACTATTACACGAGTATGACGAATAGTTGCGAATAGTTGCATCGTAATAAACGTAATCGGACGATACCATTTTGTTAGATATAGTAGGGGTGACAGGATAGATAAACACGCGAAAATAGTGTGGAAAAAAAACGTGAAAAAAACAACAACAACGACAGCCTTGGCAACCGAATAACCAAAGCGCGAGGCGCACCGTTGCTATACAAAAATGTGGCCTCCCGCAGGACCCGCGGTTAAGCGTGTCGGACAAAATAACGGCCTCCCGTGTCTCGCGTGTTGCGCGGGGAGGCCAATCTAGTGGCCTCCCGCAGGTCTAGGGTTAAACAAGATGTATTCAATTATAGAGCTTTAATGTCTTTTTGTGTAGAGGGAAATAATGAATATTTAAGTCCAAACAATAATAGCCATGACTTCAGTTATTTTTACTCTGCAGAATTGCAAATTGTGATAAATGTGCAGCAGTAAAACAATTTTCTTACATGTTTATATTTAACCATTTGGATATCTCATTGCACAATGTCTGTTATCATAGCTGTTAAAGAGAAGATAAGGCCAGATCAGAGTTGGTTCCTTTATTTGTTCACTGTTTGGTGTGAATAGTTGGATGCGCACTTCTGGTAGGGTCTCCCATTAAATCTGTCTATCATCTTACTTTTTCCTTGCACCATGTGATTGTTATCGTGTTGACGTGCTTTCTTTCTAACTCAGCCCAATAGTTGAGCAGTATTTATCATTTTGTATATTTGCTTAGAATACTTCACATGTATAGATTATCCCCCGTAGTTAAATCATTACAACTGTTAACTATGTTAACCTTTTCACATCAACCTGCACCTGTCAGGTGCAGGCTGTTTTACAACCCATTGATCCACTGGTTGTCAGAGAGGTGTAGCCATTCGACACCTGTTCGCGGCACCCCACACCACCTGGGATAACACATGGTTTCATAGCATGTACTGTTTTTCTTTTTTTGTGTTTGTAAATATATGTTTGTCATTATTCTTCTGTTAAAAAGCTTTCCTGTGATACCAAAAATATACTCTAGCTGTATCGGAAGATTTTATATGAATTTTCAAAAACGCCTCCAAAATAGGGCATACACAGGTAATAGCCACTTAGAGAAGGAATGTACAGTGGACATGCGAGAGCGGTGATCGCCCCCATGTGAAAATATTAATAATTATAAATGTTAAGATTTCTGGGTATTTTCCCAGGTATCAGTCTGAAACTTGTTCACATCCCTGGAGAGACAGAAGACCAGATTGGTGTGTGGCTGCCGGGAGAGAATGCCTTTCTCTGAGCTGATGATGTGTATCAAGCATTCCCGAATCTCTATGCCATCCGGGGCACGCCCACTCGTGACCTGCTGCACTGGTCCTCCTCTTTAGATCGTATCATTGCTCTTAAGCCCAAATATCTGGTACCAAGTCACACAAGGCCAATAGTTGGAGAAGACACCATCAAAGAGCTTTTAACTGGTTACAGGGATGCTATACAGGTAGAAGTTTAGGTTTTAATCCATCACCTACAGATGAACTGCAGTATACCAGCATGATGTAATGAAATCTTCGAGTTTTCTTTAATGTTTGATGTACCTGGTGTAAACTAATATGATCCAACTACTGTGTCTTCAATACATCCATCCATCCATCCATCAATCCATCAGTCCATCCATCCATCCATCCATCCATCTATCCATTCATCTATCTATCCATCCATCCATTCATCCATCCATACATTGTTCCATCAATCCATCCATCCGTCCACCCGTCCATTACTTCCACCCATCCATCCATCTATCCATCGTGTTCAACAGTATGTTCATGACCAGACCTTGAGGTACATGAACAAAGGTCTTCTGCCTGATGAGATTGCAGAGAAGGTGAACATCCCAGAACACCTGGCTGCTCACCCGTATCTACAGGAGTTTTATGGTAAGGTGTAATATTCTTTATAACCCTCCACTTTACTTGGTCAGTCTTGATGCTTTGTTCACTTCTGTCTGCAGGAGTTGACAGTCATTTCAGCATATAAAACTGTCAAGCGTTGGTGTAGTTTCCATTTGTGTAAGACTGTAAGTAATGACTATGGCAGTGATGGTCTTTACAATATTCAGTGGTGGGTGTAGCACATCTAACTCGATACAAAAATTCGGTTGTTTGAAATTCACAACTTTTTTGTGTAACAGGGACTGTGGAGTGGTCAGTGAAGGGTGTGTTTAATGCTTATATGGGCTGGTTCAGTGGAGACCCAGTTGACCTGTCACCTTTGACACCAAATGAGATGGCTAGACGACTGGTTGAGCTCGGAGGTGGAGTGGACAAGGTTACTGCTCAGGCAGAGGCAGCACTGACCAGGAAGGAATATCAGTGGGGTCTGGTGGTCAGTAATTATTATGATATTATAAGTACCTGATGCTGAAGAATATCTGATATTTAATAGTGCTCACTTTTCTGGTGTATTTTTTCTGTTCATTTCTTTTTTGTCACCACAGTATTTCAATTTTAATTTTTTTTTTCCAATCGGAATGAACTCTACCGCGTATATGCTTCATTGTACTTCATTTATTCATAAGAAGTTTGTTAAGAGGGCTTGTGAATGGTAAATAGTTGACAAACTTGTTGATGTTTATTATGAGTACTTAATAATCCAAATGCTTAGTTTTAATGTGTATTTGATGGTGGAGTGCTGACATCAAGTGCCATTCAAAGAAAGCAACTTGATTTCAAAGTGCTATAAATAGTATGAGATTTCCCTACATAACCATCTGTTCGGGCCCTGTCAACAACAGATGCTCTTTCATTAGCTTCTTTTTTTATTTTACATGTTAGAAAGCTTGAAATAGCTACAAGAAAATAATTATGTCATGTATAGGCAGAAAAGCTTCCATGGCCAAAAAAAACGTTATGTAAATTTTATTTGTGAAAGTATTTTGGGTATATTATGATGGTGATTTGAGGGTCTATAAAACTAAATGTCAAATAAATTCAACTGGATTTTTTAATATAATTGATTTCTTCTGTAATTTTGATGATAGATGAGTTACCACGGGTCACTGTTTCTTTCAGAAAGGCGGAAAAGTGAAAACATTTATAAAAAAGAAAACAGGTTGCAATTAACACACTAAAGACAGCCTGGGAACTTAAAGTAAAAAATTGAATTTTTTTTGCCAGTTAAGTTCATCTGTCTTGAGAGTAGACAAGAGCCAGTCTCGGGCCAGAGAGGTGAAAGTCAAGTGTCTGATGGTCCTCGGAGATCGCCAGACCAGTGCCAATGGACGAAACTACTACTACACAACAGCTCTGGAGGAGCTGGGTGAGGTGTCTGTTCAGCCTGGTCCCACAAGACGCCAGGGCTACATCCGCCAGGTCCCCATGCTCAATCTGTTCAAAACTTTACAGGTAAGATGCTGATTTGGTGCAGAGAGTCCACAGTCATGTAGAATTTACAGTATGCCAGTTTGCTTTGAGGATGGACTTAGTATATCTCCACTGGCTGAACATTTCCAGTTAGTGCATAGAAAGACACAGAATCTGAGAGTCTACCACTTGATTTCGCTGTCATGTGTTGAAAACCTCCTGATTGCTTACCAGTTGTATATTGTGCATATAATAAGAATACGGATAGATGTTTGGAGTAGTTTAGTTTGCGGTGCTTTAAACAGCTCTTTTGAGTATGTTATCATAAAATATACACTGACTTTATGCAATCTGCATTTACAAGAGCTGTGAAATGCATCTAGGAATAAGAATAACAAACAATTTTTATATCGGGCCTATTAGTTAAAAGACACATAAAATACCGTGAGAAATCATGGCGTCACTTTAGACATGCGCCTTGTGGATGGACTGAGGCAATATTAACTGCTGCAAACCGGTACCTGTAGATGGTTAGGACATGTTATTCAAGTGCACAGCACCCAAAGCAATAATGCAGTAGGCCGGATTGGCAAAGCAGCTAAAGTTTTCTACTTTAGTTGGTGCGAGTCACAATCAAGACATCAGAAGAAATCACATTATCAAGTCATAACAAGAAAGAGCTCTTTCTCTGTTGAACTGAATGCAATTCAACTCAGTGGTAACAGGTAGACTTGCGGTTGAAACAGAGGGAAATAGTCAGGAAAGAGATAGTGCATGAAAGTCAGAAAAAAATTTAAAACTTTTATGAGGGGTTGGGGAAAAATAAGGATACTTAAAGACAAGAAATGGCTAGAAAATTATTTATGCATAAAGTACAGTTAAAGCCTTAAATAGTGTGTCTCTTCGGTTGTTACCTTTAGCTCAGAGGAAAATTTAAGACTATTCTTCTAGGTTAGCTTAACCTTTGCAGATAATTGATGTATCTTATATTGGGAAAATTTTATTGACAGGTTCGCTGGAATGCCGAAGAGTGTGGAGTTATTAACTCTACCATAGCCTTCAAATTTACTGATACTAAAGAAGTAATCACTGTGACAACCAGAAATGCCATTGTTTTGGTAGATGACAGAGAAGGTTCAACCTCTGATATCAAAGTAACAACCACTAGTGTGGCCTGGAGGGAATCTCTTATCAGTTCTTTCTCAAATCTGGCCAATTTGGCATCAGGAGAACTCAAGATTGATGGCAGTTTGATGGACTTCCGAAAGATTATGACCTGTTTTGACAGAACATAAGACTCCAGTCACACCGTCTTTGTCACTGCACTTCATTTCATCAATGTCACTCTTGTTGTAAATGTTTGCACTGACCTACCAGTCAGTCCTTTTAGATATCCCTTAACATTATATTTTTATTGCAAATGTCTTGATTATATACATGTTTGGCTGCAGTTTGGTATAATGTCTAGCAAAGTGGTATTGCTCATTCACTGACAAAATCTTTAAGTCTGTTTGTTTTCTATGTTAAATATCAATGCATCTCCGAAGATGAACAGGGAGGCAAAATTTAATGTTTGTCTCAGAAACAATCTTTAATATTATCAAAATAGGACATGTTTTTCTTTGTTTGTTTGTTATTCTTTATAAGAGGACCTTGCTCATTTATGATTTGGTTAGTAAATTATAGGCTGTGAATCTGGCAGGAATTATTATAACATAACCTGAGAGATGTACCTTTCTGTTTAACCCTTTTGTGTTTAACCCGTCTGAATCCAGCCTTTAAATATGGCCCCTGATTTGTTCAACCCAGCCGAATCCGGCTTTGTCTATAGCGCCGCCATATGTTCAACCTGGCCGTATCTGGCTGGCCAGTGTACCCCCGTTTTGTATAGAATTTTGAGAGGAAGAACAGTGCATGAATAGCTATAAATAGTAACTGATATCACAAGGTAGTCTTCAGATGCCGACTGACCCAGTTTGAACTGTAAAGCATGGGTTAAGCCTACAAGTAATGTATTGTATTACACATGGTCATCCAACAGGCCTGTTCATCCCTCTAAGCCTACATCATGTATTGATCAGCACACTTGTAGTACATAGTACATGCATGTACTAGTGTGGTGCCTTTATGTGGGTAGTGTTGTATGCTTGGATAACAAATGGGATGAGATACGATAGTGTGTAATACATGTATTATCGGTCTGTCTCAGAGGTAGTGTCATACATCCCCGTTCAGCATTTCACGTTCACAAACAAGCACATTTCGGCATTCTGATTTTAAATAGGTTCATCTTTTATTTCATTCATTTCTCAATAAGTATGCCAAAATTCATTATCATAGATGCGACATGGGGGCTACAATTTCCAATTTAGTGAAGGCGCGCAGCAGCGGCGGCCATAGGGCTGAAAAATGTAAACAAACCAGGGCAGCCGCGTAGCCATGAATTCGGCCGTTAGAACGATTCACAAGTAGCCAGTATAGAAACACGAAAGGGTTAACTCACTTAACCACAATGAATACTCAGCTGCTGTAAGTACTATTATGAGTGTCTGTATGTGTGTGTATGTTGTTTTTGTTATATATCTCTGTCACTTTTTGTCGTAATATATTTTACTATTGTTTCTCCATGCATTCCTCATGATCTTTTTAAAATAATACCAGATATTTCAGTGTGGGAGTAGGAAAATCAGAGCAGTATACAAGCTTTGTTGTCTTACATTTTTGTGTTTTTGTATGCATTCAGCAAAAATAATATTTTGCATTTTATATAAACTTTCGTTCTGCCAGCCATTGACCACCTTCAGTTATTGTTCATAATTATACCCCTTGTGATGTGTAAAGTTCCACTCAGCCTGACAGTAGTCAGTACAATTAAAATGGCTTTTTACAAGCCTCTTTAAAAGATTTTGGCCGTCTCTGGTATTTCCCAGAGTCTGTTTTCTGATGAAAACTAGGCTAAACAACACATTTTCCTCAACTCTGAGCTGTTCCAGAATTTGAATGCAGCGGCCTACTGCACTTCACTGAAACATTGTGCACGGTGCAGTTTTTTGCACTAAATAGGTTCAAGAGTGCCATATTACATTGATGGAACATATACCGTGGGTGAGCATGAAATACATGCAGGCAGACAAGACATACAGATAAAAATGGCAAAAAAAAAGAAAGAAGCTTAGGCTACTACCCAAAACAAATGTTGTTTTTTGAGGTTTTTCCTTTTGGTGATGTAAATGAAAAATAACTATAAAATCTTCAGAGCATAAAACTAGTCTTGAATGGTAAAACTGGGTATATGTAATTTTTTTTTTTATGTGCTTGTTTAACAAAAGCAAAACATGATATCCTTAAATAATGTATTTTGGTATAATCAGTCGTAAAAATGAATGTTAGCTGAGATTAAAATAAATCATGTTTTTTTTTAATCTCTAGTGGATGAAATTTATGTGTCGGTGTCCTGATGACATCCATCGATAAGAAATATATAAAATTTGAAAATTAAATGATTTTTTTTGTTAGAAGTAGAGAAAGTTGTGCTGCAGTGATAAGAATTTTCTTTTCTGTGGATCATACAGTTGGTATGAACCTACCTCAAATTCTGCTCAAGTAACAAAAACTATTCATTTTAATTCACGCCAATTCTATACTTGGTGGCAAAACAGTTTTCATTGCTATATTTGTTATTGTTGTTGTTGTTGTTTTTTGCCTCATTTCAGTGAATTTGCACCAGCATGTGCAGAAAATTATTAATACACTCAAGCCAATCCATACACATTTACGCACTGGTAATTTAATACCGAGATAAAAGGAGGTCAGAAGTCTCAAATAGGTGCAAAACTGTTAAGCTTGATTCGTTTACTAACTCTAAAGAGAGTAGACAGGGAGGAGATAAATATTATATAACATTTTATTATAAACATTATTTAAAGTAAGTTGTAATTTTATTGCTACAACATTCTAAGGAATGCCTTTATAAAACAGTAGAGGAAATTAAAAATTTCACTTTCAGATAAAAAACACAAACTCTAGCGGTTTCGGGGGAAAATTTATGATTCCTCATAAGGTGACAAGGTGGTCTAGAGGCAGGGTGCTTGCCTCTCATGCCAAGGGTCCCAGGTTCAAACCTGGCCGGCGCAGGCATGTTGGAAGTTTGGGATTTTTCTCATATTTTAGTGTCCCTGATCCTATTGGGGGATAGGATTGAGTACCTAGTCTTCTCGGATAAGGACGAAAAAATTTGGAGGGCCCGTGTGCACGTTGCACACTGTAAAGATACCTTGGCAGTTGGAAATCGTAAAGAGTACGGTCGCTGCCCAGCCAAAATTAAATAAAATTCATCCTTACCATTCCCCCCCCCCCAACTCTGCTTCCCTTATATCTCCCCCCCCCCCCCTCCCCCCCCCCCCCCCAAAAAAATGCCGACCAGCGCTGCACTGTGGCGACAACGTGCCTGCTCCAGTTGTAACTGGGCTGCAATGGCACAAAGGCAAATTTCCCAAATGGGATTAAAGAGTTATACAAATACATACAAATACAAATAATGTACTCTGTTTATATAATATTATGATAAATCTATAAAGGTGTGTAAAAGATTCATATCTTTTATATTAAGGAAAATAGTAACGTGCCAGGGATCCTTGTGGTGGTATAAAAACCACAAAGCTTTGCCAAATTGTCCAGCTCAATCTGCAGCAGACTTGCAGAAATGTTTTCAGAAAATGGCTAATATTTCAAAGAAGTGCATTACACAACGCTAAAAATATATGTGAGAAATTTTATTTAAATTTATTTACAAAAGAAACTTATAAAAAACAACAACAACTGGAAAATCACCTACCTATACACTGTCGAGCTGTACCAGTTTGGACATTCTACTGCTATTACTATTAGTTGTTGCTGTTTTTTTCCTTCTTGTGTAAACAACTTAACATTTAGCTGGTCAAGGACAAAACTCTTGCATTCCCTATTAGTCTCATTCAGAAATCGTCTATTCTGGCCTCAGTTCCTTTACATTATAAAGATCAGCGAACCCCCCCCCCCCTTTTTTTTTTCATTATTATTATTTTGACTTTTCGTGTTAGTGTTTTTTTTTAGAAGTTGGCCAGGAGTTTGCACTGAAGTTTTGTCTCGAGTGGAAGTTTATCTTTGACTCATTGAAATCGCCGGTTCTCTACTGTTATGAACAAAAGAAAAGAAAAGCCATTGCCATTCTATAATTTAAATCAGTGGGTACCAGTGTAAATTTGGTGACATCTTTAGGAATACGTTTTTATAATGATTTACAAAAAACGTCCCAAACGAGTGACTTGGTTGATTGTCAGCTCTTAGCTTGCCTCGCCCAGGTAACGGGTGGAACATTTTTACTTGAATACGATCAGCCTGAGTTTGGATTTGGGTTTTTCGGCACGGCAGAACAAATTTATCCCTACCTCCCCCCCCCCCCCCCCCAAAAAAAAACCCGACGGCCTCTGCACTGTGGCGACGACGTGTCTGCTCCAGTCGTAACCGGGCTGCAAGGACACTAAGGCAAATTTCCTCAAATGGGATTAAAGAAGGGTACTAAATACAAATACAAATACAAAATACAAATTTGCATTGCCCACAAGAAGATTTACTAGACAGTATTTGCTTATATAAATGTGTGCACAACAGTACCTTACCACGGATTCCCCCTCCCCCCCCCCCCCCTTCATTGGATATTTAAAAGTACAAGTAAAAATCTCAAGAAAAAATAGTTTTTATAAAATTGATTGTATATTATCAGAACACACACCCAATCTTACACCCACCGACCCACTTGCACGTGCACACATAATTACACACATACAAATACACACCCGTGCGCACACAACGCTTTAATAATTGAAAGGCATGGGGGAAAAACATTCAGAGAAAAAACATTAACAAACTTCCTCCTTTGTATTCATTTTTGTCTCTACAAGGTGGTTTTCCAGATGTTTTCATGTGGCAATAGGCAAGGATTCCAGGTTCAGGCAGGAATGAGCTGGGCGACCAGGTACACGGGCAAGAAGATGAGCACCACTGATGGTGCGCTAACACTACTGGCAGCACCACGTTCAAGGCCAGTCAGGGTGGTACTTCCATTGTACCCAATATTTTCATCGTACATTTTCTGGGTCACTAAGGGAGAAAGAGAATCAGATGGTAAAACCATATTTCCAATCTATGGAAAACTAAATTTCCAGCCGGTATACAGAATATTACAGTATAATACAGCATTTAGCTTTTGATCATCTCTATGGTCAGTCTGTTTTCTTTTGTTTATACACCGGTAAAACACAACGGGAGCTATACTTCTCGTTTGTTCTGTCTCATTTTTCTGAAAAAGTGGAAAGCCTGTAGCATGCAGAAGAGGAAAATAACAATGTTTTAATGCACACTGTGACAGTTGTTAAAATGCTTTGTGGCACTCCTCAAGCAGTTTCACAATTCCGATTTAGTCTAACTCCTTGTCAAGGTAAGTTACAACTAAAGCGGCAAAATGTTTAACTTTGAATTTCTCAGCAGCGCAAAAAGAGAAGTTGGAGCAAACAAGAACACGATTTTTTATTATGCTGTCAGATCGCCTTTAACATCACCTGTTCTATTTTCTACTGCAGCAATGTTTTGGCGTCCGGTGATTACATTAAGATATTTCCTTCTGGGAAAGTGCTTGTAAAGCGTTCACTAGTGTATATCTCTGTTGTAAAGTCTTAAACTGTTTATTTTGATGGGCCTGGTGGTCAGAGATCACACCTGTCTCTTTCACTTACCGCACAGATTGTATCTACATTTAGGATGATCCTCCGGGCACTTGGAACATGGCGGGCCTGCTATATAGGGCTGTGTGTTGGAAATGACGCTGGAAATGGCAGAAAGAGAGTACTATCCTAAATTAAGTCATTTTCGATTCGACATGGCAGAAAGACAATACTGTCCTCAGTAACTTTTATGTGGAAGTGAAAGAAAAACTATTTTCCCCAGTCAATCTGAGCCGGAAATGGTAGTAAAAAAGTACCGTATTATCCTTGGTCATATTCAGGTGGAACTAAAGAAAGACAGTACATGTGTATTTGTTTGAGTCATCTTTAGCCGGAAATGATAGAGAAACAGTATTAGTCTTAAATGTTTGTCTAGAAAAGATAGAAAGATGTGTGACGGATAACTGTCTCATGGGTGACGAGTAACTGACAAATGACAGACAGGTGACAGATAGGTGATGAGTAACTGACAAATGGTTGACGGATAATTGACAGATATCAGACAAGTGACAAGTTGGTGACGGATAATCGACACATGGTATACAGGTGACGGACACTTGACATTGACAGATGGTCGACAGACAAGTAGGTGTAAACTACAGCTGAAAGTGGGAGAAGCAGTGGTTGAAAGGGACTGACCGTTTCTCGTAGTTACAGACCAGAAAGTAGGCTTTTCCCCACTCCGGTTTTTGGGGCATCTCATCACAGTGGCGTATACCGCAGCCCATTGCTGATGTGGTGGCCCAGCTTATCTAATGAAAACAGGTTTGCAGTTGACATAACTCGTACTGCTGTTGATGTGTTGGTAAAAGTGGTGGTGACGGTGGTTGTGGTGGTGATAAAGATGGTGCTGGGTGCAGGTGTGGTAAAGACAGACAATACCTTTAGTCGTGGTGGTGATGGGAGTGATAGCGGCAGTATCCCTCCTCTTCTGGTATAATTATCTCCTCATCCCTACCCCCTCCTCATCCTCCTCCTCCTCCTCCTCCTCCTCCTCTCTATCTCTCTCTCTCTCTCTCTCTCTCTCTCTCTCTCTCTCTCTCTCTCTCTCCTCTCTCTCTCTCTCTTTCTCTGTCTCGTAATGATATTGGTGGTGATGGCAGTGGCTCCGGTGATGGCAATGGTGTTGAAGGTGGTGACGATAGTCTTGATAATGTTTGAATGTGTGGTCATCACAGATTCCAATCTTCTGGATGCAACGTTGGTATATATGAAAGACATGAAAAACGAAAGCTAATTGAGAAAACGGAAAAGGGAAATATCACTCCGAAGCAGTGAAGATGATAGAAAAACTGTAAGGAGGAAGGAAAGAATAAATTAAAGTGTAGTTTTGACAGAAAAAAGAAGCTGTCTCTTCAACAAACAAATAATAAATAAATAAATAGACAAAACTCATAATAAAAAGAGAGAGAGAGAGAGAGAGAGAGAGAGAGAGAAGGCAGAAAATAATAAAGAGACAGGAAAAAAAAATCAGGAAAAGTATGAATTTGAAACAAAAAGAGCTACAAGTAGAGGGAGGAGAAGACACAAGAGAGAAAGAAAGAAAAGTAAATTTTTAATGAATATCTCACCGCCAAGTAATGATTGCAGTTGGCTACGTCGCACTTGTGTGTACTATAAGTGTAGTTATAGTACTCTCTAAACCAAGTTTCCACTCCCCGTGCCTCATGGAATGTGGGCCCTGGAAGAGTTGCAGCAAGAAACTTTGGTTACCCACGCCGCATAATTAAGGCATTATCTCACTGGTCCAAGTATTACATGCAATGGCTCATCTATAATTGTTCTATCCCCCTTATTTTACACACATCCCAGCTCTGTTTGTCGCCCCAAAAAAGAGACAGATCGTTTCCTCTCTGTTTATTATTCCTTAATTCATACAGTCTCTCACATAATCTACCCCCCCCCCCCGCGCTGGGTCTCAAACCAATCTCTTCTGTCCCCCTCTCTTTTTTTCTTCTTTCTCTGCTCTTGTCTCTCTCTCTCTCTTTCTCTCTCTCTCTCTCTCTCTCTCTCTCTCTCTCTCTGTGGTCCCTATTTCTCTGTGTATTTGCGTGTTTATGTATGTATGTATGTGTCGGTGATTGTTTAGGATGGTTCCCTAACTGGTTGGTATCAGTGATAACATAGAGTATACAAAACGTTTCTACAGCTGATAGATATAAGAGATAACATCAGGTATTCAAAATGTTCTACGGCTGGTAGGTATCAGTGATAACATAAAGTATTCAGAATGTTTCTACAACAGATAGATATAAGTGATAACATCAGGTATTCAAAATGTTCTACGGCTGGTAGGTATCAGTGATAACATAGAGTATTCAAAATGTTCTACGGCTGGTAGGTATCAATGATAACATAGAGTATTCAAAATGTTTCTACAACTGATAGATATAAGAGATAACATCAGGTATTCAAAATGTTCTACGGCTGGTAGGTATCAATGATAACATAAAGTATTCAAAATGTTTCTACAACTAGTAGGTATCGGTGATAACGTAAGATATTCAAAATGTTTCTATAACTGGTTTGGTCAGTGATAACACGGAGTTTCCAAAATGGTTCCACAACTGGTTGGTGTCATCGGTAGATAAGAGGACTTGTTCAGAATGGTTCTACACAAATGTTAGTGCCCATGACATAATATTGTATTCAAGATAGTTCTGCCATTGCTAGATGTCAGTGATAAGATAAATAATACTACAGCTGATAAGGTAAGGCATTCGGAATGGTTTTTACAGCTGATGCGCATCATGATGTATGTCTAACAATTTTATTTGAAGTTAAGGTAAAATAACTTAAGTACGTTCTTGTTTCACTGCAGAAAATTCCTATATTTATACCTTTAACATCGATAAACCAAAAAGTCATGAGACGTTCCTGCTCTTGCCTTACCCCACTTGGTATAGATACTTTCGCCCCATTTCTCGTTTGGCCCGTACTGCTCGGAAGGACGATGTCCACCAATGCATTTGTTCGCCCAGTCCTGGGCCTTCCTGGCTATATTATCGTCCCAGGCCTGGAAGACAATTGTGATTATGATTCAATTTGTACAAACTGAACTTTGGACACATTGAAAGATTTGGTTGGAAACAGGAGTCAATAATTGCAATATTATAATTGTGGGCGGCCCCGAGACAATGGGACTATCAAAAACGAGGCTATTGAGAAATTGTGGCTCAAAGTTTGAGAGTATGTTTGTAAACACACCATGACGGCCATGGTTGCATCACCGACGATCAGCTGAACTTTTGGAACACCCTCCCCCTATGTGCAGAAAACGTTTACAAGCAGACCAGAAAGAACTTGCACTTTTGGAATTAATATTTTTCTGAACTCTTGGCCACATTTTAAAGGCTCCTTTTTTTTTCTTTTCTATCTCAGTTTACTCTTGATTTCACCAGCAGTGAATTTGGGAACAAAAAAATTTAATGGCACAATGTGTTCTGTCCCTAATCGATTTTTTTCAGCACGGGATTAATAAATCTAAACCAGTTTTTATTGATTCTTGTTAATGTCCAATAAACCTGATTAAAACGATAAACCAACAATAAAACTAAACGGTAATAAAAAGACCAGACATAACGCAAACAAATTTATTAGTTAATAAACAATAAACAAACAATTCAAATCCTGCTTGAACGATCCTTAAAGTTATAATCGACCGTGTGAAAAAGTTTAAATGATCTCAGTTATTCACTTGTTAGCCGTCATCCATTCGAATGAATAGTAAAAAAAATAAGAAATAAAAATCAATTGAATTTTATAATAAGCCTGCCTTTGTTCTTTGTTGACTTTCTTATGGCATTGTCTTTTGCATGTATCATTGCAGCCACGTCCGACTTGCCGTTGTGGCACAAGTTTTCCTCTGGAACTTTTACATTCCATTTCGTTCTTGTATAATTCTTTCATGTGCTCCTTTTGGCTTTTTCCTCCTTTCCCTTTTCTACTTTTGGATTTTGCGTCTTGGGGAAGGGGTCGGGCTCTTCACCTTGGGGATTTGGGTTCTGCACCTTGGGGATTAAGTCCTGCAGCTTGGGAAGTGGGTTCTGCAGCTTGGGGATTAAGTCCTGCAGCTTGGGAAGTGGGTTCTGCACCTTGGGGATTAAGTCCTGCAGCTTGGGAAGTGGGTTCTGCACCTTGGGGATTAAGTCCTGCAGCTTGGGAAGTGGGTTCTGCAGCTTGGGGATTAGGTCCTGCAGCTTGGGAAGTGGGTTCTGCACCTTGGGGATTAAGTCCTGCAGCTTGGGATGTGGGTTCTGCACCTTGGGGATTAAGTCCTGCAGCTTGGGAAGTGGGTTCTGCAGCTTGGGGATTAAGTCCTGCAGCTTGGGAAGTGGGTTCTGCACCTTGGGGATTAAGTCCTGCAGCTTGGGAAGTGGGTTCTGCACCTTGGGGATTAAGTCCTGCAGCTTGGGAAGTGGGTTCTGCAGCTTGGGGATTAGGTCCTGCAGCTTGGGAAGTGGGTTCTGCAGCTTGGGGATTAAGTCCTGCAGCTTGGGAAGTGGGTTCTGCACCTTGGGGATTAAGTCCTGCAGCTTGGGAAGTGGGTTCTGCAGCTTGGGGATTAGGTCCTGCAGCTTAGGAAGTGGGTTCTGCAGCTTGGGGATTAAGTCCTGCAGCTTGGGAAGTGGGTTCTGCAGCTTGGGGATTAGGTCCTGCAGCTTGGGAAGTGAGTTCTGCAGCTTGGGGATTAGGTTCTGCAACTTGGGAAGTGGGTTCTGCAGCTTGGGGATTAGGTTCTGCAACTTGGGGGTTAGGTTCTGCAACTTGGGGATTAGGTTTTGCAACTTGGGGGTTAGGTTCTGCAGCTTGGGGGTTAGGTTTTGCAGTTTGGGGGCTAGGTTCCGCAGCTTGGGGGTTAAATTCAGATGCAGGAAAACAAAAAAGGAACAGGAAACAGGCCAAATAACCTATTATGTAGTGAAAGAGTAGGTCACGATGTCGCGTGACACGATAGCCTACACTAGGGCTATTTTTAGAATACTTCAAAGAGTCCGGGGAAAACTATGGTATGCCGTCATGCAACTAGCTGTCGTGCTTCGCTGACTGCTGCATGTCGACTTTCGTTATTCTTTGTGGACGATTTTTTGTTGCCAAAACATAATTTAATATGATAATAACTAATATCTTAAAAAATTATAATCCAATCAATCTGAAACTTGCCCCATTCGATCCGCGGGGGAAAAAATTTATATACTCTATCAAATTTTCATATTTTTTTTTCCGATTTTTGAAATGTATACCAATACATGTACTCTCAAACGTTGAACGACAATTTCTCAATAGCCTCGTTTTGGCATAGTCCCATTTTCTCAGAGCCGCCCATGTGACAGAAAGTTTCATGTCACACTGTACGGTATGGGAGGATTTGTGAGGTAGATTTTCAAT